>JAVRXN010000009.1:13617522-13652522 GCA_033556935.1 Timema podura
GTAATTATTAAAGAAAAAAACCTCGCAGTGTGAGTGCGAGAAAGAGAGCAATATTTTTCATTTGCAAACTGTATTTGTTTTGATTTCTTTTTAAAAGGTAGTTTTGCTTGTGCTCGCAAGAGTTCAGCAGCTCTCAGTATCAAAATTAATGTTATAGCCATGAAACTGGTGGGGGGTATGAATAATTTGCAGCACTTGTTAACGAGGTGTTCTGAGAGAAAGACACGATGAAGAAACGCGAGTGTTATTGGGGCAATTTCTTGAATGTAGCATCATAATATGTGCAAATAAAACTTGTAATATGTATTAATATATACATTATTTAATTAACAACATCATCAGGAGGTTCGCGTGGAAGGGAGAATCGCGACAAATGGCTTTCCCAATCGCGGGGCACGATAAAAAACACTCACGGTAAACTCGGGAATTTAAGAGGTGCTTACCGACGGCTTGATAAAATACTCACGGTAAACTCGGTATTTAAGAGGTGCTCACCGACGGCTTGATAAAAAACACTCACGGTAAACTCGGGAATTTAAGAGGTGCTCACCGACGGCTTGATAAAAAACACTCACGGTAAACTCGGGAATTTAAGAGGTGCTCACCGACGGCTTGATAAAAAACACTCACGGTAAACTCGGGAATTTAAGAGGTGCTCACCGACGGCTTGATAAAAAACACTCACGGTAAACTCGGGAATTTAAAAGGTGCTCACCGACGGCTTGATAAAATACTCGCGGAGAACACGGGGAATTAATAGGTGCTACCAACCAATTCAAGGGCAGATGCAGCAGCGGGGCAGATGCAGCAATGGAGCAGCTGTGACACACAAAGGCGTTCCTGTAGGTACTTCATCAACAATGCAGGATAGCAGCGAAGTATTTCATCAACGGATGTTGGCGAATCACCGAGGGACAGGTCGACTGAATAGCGTAGATATGTTTTGCTACATGGTATTATTTCATTATTTAATCAATTAATGTTATTGATAACAGCAGTGAGGCAACAGAGCAGCGGATGCTGGACCATCGCCGTGGAACAGATCAACAGAATAGAAGGGGATGAATAAAATGTTTGTGTCACATTTCAGTATTTTAATTAATTAATGTCATTGTGGATAGCAGCGAAGTATTTCATCAACGGATGCTGGACAATCACCGAGGGACAGATCAACAGAAGAGCAGTAGTTATATATATTTTGTTTGTTACATTTAATTATTTTAATTAATTGATTGATGGGTTCATTGTAGTAAGGGAATTCTTTATAACATTTAATGAAGTAAGTAGAACTTAAAAGGTGTTTAAACTTAGAAATTAATATATTTAAGAAATTCAACAACTCTTTTAGTTGATGATGTTAGAATCAGAAGAGGATTTAATTGGGGAAGAGTGTAGTAGTGGGATAGGTCAGTTTCCATTTTGTTCGGAAGATAAAGACATCATGAACAGACCATATAACCAAGAAGGATTAGAGGAGAGTGACGAGGATTGGGAAAATGAAATGTATGAGAGTAGATTAAACAAACTAAAGGTGGGAAATGCAAACAGTAGAAACTTACATGAAGGGTGCATTTCTGTAATAGAACAGGTAGAAGAAGGGGAGTCAGGAAATAATAGTGAGAATCAGATATTAGATGAAAATAGCTCAAAGGGACATTCAAAATTAAAGGATGGGGGTGATGAAATTTCGATATTAAAAAAAACTACTGTAGACATAGAGGATAGTAAAAGAGATTCTGAACCAGCTCAGGTAGAAAAGAATTTAATAGGGGAAGGGAACAAAAAAATTGAACAACTTATCATGACTATAATGAGTCAGATGGAAGATAATAATAAAAAATTGGGAACCCAAATAGAAAATAATAATAAAAAATTGAGAGCTCAAATAGAAAACAATATTAAAGAATTAGGAATAAAATTAGAGTGTAAACTAGATAACCTGGAAATATCGCACCAGGCACTTAATGTTAAGGTAATGGATCTAGATAAGAGTTTGATCACTGTAAAACAAAATCAAAACGAGTTGGAACAAAAACAAGATAATTTAAGAAAAATTCATTTTGATTTAATTGGGGGAGTTGACAAAGTGAATGAAAAAATAAAAGGGCTAGAAAAGAAATTTATAGAGACAGTCAAAAGCACAGAAAATAAGGTAGAAGGTATTGAGTTCAAAATTGTTCAAATAAAAAATAATGTCAAAATAGTTCAGTCTAACTTGGAAAGAGAAGTCAGTAAGGTTAGGTTAGAACTGGAGGGTCAACTGGATGTGAACAGGGATTATATTACGTCGCAAGTAGAAGATGTACTGACCCAAAAAGGCGAAAGCATAGAGGAAAAGGTCAAAAAGTTAAAAGATAGCTATATGAAAAATCTTGAGAAATTACAAAACAAAGTGGAGGACTTAGAATGCAAATTTAACGAAGTCAAAAATAAAGAGAAAGTTGATAGTCATGTTTGTCATAATAGTGTCTTGATTAGAGGAATGAATGAGGAGATGTTATCTTCAATTCCCAAATTCAAGGGGCAGAAAGGAAATATTTCGGCAATCCAATATATTCGAAAAGTGGAGCGTACTTTGGAAGGAGAACGATTTAGTGAAGCTAATAAGATTGCTATTTTGTTATCAGGATTAAGAGAGGAAGCTAGGTCCTGGGCAAATTCTGTAGAAGGAGAATGGGATACATTTGTGCAAGCAAAGAGTGCTTTGTTGGGAAAATTTTGGTCACAGGTAAAACAAGATAGTTTTTTGCAGCAGATTTTCAATGGTAAATACAGTGTTCGAGCAGGAACTATGTGTGAATATCTTCACAAATATAAGGTACAAGCAAAGTATTTGAAATACCCGATAGAGGAAGATAGGCTCATGGGGCATTTAATATATCATTTTCCTCAAAATGTACAGGATGCTCTTATTGGCGCGAATTTACAGGACCTTCAAGACATGGAACGGGTGTTAAATGCATTTGATGATAGATGTCAAAGAACTAGAGAGTGGGAATATTTAGGGGATGTGCAGGAACATGATTCAACACAAAATGGGCACGTACCTTCAGATTCAGAAAGAAGTACAGGGATAGAAAGTAAACAAAATTGGTCAGGTTTCCAGAAATTTAAGGGTCAATACCATCCACAAGGACAAGGTAGAACTAATTATCATTTTCAGAGGGAAGGCAGGACACCTCCTCCATCACAACATTGGGAGAGAGAGCAAGGAAATAGGAGCAGGGGAAACCAAGATAGTGGTCCACGATTCAACCAGGGACAGGATAGGCAATATGATCACAATCAGGGACCAAAGGGATATAATCAGTATTATCACCCACCAAGGTACAGAGAACAAAGAGACATGGGAACCCAAAATACTAATCAGGGACAGAGGCAAGATGATGGACGAGTTCGAGCGAGAACTGTAATGGCAGAGGTGTATCAGCCTAAACATTTGGATGAAATTAAACCTTATTTTGAGAAAGTGACAAAGATAGAGGGAAAGTAGGGAAGTATAGTTGGAGTAGGAATAGGTTTTATCTCCTCATGATGATAAAACTTTTATTAGGATTTTACTATGAGCTTAGTAAATTGTGTTTTAAACTTAGTGTGTATAAGAAAAATCTTTTAAGATCTTCTTGTAATGTGAATTTAACTTAGGGTATAATTCAACCCAAATATGGATAGTGTATATTTTGAATGTTATTCAAGAGACCTACCAATTTAGTCTGAAATGTCAGAAATATTATATTTTGTGTTTTGTCAAGAGTTTCATTCTAATTATGTGCAGTGCAATGGGTATGTTTTTTATGTTGTTTATTATATTATATTATCATGTGAGAATAGTGCACATGTAAGAAGGCTAGCTAAACTCTAAATAAGATCTCTCTTTAATATCACTAGTCTATTGTGTTTTATCAATTAAAGTGAGACTCTAAAACCTTTCTGCCATAGAACATTAAAATCAGAAAAGGAAATGGCAAAGCAAGATGAACATTATTAAGACTGTTAAGTGAGAAATTTTGAAGTAAATGATAAACATTTTAAATTATATCAGATGATTGATGCCTGCCGCTACTTTATGTAATCAATACATTGGTTTTCTAGTTTTTGTTAAATATATAAGCTTTAGTGGTGTCATAATATGTGCAAAGGGCTCAATGTAAAAACAAGCTGACCGAATTACTTCCTGACTCATTTTTCTTCTAAAAATAACTCAGAAAGTAGGGGAGTACTGTAATGATCCTGCTTTGTTGCATAGCTTTTGGTGTAATTAAATTAAGTTTGTGTCAAATCTATTAGTCGCACTGTACTGTTGTGTATTCATTTCCGTACACGTGCGAGCAGGCTACGGGTTAGGAACATTTGGTTTGCTTGTTTCTAGCTCTAGTAATTATTAAAGAAAAAAACCTCGCAGTGTGAGTGCGAGAAAGAGAGCAATATTTTTCATTTGCAAACTGTATTTGTTTTGATTTCTTTTTAAAAGGTAGTTTTGCTTGTGCTCGCAAGAGTTCAGCAGCTCTCAGTATCAAAATTAATGTTATAGCCATGAAACTGGTGGGGGGTATGAATAATTTGCAGCACTTGTTAACGAGGTGTTCTGAGAGAAAGACACGATGAAGAAACGCGAGTGTTATTGGGGCAATTTCTTGAATGTAGCATCATAATATGTGCAAATAAAACTTGTAATATGTATTAATATATACATTATTTAATTAACAACATCATCAGGAGGTTCGCGTGGAAGGGAGAATCGCGACAGTATGTTATTTTTCTTTAAATCTCTTAGGAGAAATGTTTGCATAGCAATGATTTATCTCCATTTTAGACTCAATAGTCAATATTTACATTTTTTATTGGTCAAAATGTATAAATGAATAATTAAATATCAATGCGATGACTTGAAGATCTGCAACACCTTATAAAATGTTAAAACTTTAACCAGAATCGAAATTTTAATACGAAGTGTTGACCCTTGTGGAAGACATTAAACTGTTTGAAATGTTCTAAGGTGAACAAAGATGCGCCTCTTTTCTCATTGATTCTATATCATTGTATATTATTTTATGCGTGTTCTTATGTGGAGTGGTGATGATACAATGTACATTATTCTGTTCAGAAATCTTACGAGTTTATAGAAAGAGAGAGAAAGTCTGCGCGGTGCTCCGTACCATTTATTTTCAAATATTCACGGTCCAGACAAAGCCATGCAGGATCTGACCTACGGGCTGTGGTTTGGAGACCCCTGATTAAAATGATAAAGAATAAATGTCAGAGATGTAAAATTTGAAATATATTTCTGTTTTAAGCATTTAATTTGTCCAAACAGCAGTGGCGTTTTGCTTACGACACATGTGGTCTTGCCATCTTAAACTAAATAAAACCAGTAACTACTGCAAAAGTACTACTCACTTTAGGGTAATCCAGAGAATTAATTCATGAATAATTACTTAAGGTCAGATTATATTTCTTTAAATGGAATATTACTTCACTACCAAATTTTAGTTCAAGAGAAACGCATATCTAGACATTTTGTTTTTTTAATCTTTTATGTGAATTTTTATGCTACTAATGTGTATGTTATTATTATTTCCATTATTTTCAATTTTTTTTAATTTTCAAGCAGCTCATGTTGCTTAGCAGCCAGAAATGTTCAACTTCCTTCTATTTTAATATTACTTGAAAATTGCAATTGAAAAAGGAACACTTTAAAACTGGATGTCATCTGTTTGAGCGTACACGGCAATATAAAAATATTGTTGGTATTTAATTTTTGTATATAAGTTATTATACTTTTCATGATTTGGTGTTATCAATTATTAATTTGTATTTGTAAAGTATTTCATGTGGAATATTAAATTAAAACCCAACCGTAATTTTATTTTATATATATTTGTTAGTAAGTGCTTAGCTTTTTGTGTGTTCTACTGGTTTAGTTATTAAAATGGTCTTTGAAATATGAATAACTCGGTGCTTGTGATGCCTTTTTGATATCATGTATTTTGTATTTGTAAAACATTTCAAACAAATTTGATATTTACGACATAATGTCTACTGTAAATATATTTTTATAAGTGTATGTTTTTTTGTTGTTTTTTTGCATAGTTTCCTATGAAGTAGGAATTTTTAGCTAGTGTTGTTTGGGGCAGAAAATATAAATTTTACATTTCAAATGTTTTTAAGGAGATATCATATCATTTTCATAGAAGCCTTAAGGCTGTAATGTACAACGTTACAGATTATTTGATCAATGGCTCTTTAACACCCTGTTTCCCAAAGTTCTATTTAAAAAAATATTGTTTAGCTATTACTTGTAAAATGTTATTTTGATGGATTTAATAGCAAAGCTACTATTTTTATCAGTTACATATATAACTGCATGTATATATCATGTTTTTTAAATTGATAAATTATACCTGGGCACGGGAATTGAACCCGGGACCTTTGGCTCAGTACATCAATACTCTAACCACTGAGCTATCTAGGAATCGTCCCGTGAAAAGGGTCAGTCCTAAATAATATTTTAAGGCACAGTCTGTGATGGACGTGCCTAAATCATCAACTACAAATGTGTGCTCAATTAAGAATTGCGAGCTATCAGATAACGCAGCCAACTTCGACTCGGTAGTTGGCTTTATGCTGCCAATTGTACAGTAATTATTATAACTATACGGGTCCACATATCATGATGAATTGAATTGCCAAACTATTATTTTTGTCAATTATGGCTATGGCCGTATCTAGATATTATGTTCTTTAAATTGAAAAATATTATTTTTATAAAATACTCTTTCAAATATATGGTTCTATTTTCAGAATTCCTGCAACATCGCAATTATAAGCTATTAATTAGTATCTCATAGAGATGAATATATATGATAACTATTGGAAATTTCAACTTGAATAAAATACTGTGTGACCTAACTTTAAAGTCATTTTCATGGGAAAATGTGACGCAACAATTTCTTTGTAATGTTAAACGGTGCCGAGATATGAATTTTAATAAAAATAATTAGAGTGAATTTTGAGAGTATTGATCTTAACTTTCTTTGACTCTTCGGAGAACGAAGAGTTGTGTTCGTAAAATATTCGTGATTTTTATAAATATCTACGTTGTTTGACCTCTGGAAACCAAAAAAGATGTTTTCGTAATTCTGTCTGTGTTTCTATGTGTTTGTATCTGAACCTAGAGCTAACACAATTTTACCTATTGTGCTAAAACTCAATATCTAGAGTCTTTATAGGAGGTTTAGTAGTTATATGTTACCCCTAAAATTAAGGGTAGTTTCTATAAGGGTAAAATGAGATACAATTAATTTCCTCAAAATCTGCTCAAACTATTTTGATTAAATTTGTGTCCAGGCGTTTTTTTAAAACTACAAACATAATAGCATTTCTAATATGCCTATATAAATGAATTTAAGGGTATCTTACATAAGCAGAAATTACCAGTATTTATCACATCTTCGCAACTATTAGTGACAAAAATAGCGTATCAATCAATAGTTTTAGTTCTATTAAAACTAAAGATTTTACATTTGGGATATATTTTAGTAAAACCAATAATTAATGAACTATAAAGAAACGTTTATATCTTTGAAGCTCTTTGACAATTGGAATTGATGACTATGATATTTGGTGGTCAGAGTGGTTCCTCTTTTATCAATGTTTCTGTAAGAGTGTATATTAATTCATTGGTCGAGTGTGTCTACAGCAATATACTGTACAAGAACTCATTTCACATAACTTACGAGTTTTTAGTAAATGTCTCCACACTGTAAGACAAATCTGTGGTAAATTTCTAGTGAATATATTGTGAATAATTAACTCATACTAGGATAAGAAATTTTCCCATTCCTCTCTTTGTGGAATAAATCATACGTTTGTTGGTCACAATTTTCATAATATATATTGGGTAGGTATTTTTAGCATATTTGAGTATGGGGAGGATTCAATTTCTCTTATGTAGTCATTAATATGAGCATGGTAAATAATAGCTTCTTTGTTGTGGAAATAATACAACGCGCTCACTATGTTTACAATGAATGTAAATATATATATATATATATATATGTAAGATCCCTTACTTTGACATCACTTTGTAACCTCCCACTCTGTCATCACGTTGTAACACTTCTGACAGAACTGGGTAAGGTAACTAGTTTTGTCTGGGTGCCCGGTAGCCAACCCTTCTACGCGCTACCGGGGCACCGTAGGGACTTACATGGTCAGGATGGACCCCGAGCGGTAGGGGTTGCAATGGATGGTCGTGGGGAGTGAGACTCGCAAGTAGTCCAAGAAATTATATTTATTAAGATAGTAAGAGACTAAACTACTACATGGGAATCTATTAAATATCCCGTGACGAGGGAGCCGGCGCGATAACGGTCTCGTAACCCTCCTGCAGACCCGCGATCGACCCTCCGTGGGGTGAACTCCACAGATCAAATTAATATTATCACTACTCAGTCGTACACGCGACCGACACACATGCACACCGCATGGCGTCCAACATTCAACAACCTTCTTTGGTTCTCACAAAACTCGCTGATCTCGATATTTCACCCGCCAGGAAGGTCCATCGGTCACTCCTCTCACTCGTCAACAGGATGCAAGCTATATGAGCTATTTGCTATTCTCAACAGGATGGTAACCCAACACTCTTGACTTCCAAGGAAATGTACAAGTTCAGGTTAACATCCTGCCAGAACAACCTTAAAATAATTATGCTGTTACATTACACCCCCCTCCGAAAAATAAGTGGAACATTCATGAGACACTTATTTGTCTTAGGTGGTTATTACCCTTAACATTAATTATTAGGTAAGTCTGGCAAGGTAACAACAATAGATGGTGCCTGCGTAGGTATTGGGGTTACAATGTTAGGAGCAGGCCTACTAAAACATTTAACCAATGACCCTTTAAAATTAAAGACTACTACGGCTACAATAACAAGCAATACCAAAGGTGTTATAGTTGAACCTAAAACTATAGACAAGGACCTAGGGTTTCCATTGAAGCTATGGGCCCTAATTTTCTCTACTACTTGATTAAAGTCCACTGGATTAATCGATTGTTTGACAAAGGCATCAATCTCGGTTATTAGTTCACTAGAAAAAGTAACGTTTTTAGAAATATTTAAATTTGATTCAAAATTTAAGTTTCCTAGATCTGGAATATATATTAGTGGTAATTTATTATGAAAATACAATGTACCATGAACTGAAGTTAATACATTGAAGTCGCTACTAATCATGTTACAGTTACTGGCATTTAGTATGACATAAACACTCGGAGTTATAAGTTCACTACTTAACTTTTTGTTAAAACTTATTTCTATGGATTGAATTAGATTAATAAGATCTAATCTAGCATTTGACATACATTCACCTAACCTAAGCAATAAATGGTTAAATCAATGTGAGAGTTAATTACGTGTATAGACTTTAATAGTCCATCTACACCCTTGCTGAGCTCACTATAATGACATTGAAATATGAGAGATATTTCTTAGCAAGCTGTTGTATGAATTTTGAATTTTTTGTAACTCTATATTCTAAATTTTTCATTACCAAAATATGCCTATTCATATTAGAAACAACATCATCAACATCTTGGTCCAAACCTTCAAGTTTTTGATTAATTTCATGTAAATCATCAGAGTCTAGAGTGCCAAAAACAGTTTTGAGAATTTTACCTCCAAAATCAACCCAAGCTCTTTTTTGCCTTTTAGGTTTATTAGGTAACAAGTCTGTAAAACTGTTAATTTCTTGTTGATACAGTTTATATGTTTCAGTTACTTGCTCAGTGGCAGTTTTCCAATTTTGATACCATGAAGAATTATTTTATATCAACTCATCCGGCAACTCAACGCTAATGATAGAAGTTACCAAGTTGAACAGTTTATTGTTTTCTACACTTAATTCCATCAAATCAAAATTTACTACTACCTTAAAACTGCTGTCAGTTAAAAATATCATTCCTATCCTTTCAAACATGACTCCATTAGGTAATTCACTAATTTTCGTTGCTTCACTTAATGCACTGTGAAATACACAAAAATAAAACACTAAAGCGAACATTTTACGTGCGCTTTCTGAGGTTATAAGAATGGGAGGAGTGCTCCGGTGACGTAGGGGGGTTGGTGTCCTTCTTCCTCCTGGAAGGCTGGCTCTCTCGCGTGACTGGTCGTGGTCGGCTGGCATCGAACCTCGAACCGCTGCTAAGGCCACCTGACCTACTGGTGTCCTTGGCAACCAGTGGCGTCTTTCTTGGACGACCTCTCGGCCGCACCTCAGCGTCGTCGTCACAAGGTACAGGGAACAACTTACCCAAATATGGCTTAACCCTATTTGTGTGAACAATAATAGTGCGAAAGGGTAGTTGCACCTTAAGGGTTACCGGTGACAACACTTCTAACACCAAATAGGGTCCCTTATACTGAAGTTGGAATTTTTTTATCTGACTACGTTTTAAAACTGTATTAGAAAGATACACTAAGTCACCAACTCGGTATTTGGACACTACACTCTTCTTATTATACTGAGCTGCCTGTTGTTGGAACGCTTGATGATTTCTTTTCTTGACAATTTTCCACACACTTTGCAGTTTCTCAGCAAGGTCGCTCACGTGTTCGTTTGAGTTCAGCGGAAGCGTCACAGAATCAAACGGAGTCATCATTGGTCGCCCATAAACAATTTCATACGGAGTCATTTTTGTACTTGAATGTAGTTTGGTGTTATAAGCTGTAACGACATAAGGTAAAAACACGTCCCAGTTGTCATGTCGACTATTTACAAAATGACTCAGCATTTTAGAAATCGTTTGGTGTACTCGTTCAACGCGGCCATTTCCCTCCGGATGTGCTGGTGTAGTTCTAAGTTTAGTGACATTGAGCAATTTGCAAACTTGCACCATTATTTCTGACATGAAGTTCGAACCCTGGTCACTAATAATAAATAAGGGTGTCCCGAACTTCAACACCCACTGAAAAATAAACACCTTCGCTATGGTCTCTGCACTCTGATCCGGTATAGGTATCATCACTAAGTATCTAGAAAAATGGTCAATCATCGTTAAAATATACTTGTTTTTGTCTCTGGTTTTTGGTAAGGGACCGACTATATCTAAACCTATCCGTTCAAACGGAGTGTTTGTTTCGGGTAGTTCTTGAAGTGGTGCTTTTGTTTTTCCATATTTGTTTCTCTGATTGCATGAGACGCATCGTTGGACGTAGTTATCTACATCGTGACGTCGATTCGGCCACCAGTATTTTCGTGCCACCCTGTAGTTTGTCGTTCTCTTACCGCTGTGACTGGACAAAACTGAGTCATGACATTCTTTTAGTACGTCATCACGTTTTGACTCAGGTACCACGATGCGCTTCCCGTACTTGGTTTCTCGAAAGAGTAAGCCATTAACCTCCTGGAAACTTGGGTTGTTTCTCCAAATTTGACAATCGGTATCTTGAGATTGCTGCTCTATTAGGTCCTCTGGGGTACTGAGTTCGATGGTTCTTATTTTTCTACTTAGTCCATCAGCATTTCCATGGAATTTTCCTGGTCGATGACACACCGTGTATACATATTCACTAAGACGTAAACTCCATCTCATTAAACGACCGCTAGGGTCTTTTAGACCCAATAACCACTTAAGAGCGGCATGATCCGTAATTATCGTAAAGGGTTTGCCCAGTAGATAGCAACGGAATTTATTGACACTCCACACGACTCCTAGAAGTTCTTTTTCCGTGGTGCTATAATTAATTTCTGCTTGGTTCAGTTGGCGAGATGCGAAAGCAACAGGGTGTTCTTTACCCTCAACCTCCTGAGATAACACACAACCAAGTGCATAGTTGCTAGCATCTGTAGACAAGATAAATGGTTTTTCAAAATCAGGGAAAATTAATACTGGAGACGAAGTCAATGCATTTTTTAAAGCTTCCATAGCATCACTGCAGTCTGGGGTCCACTCGAACGTTACTCCCTTTCTTAGTAGTTTAGTTAGGGGCTGCGCTTTACTCGCATAGTTTTCAATGAATCTACGATAAAAGTTTGACAATCCTAAAAATGATTGAAGTTCTTTGACGTTACTCGGAATGGGGTAGTTTCGGACGGCTTCGACTAACTGGGGATCACATTTTAGTCCTTCATGACTTATGTAATGACCTAGGTAATGTACCTGAGAGGCCGCGAAGTGGCATTTAACAATATTTAAGGATAAATTGGCCTGGTGCAACCGATTCAAAACTGCCCGCAGTCTTTCAGCATGTTCTACCATGTCTTTGCTAAATATTATTATTCATCTAGGTAAACCAGTGTTTGAGTAGGTGTTAACCCATACAATATACCATCCATCAGTCTTTGGAACGTAGCTGGGGCATTTCTAAGACCAAAAGGCATTCTAACACATTTGTACACCCCTGTTGTAGTTATAAAAGACGATTTTGCTTGGTCGTCGGGATGAACACATAGTTGTGTGTAGCCGCTAGTCATGTCCAGGCACGAAAAGACTTTACATTTAGACATG
The DNA here is from genome assembly GCA_033556935.1 of Timema podura. NCBI lineage: Eukaryota > Metazoa > Arthropoda > Insecta > Phasmatodea > Timematidae > Timema > Timema podura. The sequence continues at coordinate 13,630,036 of JAVRXN010000009.1, forward strand.
TTTTCAATTGTTTCCACTAAATTTGGTAGCGGATGAAGGTCTGGGGTAGTTACTGCATTTAAACGTCTATAGTCAACACAAAATCGGAATTCAGGTTGTCCTGTTGTAGACTTCTTTTTTACAAGCACTATAGGAGAGCTCCATGGTGGATCATGTATTTCCCTGGGTTTGATAAATCCGGCCTTTAACTGGTTCTCAACCATGTCTTGAACTAAGGCCCTTTGGTGATAAGGTACTCTGTATGGTTTCTGTGAAATAGGCTTCGCATCTCCGGTATGTATTCGATGGTGTACTAATTGGGTAGCAGGTAACTTCTCTCTTTCCCTAAAGATATCCTTAAACTCTCGTAAAATAGGCATCAAAATGTTTTTATCTTCCTCTGACAAATGATCTAGTTTTTTATTCAGTGCAGCTTCGAATTTAGGGGTTGCAGTCTCCTTAACCTCACAAGCTCGTACAACTTTATTTTGACCCTTACCCTGAGGTAATACAAGGTCCGTGGCATACAAACTTCCACATGAGTTTTTTTCACTACAGATGACGTCATCTTTGTTTACATAACAAACGCTAGCAATTACCGCCCCTCGTGGCATTTGGACAGCCACAGGGCTCATATTGACAACACTTATAGGGACTCTGACCCTGTTTCCCGCCTTTATGGCAACACTAACACTTCTAGCCACATAACAGTGTTTATCTTCCAGTGTATCGCTTTGTATAACTGGTTCTACTAAAAGTAACTTTTCGTCAATGACTTCGGGGAGTTTAACTTCAGCTTGAATTATCTTTCTTGCGCCCGGGGGCATTTCTTCAGTGTGCATTAAACGTACTAGAACCGGAACCATTTCCACAGCGCAGGATGAGGTAGCTAATCTCATATTTACAACTGCATTAGTTCGTTGGGGCCCTATTTCGGCTCTTGTTCCTAAATCATAAGATTTATGATGAAGGTTCAACTTCCGTTTTTCTACGTTAATAGACGCCTGGTTTTTCAACAAGAAATCTAATCCAAGTATGCCTTCATAACGATGACAGCTGGCATTTACAACCTGTACATTTACTACATAAACATCGTGGTTTAACTTGATAGTCACAGATTTTTCTCCCAAATTTGAAATTCTTCGTCCTCCTAGACCTGCAATTTCATACTTCGGTTTGGAAATACCCCTATTTCCCACAACCTTTTGCCACATTACTGAAACTTGAGCTCCTGTATCGACTAACAACCTGCATGGTTTTCCCTCATAGTTTGCAAGAACTATAAGCTCTTCTACACTAGTCTCTTCACTGTCAGCGGAAGTTACAGGGACGAATTTTATTTGGACTGGGGGTCGTGTCTTAGCCCAATCCCTTGATCGTTTGGGGGAGGTTTCTTCCCTTCAAACCTGTTCCTACAAAATTTGGATATATGTCCCTTGGCCTGACAATGGAAACAAACTAACTTGTTGATTGAACAAGTTTTAGCTAAATGACCGTATCTCCTACATTTATGACATTTAACCTCATTGTAGTTCGTAAAAACTCGTTTTTCCGTTCGTCTGTCTTCAACAGGTCGACGGTCCACTTCTACTATGTCAACTGCGGATTCTATTGCGTCTTGGAATGATTTAGGCATTGAAAGTCGTGTCAATCTACCTAAGTCTCCAGACAAGCCATTTAGAAACGCATCTAACGCTCTCTGGTCCGCCTCAAACTTTATTGCGGCATTACCCTCTTCACTATCCCCTAAATCATACGTATTGACGTTGATTTTTCTTATTCTATCCGCGAATTGCTCTACAGTTTCATCTGAACGTAACTTGCTTCGGGTCAGCTGTTCTCGGTAATACCTGGTAGTATTCTTCCTCTTGAAACGCTTCACAAGCTCTTGTTTCAGGGCTTCATAAGTCGTAGCTTCCCTACATTCACTATGCGACAAGGTAAAATCCTGTGCTTCCCCTGAAACCCTTAATTTGGCTACTGCTAATTTTTCACTATCAGTCCATCCACATAGCTCTGCCGATTGCTCTAACTTTGTGAAAAAGGTGTTCACACTATCCTCTGCTCTGCCTTGAAATACTGGTATGCTAGGAATAAGAGAGAAATTCCTAACATACATGGTGGCTGTTACTGATTCGCTTCCCTGACTCATATTAGCAGTATGGTTCATACGATCTTGCCTTAAAGTTTCGTTTTCTACTTTTAAATCACGAATTTGTGTCATTAAAAGATCTATGGCTGTTTGTAAGTCGACGTCTCGACCCTCTACTCTTACTGGGGGGGTAGTCATGATAACAATTTTGCAATGAAATATTTTAAATTTTGGAATATTTGTCCGAATATAAAAATGAAACTTCAGAATTTTAAATACATCTTAAAATAATAATTGAACACACAAATAGGCCAAACCATATCAAAGCAGTACAACTCCCTACCTTGTTGTTGCTGTTGTTGTGGATGACGTTTTTGAATGAAGTTTGTGACTGACAGTTGTGACGTCACTACTCTCCATCCCAGCTGGCTAAGATTTCCGACTCATCTTTTTCCTCGATAGCAGCTGCTACACACACGCGCGCGCGTTTATCACTCCGTTCGTGACTTGCGGTACAAAGTTTTATCAGTTCATATCGCCTTTCTTCCACCTCTAGCATAATCAAGCTAGCAGCACGCGTAGTAGAACATCTAATCAGATAGCTCACTTGACATCAGTTTTATAATATTTTAGTTATGTCCCGACAGGCTATCACTTACACATCGCTTATTCCTTTTGATAACACTTTATCACTCAGTCTTCACTTTGGACGCACTTTGCTAAGCCCCGATCCCACTTCTGACACCAGTTTGTAAGATCCCTTACTTTGACATCACTTTGTAACCTCCCACTCTGTCATCACGTTGTAACACTTCTGACAGAACTGGGTAAGGTTACTAGTTTTGTCTGGGTGCCCGGTAGCCAACCCTTCTACGCGCTACCGGGGCACCGTAGGGACTTACATGGTCAGGATGGACCCCGAGCGGTAGGGGTTGCAATGGATGGTCGTGGGGAGTGAGACTCGCAAGTAGTCCAAGAAATTATATTTATTAAGATAGTAAGAGACTAAACTACTACATGGGAATCTATTAAATATCCCGTGACGAGGGAGCCGGCGCGATAACGGTCTCGTAACCCTCCTGCAGACCCGCGATCGACCCTCCGTGGGGTGAACTCCACAGATCACATTAATATTATCACTACTCAGTCGTACACGCGACCGACACACATGCACACCGCATGGCGTCCAACATTCAACAACCTTCTTTGGTTCTCACAAAACTCGCTGATCTCGATATTTCACCCGCCAGGAAGGTCCATCGGTCACTCCTCTCACTCGTCAACAGGATGCAAGCTATATGAGCTATTTGCTATTCTCAACAGGATGGTAACCCAACACTCTTGACTTCCAAGGAAATGTACAAGTTCAGGTTAACATCCTGCCAGAACAACCTTAAAATAATTATGCTGTTACATATATATAATATTAAATAATTAGAATACCTTACAGTTGCTAAGTATTTTTTTATATAATAGCCTACGTTCCTGATTATTATAAGCGTCATAGTGGGATGGAAACGCGTAAATTATTTTTAAAATAAATATATCAAACAACAGTAGAAGCCCCAAATTGTTAAATATTATTTATTTTATTAAAATTATTGATAATATAGATACTAATTTTTTAAAACTTTTTTTACTTTTTCCAGTTAAAAGAAAGGCAATGGAGGCTGCCAGCACATAAATGAAAATTTATTATATTTAAATGAAAAAAAAAATATTAAAATTAATCTACAATAACATAATTTTTTACCCAAAATATTTTATTTTTAGGAGTTAAAAGCACAAGTATGTGTGTAGAATAGTTTTAAAATAAAAATATGGAATTAAAATAATTTGTAATAATGTTAAAATCTTAAGCAAGAGCTAATGTGTTGGTATTTTCCTCCCCTATTTGTTCCATCAATTTGTTCACTTGTAGAGTTTTAGTGTGCAGATTTCTTTTCACCTTCTCTCTTCTCTTGTTTCCCTTGGAAGGACTGGTTTTTTGAAAATACTGTAAAAATATTAAAAGGAAATATTACTTTAAGTTTCAAATTCAACTAATTATTTACTGAAACCAAATAATTTGGAAAATTATTTCAATTGGATTAATTAATGTATTTATTTAACAATATATATTATTATTATTATTAGCACTGCGTCTTACTACCCATTTGGGTTATACGCACTTACGCTAATGTAGGGTGACTGCGAGATGAAATGGAGGACCTACAGTTCAACTTGGGATCCGAACCACGGTGGAGGCCTGGCATTCCTCACATTCACAAGTTGTGATTGATACACGTCTTGTCAGAGGTGAAGGAAGGGTTTGGCAATCAGATAAATCTTTGCCCGGGCCAAGGATTGAACCCAGCACAGAAGTATGACACCTTACCCCTAGACCACAAGGTCAACCTAATATATATTAAAATTTGTATAAAATATAATTTATTTATATATATGTATGTAAATTTATATATATATATATATATATATATAAAACAATTACTACTTTGTCTTTCTAACTCAACTAGTTATTGAAACAAAATTTGGAAAATTATTTTAATTTGATGAATTATTGTAGTTATTTAAATATATTAATTATAATGTATTGCAAGTTATTAAAGCCCAAACGGGTAAAAGGACGTGGTGCTAATATATATTGTTGATTAATCAAGAGTGATTCCTCTGTGTGGAATCAAATACATACATTTGCTAATTAATCATGAGAAGGAAGATATGGCTGTTAATTACATCTTGGATAAACATCTTTATATTCATATTTTTAGGGTGCTCATTTCTTTACAAGACATAGGAGTCTACGACATGCATCAAGGAGTGAGTTGTTCATGAAATTGATAGTAATTGAACTCTTGATCTCTGACTCAGGCCGATCGATGCTCTGTTTAGGATTCGAACACAGAACCTTGGGATCTGTAGCCAAATAGTCATGCTATAGTCTGTGCTGGAAAGTTTGGGTGATTAGGAAGTGCAGATAGAAAAGAGGTGGTGAGGAGGGAAGTTAGATGAATAACTGACTGATTAACTTAAAACCTGAGCGATTAAGTTTTTTAAATTAATTTTTCCAAGCTTTCTCATTTGTATTCATTTTGTGTTTTTGTTTTATTCAGAAGGAATGGGGTAGGGGGTATTAATGCTAATATTATGAGCGAAAGTGATCCTCCACTTTAGTAATGAGGGAGGATCCATACTAAAAACTTTAAATCATTGCTAAACCCCAAAATAATTATTCCTGGTCCGCTACTGGATCTCTCTTTTAGAGACTACCACGCACCTGCATTGGATGGTAATAACATGTATAACGCATTCAGCCAGCGGCGCATTGTTTGTGACATGTTTACATACACAGTATAAAAAAAAAGCACGCATACACATTCAAGTCACAATCCGGTTGATCCACTCACTGGATAATAGAGTCGAATATCCTTTATATCACTTTCCTAGCAGTGTACAGTATCTATAAAATATTAGAAGTTAAACGTAGTGCTAGAAGTATACAGAATTGGTTCTAAATTACTCCTGTAAAACCTGTAAAAGGGAAAAAAAATTAGCACTAAAGATACACTATATACTGATTTGTTGCTTGAAAAAAGAGGCTACAATTTTCAAAATACAGACGATTTGCATGTTATTATATTGACAAAACGACAAACTGCCACATAGTTTCATTCTCATAGCAAAGAATTAAAACAAGCAAAATTCTTTCCTTTTCACGCAGAATGAATTATGTTTGTAAATAGTTGGCTTGTACTGTATGTGAGAAAACACACCACAGTGATAAATATTTACACGTTAAGTACAAAAAAAAACTTTAAAATCTTTTCCACGTAAACAGGTACACAAATATGGCAAACCTCTTCTTCCACTGTTTCATCTACATTAAAGCGAATGCGAGCACCCTTTGGATGCGCAGTGCATAGGCGTTTCCTCTACAGCATGAATATTGCCCATACCTATGTATGGATTTTCACGGGTGTATTGGAAATGTCCAAGAGACTGGCGGGAAAATTTCGATGCCAATATGGTATATTCAAAAGTATGGGAGAGTTACAATATTGCCGTATGGAATAGCTATGATAACTTTCAACAATGTATTTTAAGATAAAAGTGAGTGAAATTATGCGCGGTGCATCTTAACATTTATGAACTATTTACCCTTATGTTTAACTCTCTTAGTTTTAGGGGAATATGTCTAGTTCCAAAAACTCATTTGGGGAACCTTATGAAAATGCTAGCTACTCAATTTTAGCTAAAAAGGTAAAATTGTTTTGGCTCTAGGACGAGATACAAACATACAGACACATATGACATGGAAGAAACAACTTTTTCCTGTTAAACGTTTCATGAAAAGTCGACAGCAATTAAAATCTCAAATACGATATTTTTTCTATCACATCTCTACGAGTATTCACTAGAAAGTAAAAAAAGGATCAATACACTATAATATAAAGTGTATATGATGGATTGAAAATATAAACCATTGTTTGGATGTACTAACAGTTAAGTGAGTGCTTGTAAGTTTATAATGGCTTCATAAATTATTGTTTGTTTAATATATTGGGGTTTATTTTATCAACGGATGAACTAAATTTTAGATTGATCCTGCTGTTAATGATAGAGCTCACCCGGAATGGACAAATCGTCTAAAACAAATTAATGACCTCATTTGTAAACATTACATTTTATCGCTCTTCATTTTAAAACTATTTATGTAGTTTTAATCTTTTAGCTTTATTCATTTATAGTTTCTCATTATATTGATTTTTAATTACGAATTGGGGATTTATTGTGGAGAATACATTTCTATATTTGTGATAGGTTGATTATAAATTAGGCCGAAATAAATTATTTATCAAAATCGTATTAATTATGTACAACTGTATAGGTTAATCAATAATTTTAAGAATTAACTTAAATGTGTAGGTGTTATTTGTTAATGGTTTACTTAATATCACTCTTTGATTTTTATTTAACTTTACTGCAAAATTTACTCTTGTTTTATGTATTAAACGAAAGTGAGATTTTTATTGTTACTGTATTTAATAATATAGGAATATTATCTAAAATGTATTGAAATAATGATATGTGCCTTTAAAGAACAATATTAGTAAACGTAGAAATTGTTAGTTATTTGATTAATTAGATCTACTAATTTGTGTAGAGGCCTAGATATATATTACTTGTGTCTGCACTGTTATTGAATAACTAACTAAATAGTACGGTGCATCACACAGACTTTCTCCTTCATCTTAAACATGTACTAAACACTTAAAGGATTTGTGAAACAAAATAATATACAGTGTGGGCGAAACACTCCATTTTACAGAAACATTGGTAAAAAGATTAACATATCTATCCCCCGAAGAAAATAACAATCAATTTAATATCTCAAAGAGATCAATATTTTTTTTCTTACATCTCAGAAACTATTAATTTTATAAAAATATAATCAAATTTATAATATTTTTACTTTTAATATTACTACAACCGTACAGTGATAAGTCTTATAATATCTAAAATATTTGCTGAGATATGATAAAAATTGAAAATTATCTCTTCTCTAAAATCTATTATTATTATTATTATTATTATTATTATTATATTATTATTATTATTATCATCATTGCGTCTTACTACTTGTTTGTGCTATACGCACTTATGCTAATGTGTAATGGTAAAGTGATTGTGAGATAAAATGGAGGACATACAGTTTAACGTGAGATCCGAACCACGGTGAAGGCCTGGCATTCCACACATTTACAAGTTGTGATTCTCTAAATTAAACTTAAAGTCATTTTCATGAGAAAACGATCATCTATATTTATATTGTGATGTTAAACATTGCCTAGATTTAAATTTTAAACAAAATCATTAGAAGGAATTTTGAGAAAATCGTTTTTATCTCTTTTTGTCTAAAAATATACAAAGTAAACCACTCTTAATTTTATTTATCAGACATCTTATTCTCAAAACTCCTAGAGAAAGCTTTATGAAAGCCTTAGATACAAAGTTTTAGCTTTATCAGTACATTTTATTTGGGTCTTGTCCGAGAAACTGACAGAAACATAGACAAAGAGACGGCATCGTGAAAACCACTTTTCGGTTTCAGGGGGTTATGAAACGTTAACATTTATCAGGATATCAAGTTAGATTTTTTTTTGTCCAATCACATTTATTCTATCTCCAAGGAGTTGAGAACAGGTAGAAAGAACATTAAATTGCACCAAAGAGCATAAATAAAATAGCATACACAGTTACAAAAAAAAAAAGGAGGAACATATCTGCTCAACAAGGAACATAACAATCAATTTCATTTGAATAACAAATAAATAATTGCTTATAACTAAGAACATTTAGGGATTATAAAAATATATTTCAAATAATGGGGTTTTATAATTAATAGTACTATATCTTTACATTTAAGGTTATTTCGTATTTCAAATAGTCTCGGAGATATGACCAAAATTGAAAATTGTTTGTATTTTTGTAAAGTACCCTCAAAATAATTTTCTTGGGAAAATTAAAATTGCCATTTTGCTCGTCGTGGTAAACAATACCGATATACAAATTAAATAAAATTTGTTACGATGATTTCGAGATAATCGATTTTTATCTCTGTTTGTCCTTCGGTATATTAACCATAATTCTGGAGTTGGATATTTAATTCGATAAATTCCGTGGGGGAAAAATAATATGAAAACACTGGATACTAAGTTTTAGCCCGATAGGTAAAATAGTTTCGGTTCTAATTCAAGATACAGACAGACACATATACAAATGATACAAGGCATTGCAAAAATTACATTTTTTTTTTCGGAAATTCATGCAAAAATCAACATTAATCAAAATATAGAGTTAGCTTTTTTAGACGATTACAATAATTCTCTTTCCAAGGGGTCTAGAAAAAGTAAAGGTTGGATTAATTTAGTTTATAAACAATTTTTTTATTGTTGATCCATTGATAATATCTCATTTTTATATTTGGCAAAATTTTTGTTACAATTTTCCGAGATCATAAACAATAAATTAATGGAAAAAGCAGTAATATAATAATTTATTTATAAATTAAAAGTTATAACATGTCAATATTTTAACTTAAATAACATTCTCAATATAGCTAATGACTGGCGTGCTGATATATAAACTAAGAAATTATTAATAATCCAAGTTTCAGTATTTAAATTCATAATTAGATTTTGGGAAAGTCTGTGTGATTGTAATTAAATCAACTGAAAGGATAGTCGCAGGTTGATTAGTCAGTCTCATTTTATTCTTTCAAAGAGAATTACGGTTGTTGCTCACCTCTCAATATAAAATCGTATCGGTTTAGTACGTATTTTGTATATTGATACACATTGTTCGTACTACATCGTATCTTCTTTGTACGTATTTATTTCAGTGTAACAAACACACTTCTCCGTATTGCATTGAACTGGCTCATTTATATATTATTTTGTATAAAAATGGGGAAAATGAAAAATATGGGATTGTTTTTCCAGGACAGTGCTTTTATTTTTTAGCGTATAGCATTACTGACCAGAAGGGACAAGACATCGAAGTTCGGTCCCCTGTGTGTAGACTATTAGCAGCTCTGGTGGCACAGAGTGTTGTCTAGGGTACCCCTATGGAGGTTGTCTACACGTCGTACCCGCAATGAGATCATGTTTTGATAGTGAATATGGAGGTTTAGGCCAGTGGGAGTCTTAAACCAAACTTTAGCCCAATTTACTTAACCCTAGTGACCGTTGGGATAATTCTCTTCAAGAAAAAAAATACCCAAGGTACCAGACGAGAATTGAACCCGGGATGGGGTCGTATATTTGTTATTTATATTAGCTGTTGCAAAAGATATAGTATGTGCCTACCCTTAAAGTTTAAAGGCCTGTGTTTGGTAACATTTAAAAGAGTATTTCAACAACATAATTAGCTATCATATTTTGAAAATTGAAACATTACACCTGGACATGGGAATCGAACCCATGACCTTTGGCTTAGGTCCCGGCCTCGATTCCCGTGTCCAGGTGTCATTTTTCAATTTTCAGAATATGATATCTAGATGGAGTTATCCTCAATAAAAGCATAAATAATAACTTTGGATATTTGATTTCTTAACATATTTAGTAATATCACATTTTTACTTTCTCTCTATCTTACAGGTAGAGAAAGTATGGTGATCGTCAAAAAAATCGAACTCAAGATTTTGATGAATTTTGACGTTTCATGACTTCCTGAATCCGAAAAAGTGGTTTTTGAATTTCCGTCTGTCTGTCTGTCTGTCTGTCTGTCTGTCTGTACCTCCAATTAGAGCCTAAACTAGTTTACCGATTGAGCTGAAACTTGATATCTAGGGTTTTCATAGGGTTGCCCCGAGGGGTTTTTGGAATTGGATATCTACCCCTAAAATTAAGGTTAGTTTAATGAAGGGAAAAAAGAGAAAAGGTCGATTTTCTCAAAATCGGCCTAACGATTTTGATTAAATTTCATTTATGAACATTAATAAATATTCCAAACAAAATGGCTATTCTCAATATTTCAGCAAAATGGCTTTAAGGGCTCCGGTCTGATGCGTAAATTAACATTTTTTATAATAGCTGCGAAACTATTTGAGATATGAAATTACTTATCATTACAAATATGTATATATTTTTATAATACAAATATTTTATTCGAAACATAATTTTATAAAATCAATAATTTTCAAACTATACGCATTATATATATATTTTTAGCTTTTTGGACATTCAAGCTTAAGTATTGCGATCGTAAAAAAAACTAACCTGAAATGTTGATGGATTTCTACGTCTCATGACCCCCCGAACCCTAAAAAATGGTCTTTGCAATGCCGTCTGTCTGTGTGTCTATTAAAACTTAAAATTAAGGGTAGTTTACTGAAGGGCCAAAAGAGAAAAAGTCGATTTTCTTAAAATCGGCTCTAACGATTTTGATTAAATTTCATTTATAAACATTAATAAATATTACAAACAAAATGGCTACCCTCAATATTTCGGCAAAATGGCTTTAAGGGCTCCGGTCTGATGCATCAATTAACAATTTTTAAATAGCTCCGAAACTATTTGAAATATGAAATTACTCAGCATTACAAATATGTATATATATTTATACTACAGATATTTTATCCGAAACATATTTTCATAAAATCAATAACTTTCAATCTATACGCAATTATATGAATTTTTTAACTTTTTGGACATTAAAGTTTAAGTATTGCGACCGTAAAAAAAAACTAACCGGAAATGTTGATGGATGTCGACGTTTCATGACCCCCCGAACCCTAAAAAATAGTCTTTGCAATGCCGTCTGGCTGTGTGTCTATAAAAACTTAAAATTAAGGGTAGTTTACTGAAGGGAGAAAAGAGAAAAATTTGGTTTTCTCAAAATCTGCTCAAATGATTTTGATTAAAATTCGTATCTAGGCGTTGATTAAGATTATAATTAAACTGGCTATTTTCATTTTCCTATGAAAATGATTTTTAGGGTACATTACAGAAGCGTTAATTTACGTATCTCCACAACTATTGGAGAAACTAAACAACTTATCATTAAAAAACTGTAGGACTATTAGAAATAAAAAACTTTTATTTGACATATATTTTTATAAAAGCAACAGTTTCTGAGATATTTGCAAATATATTAATACAATTTTGTGAGCTTTAGCTGTAAACATATACTACTTAAGTCTTAACGCAATAATTCTCCAATGCCATAGAGTAATTAAATATAATTAAGTATCTAAAAAAGTATGTTATTTTTCCTTAAATCTCTTAGGAGAAATGTTTGCATAGCAATGATCTATCTCCATTTTTGACTCAATAGTCAATATTTACATTTTTTATTGGTCAAAATGTATAAATGAATAATTAAATATCAATGCGATGACTTGAAGATCTGCAACACCTTATAAAATGTTAAAACTTTAACCAGAATCGAAATTTTAATACGAAGTGTTGACCCTTGTGGAAGACATTAAACTGTTTGAAATGTTCTTAGGTGGACAAAAATGCGCCTCTTTTCTCATTGATTCTATATCATTGTATATTATTTTATGCATGTTCTTATGTGGAGTGGTGATGATACAATGTACATTATTCCGTTCAGAAATCTTACGAGTTTATAGAAAGAGAGAGAAAGTCTGTGCGGTGCGCCGTACCATTTATTTAAATATTACTAGTTAATATTATTCCATTTATGTTGAATAATTAATAAAAGACCGTCATCTTAGTCTAGCGTTCAGCTCCCTAAACTACTGATCTGGAGGACCCTGTTCGATTCCCGGTGGTACCAAGGACAATTTTAACCGTGGGGGGAACTGTTCCTATGATCACCATGATCTGGTTAGTTGGACTTAAGTTAGTTTTAAAATTCCCACTGTCTTCATAGATTTATAATAACTATAATTACGTCTTATTAATACGTATGTGACGTATATAAAACCTCCTGGTACATGCTGAGCAAAGTTCTGTTTCCACAGAGAGGCTATTAGTCTACATAGGGCCTATAAGGTGACTGAAATAGATACTGCATCTCTTATGTTCAACTATGCTATAAGTTAAAACTAATTTAATTAAAATTCTATAAATTTAAATATTTATTTAAACTTCTGCACAACTTCAAGATAAATATATATAATTTTTATAGCACCCCGAATAACTACCTGTTTGGGCTATACGCCTATGTACTAATTACGCTAGGGGTTTTAGAGACTAGAAAGGCTATACTAAATAAAGTGTTCCCACATTTGTTGGGGAAGTGGAAAATCATTTTAGATCCTCCCCCTCCCCTCAGTACACCCGACAGATATTCGAGTCTTGATCTCCCCGTCATCGGCAGTTTAGCCCACTACAAGAGTAGTGCATTGTACCACGCGGTCAACAAAGTTGGTGATATACATTCTATTTATAGTAACATGACGTAATTTTAAATGAATATGTAAGATTTATTTTACAATAATACTTTATAAAAACTAGTTGAATAAACACAAATATTTATTCTATGTGTGATAACTGAAATATTAGAAGTTTCTGAACATTACAAATGAGACAATTCAGCTTTGTTCTAAATTTTGTTTCCACTTTTTCATTTCAACAGTCTAGTTAGAATATTTACTTTTCTATTTTAATGGATTTTCTTCTCTTAATGAATCAATAATAATCATAATACATTAATATTTTTCCTCAGACATACTTTCTCATATATAATTTTAATTTCACCGTTAGCAAAACTCTTAATTCAATAAATAAAAATATACATATTCTAGAATGAAATGTCACTCTTGAGAAATACTACATTGATAAATAATTTAATAAGATACATTTCTGATATTAATAATTGTTTTTACTGTACTGATTCGTTTACATATATGAAATGTCTTCATGAACTTTTTTTATTTAAATCATAATGGAAGTGGTAAGCATTATTTTATAAGAGTTTAAAAGGCACACAAATGATGCAGCGCCATTATTTAGTTGATGCAGTTTAAAAACACTAGAAAAATAAATGGTACGGCGCACCTCACAGACTTTCTCCCTCTTTCTAAAAGCTCGTAAGATTTCTGAACGGAATAATGTACATTGTATCATCACCACTCAACATAAGAACATGCATAAAATAATATACAATGATATAGAATCAATGAGAAAAGAGGCGCATCTTTGTCCACCTAAGAGCATTTCAAACAGTTTAATGTCTTCCACAAGGGGTCAACACTTCGTATTAAAATTTCGATTTCTGGTTAAAATTTTTAATATTTCATAAGGTCTTCAAGTCATCGCATTGATATTTAATTATTCATTTATACATTTTGACCAATAAAAAATGTAAATATTGACTATTGAGTCTAAAATGGAATAGATCATTGCTGTGCAAACATTTCTCCTAAGAGCTTTAAGGAAAAATAACATACTTTTTACTTTCTCTCTATCTTACAGGTAGAGAAAGTATGGTGATCGTCAAAAAAAATCGAAATCGAGATTTTGATGAATCTTGACGTTTCATGACTCCATGAATCCGAAAAAGTGGTTTTTGAATTTCCGTTTGTCTGTCTGTCTGTCTGTCTGTCTGTACCTCCAACTAGAGACTAAAATATTTTACCGATTGAGCTAAAACTTGATACCTAGGGTTTTCATAGGGTTGCCCTGAGAGGTTTTTGGAATTGTATATCTACCCCTAAAATTAAGGGTAGTTTACTGAAGAGAAAAAAGACAAAAAGTCGATTTCCTCAATATCGGCTCTAACGATTTTGATTAAATTTCATTTATGAACATTTATAAATATTCCAAACAAAATGGCTACTCTCAATATTTCGGCAAAATGGCTTTAATGGCTCCGGTCTGATGAGTAAATTAACATTTTTTATAATAGCTCCGAAACTATTTGAGATATGAAACTACTTAGCATTACAAATATGTATATATATTTATAATACAAATATTTTATTCGAAACATATTTTTATAAAATCAATAATTTTCAATCTATACGCAATTATATATATATTTTTAAATTTTTGGACATTAATGCTTAAGTATTGCGACCGTAAAAAAAACTAACCTGAAATGTTGATGGATGTCGACGTCTCATGACCCCCCGAACCCTAAAAAATAGTCTTTGCAATGCCGTCTGTCTGTGTGTCTACTAAAACTTAAAATTAAGGGTAGTTTACTGAAGGGCAAAAAGAGAAAAAGTCGATTTTATCAAAATAGCTCTAACGATTTTTATTAAATTTCATTTATAAACATTAATAAATATTCCAAACAAAATGGCTACCCTCAATATTTCGGAAAATTTTCCCTTTAGTAAACTACGCTTAATTTAGGGGTAGATATCCAATTCCAAAAAAACCCTCGGGGCAACCCTATGAAAACTCTAGATATAAAGTTTAAGCTCAATCGGTAAAATAGTTTATGCTCTAGTTGGAGCTACAGACAGACAGACAGACAGACGTAAATTCAAAAACCCCGTTTTCGGATTCAGGGAGTCATGAAACGTCAAGATTCATCAAAATCTCAAGTTCGATTTTTTTGACGATCACTATACTTTCTCTACCTGTAAGATAGAGAGAAAGTAATAATAATAATACAAATAGCAATTTATTTAAATATATCTTTATATTTTTCAAATAAATTATTTTGGAGTTTTGGATCTACACTGATATAAATTTATAATACTTTTCCAGAACAATTATTTTGTATGATAAATATGGTACAATAAATATCTGAGTAATATATTATGAATTTAGTTTATATAACAGTACCTCCGTAAATGTAATCCATTATGTAAAATGTTTGATCAAATACTATGGAGATTTTTAGTGATTTTTTAAAAGAAATGTGTAAGTTTAATATTGTGAAATAAAAATATGTGCAAGAATTTTATAAACTCTAGATTATAATGGCAGTAATTATAAAATGTGTTATACCGTATTCATAAGTTTATTAAAGTTAATACAGATCACTGATTTTAAGGAAGTATTTAGGTTATTTATAAAGAATCTCCTAACGAACCTTGACTAAATCTGATATAGTGCAGTAGTTTCAAAATCCCTTCACCATGAACAAAAATATCTTTCCCCAGTAAAGAAAATTTCACACTAATGAAAATAGACACTGTTGTGATTAAAGCACACCTAACGTGGTTCTGATGAATGCGTCTGTTTATATATTACTAACAGCATTGTTCAACCGTCACTATACCTTGGCAGTTACACGGAACTGTCAGCTTGGCGGTAAATACTGTCGTCATTACTGGGGTTGAAACAGACTGACACACCAGAATAGAAACTAGTTCTCAACACGTGATAGAAAATGGTATTTTGTGTTTTGGTGAGATGTAGGTACTGGGTGAAGTTAATAAAAGATAGAGTCTACTTAGTAGAATCTAGGGCTTAGATTTAGCGCCAACTAATGTCGAAGTGAATAATTATAAGCTAGTTCTAGGTAAATATATCCTGCCCAGACCGGAAATAAGAGTAGATTCTACAGTGGTAGATACAACCCAAGAGATAGATACATCTTGTTTTGTACTATGAATCAACGTCGGCATGAAGGGAAAGTTGAAAAAATATATTGTTAAAAAACACTTTCAATATAACCTGATTGGCAGGACATATTTAGACTGAAACATTTTTAGGAAGTGGTTCTTTGTTAACGCCACTATGTAGTTCTTAGTAAATCTTTAGACTAGGAAATTTTAAGGTAGTGGTTCTTTGTTAATGACACCCTTAGGAAGAGTGTGTGTGTGTTTGGTGTTTTTTAGTGTGTGATTTAGTGTGTTTTAGTGTGTGCTTTAGTGTGTTTAATGTGTTTAAGTGTGTTTTAGTGTGTGCTTAGTGTGTTTAGTGTTTATATTGTTTTGTTGTGTTGTTATGGTATGTTGTGTTGTGTTGTGTTTTGTGGTATGTTGTGTTGTGTTTGTGTTTTGTGGTATGTTGTGTGTGTGTGTGTGTGTGTGTGTGTGTGTGTGTGTGTGCGGTGCGTGCGTGTGGACAAAATATACGATTAAAAAAACACTGGTGTTGATGCGGTGAAGACTTTGGTAAATAACTAAGGTGTGAGAGGTATCGCCATCCGTTTTCGGGAAGTGTTTCGTCAGCTACTGGCAAAAACTCCGCAGTTAAAATGACAACATTTTCACTTCCAAATCGTAACAGCTATTAATATCCCTCCGAACGCGATAAATTTTCTCATGTCTGACCTTCAAGAACATCACCATGATCAAACTGATGGATACTGCTGAAAAGCTAGCATGCCCCTCCACGTCTTAGAAAAACCTTAGATGTATCTCAGCGAAATAGCTAGATTCTACTATTTATTCACCCAATAAATCTAGCCCATCCGGAAAAGTCAAGACACATCTAGGGATACTAGAGTCTACAAATTTTATTCACATAAAACCTTGATACATCTTTAAAGCGTCCAAGACCTAGTTACATCTAGTTTTTATTCACATTGCTCATTGTATTTACATTCACTTTTCATAGCACAGTACTTCAATCATTATCACTTAGTATCTTTAATAGGATATTTATGATAGGTTATAGTTTTTTAATCGTTAAAAATTTGTTTAGCCTCGTGTCTTACAACAAATTTAAGCCATACTTTTATGTACTAGTTAGGATAGTGTTAAGGATGAGGACGGTTGAATTTAGAGTATGTGTACCCGAATTTGCGTGGAGAAAGTGTGAAACCATTTAGTAAAAACACACTCAGTGTACCCGACTGGGATCGAACCACGATCTTCCCCTCATCGGTAGTCTAGTCTATTGAGAGAGTAGTGCCTTAGACTATTTTACCGCCAAAGTGGGTAATCGTTAAGTTATATTAGTAATAACCCGTATCGGTGTTCAATCTGATTATACGTCAAGCTTGATCTAGTCTAGTTTGACGGTAATGTGGTGGTCAGTGTTTGACACCTTAATTGGTGACTAATGAACATTCCTAAAATGTTTCTTACTTATTCTTCCCAAAAATTTAGGTAGATTATCTCTAAAATATTACCTTTATTATCTCTAATACATTTGTAAATCATTTCCACTGCGTCTTATTATCCACCCGGGCTATGCACATTTTAGCTATGCTAATGAGGTTTGGATAAGGATGGTGGGACTGAGGAAGTGTGCCTGTATTCGTTTGTTGTGAAAGTGAAAAACTTTTCAAAGAAATAAAATTCAAATAGACTCAACTGGGATCAGAAACGAGTAGATCCTCTCTTCAGGTAACCAGAGAGGTTGAGGTTATCACTTGGTTCTAGAGCACATTGGTGTGGACTATATTTTAAACAAATCTATTAAAATTCAATAAAATTTCTACAGATATAAAATATTTATTTTCTATGTATTGTCAAAACATAATATGTCCTATTTATTAGATTCGTGATTTGAGTTTTGAACATAAATACTAATTTAATATATAAATCTATTTCTAATCAATAAAAATCCATCAACTTTAAACTTGTATAGCCTTTTAATAATTTGTAATTGAAATAAAACTACGGACATAGTAGAAAATTAAACATATGATCTAAAAATATCAGAAATATCTTAAAATTTATAAAATATATCACTTATTTGTTTTTAAAATTGAAGCGTTTGTTTTGTTTACTTGTTCTATTAATCTTTCCTATTACGATTTTACAATACATTTAAAACGGATCAAATGAAATATAAATTCGGGAGGGAAATGGTTTATGAAATTTATCATAATAAATAAGTCTTTAAAAAATACTCAGTTAAATTGTATAACGAAACAATTGTTGATTTAACTAACCAATTTGATTATTTACATAACTGCTGATTTATGAATTAAGAAATTAGTAAATACATGAATATTATAAATTATTGGTTTCCAGGCCTGTTGTCTACGACAGGCTTATTATAATAGTAAGCAACCAACAAATCCTAAGCTTCAATCTATAAGTGCATGGAAGTTTGGGTTTGTTTGTAAGTAAAAAAATATGTCAGCTATTACGTAAGAGTGGAAAAAGTTAGAGTGAACTATACTAATGTCGGATTCTAGATCAAAAAAGTAAGGAGCGTTATAATTCTGGATAAGGAATGATTAAAGGTGTGTGTGTTAAAATTTATTGACAAATTAACTGAGTAAGTTATTAGGAAAAATAGTTACATTTGATATTTAGCACAGAATAATACAATAATTAATAATGAAAGGCATTTAAATGAGTAACATATAAAAGTGAGAAACAATATTGAAGAAAAAATTGAGAAAAATGTTTATACAATATAGAATATATTATAAAGCTAAAATTAATATATATATATATATATATAAATAAGATGGAAAATAAGTGAAAAGCTATAATTATCGTTCAAAAGGTTAATCTAATAAATTAATTAGCAAGCAAAAATAGATTGAATAATAAATACATATTAAAATTGTATTGATCTACAAAATAAAAAATACTTTCTAAACATTATGCATATAAATTTAGTCTTATTAGAAACATAAATGGGCATTATAGTTTGAGATAAGTGAAATTTATTTAGACAAAAGTGGATACTGAAACAAAAGAATTTTTTAAATACCAATACCAGAATATTTATAATTCTACATTAAATTATTTAAAAGGAACTGAGATTTTATCAGATAGAGCCAATGTTTATCTTCCATTCATTCACTCATATATTATTTATTTATTTCTTCTTTTCAAACTTTAGTGAGAATTTCGCTTTGTAGATAAAAACGCGCTCAAAAAATACTCAACTTTTCTTCTCTTTATATCCTTATATTTTTATGCTAGTATTCTATCCGTTATGCAGTATATACTAAATCCCTTAAAACATTTCGTAACATTGTAATTTATACTTTCAGAGAAAGTTTCGGAAAGGCGCTTTAAAGAGCTTATAAATGTTTGTCCTATATAGTTTGGGATCTATATAGGAAAAACTAGCGCTTTCAAACCGTTTGAAGTATTTGTGTTGGATTCTCACTAATTGAAAGAAACATGGATTTTCTAGACAAATACTTTAAAAAATATATTTATGGTATTGATCCAACCCGCTCAAGCTTTGGAATATATTCTTTTTAAATAACGCAAACAAAGGTTAGAGCTTATTTATTATGTATTGGATTGTACCATTGGAACATGTTACATCATACTACCCCCCCCCCCATCTTAAGCGTCACGCCAAGGTTTTCCTCAACAGTCATAATACTCGCTCCATATGAAACCTCAATAGTAATAAACTTCATACAATAGTAAGCTTCTCTATTGTAGTCCTATGTAGACTGCCTTTAATATGAACAATATCAATCAAGAACGAAACTCCCCCACAATCACAAAATGTTTATGTACTTACCGCCTGTATTTCTTATGGCTAGAACAGCCTTCAAGACTGGAAAGCCACCTCACGTCCTAAGTCGATGAGAAGGTTAGATACCACCCACCGTGCGCCAACAGTCGAGATTCCGAGTGGGCTGGTCAAATCGATTCTTTCGGAACTGACCAAGACCATCAACTAAATGAAACTATCCTGGTGTCCGGCGTGCAAGACGAAATCAACCACCAACTCATCGCGTGATGTCGGTACGTCACCCAGACCAACCATACGGAGCTCTAACACCGATGCAGATCGTGTTGGAGGCATACGGCAATCCTAGCCTGTTCAAGGATGACGTGATCGTCTGCATGATTGAAAAATGACCGTTGAAAACCACCGACCAATGTAAACTTTCCCCCCTTCCATCCCTAAAAGACTAGAAACATTATATAAACCTTGCAGTTCTTAAACTCAGTGCATATTATTATTCTACACCTTAAAGAGAGGCCATGTCTTAGACTATTATTATTCAACACCTTCAAGAGAAGTCATGTCTTTGACTTTATTCTACGACGTCTGGAGAAGTCCTGTCCTGGACTTGGACAATGTATAGGATAATGACGTAATGTTTTGTATCGAAGTTAATTTAATAAAATTAAATTATGAACAATTCAATTTTGAATTAATGTAATTGTAATTTTTGGAATAAGCCAAAATAAGCGTAAATTATTTACTAAATTTTTTTTATGTTTAACTGAATTTAAATATGAGACAATTAATTCGTTTAGCCTTCACTTGGGCGCTAGTGTCACTGAAGTCACATAGATTGCCACATTTATTAACTTGTTTTGTTAGAAGAATTTAATTTAATTTGACAAAGTTTTTATCACCAAGTAAATGTAAATTCCTCCTTTTTTTATTAGGTTTTCATATTTAATTGTTGTTGAATTAACGTAAAGTTAGCTGATTGTTTGATTTAGACTAAATAATTTTCCAAATTACTTAATTGAAATAACTTGTGGTTTAACTAGTCATTTTGTATGTCATATCTTTTTATTAACAATAAGAGTTCTTGTTTTGTGTCGAAATTTTACAATTTAATAGTCCCGCGGGGGTTTGACTTAATGCAGGAAAGCCAAACTCTCATGTTTATATAAACATCTGTGTTATGTTATACGTTAATGTAACACCGTCTGTATTCAATGTGATGAAGCAGACACTTTAGAAACTAATTCGAAGTAGCCCTTTAGGCTCTTTTTATATTCAAATAAATATCAGTCTAGATATTACTAAACATATGATTTGTTTAAATATTCAAAAATTTAAGGTTGTGTTGTCAATATTCATTGTTGTGAAGCTGACAGTGTAGTTTGGTCAAGTTTTTGTCTCTTCAGGACAGACCGATTTGACTTAAATTTACATTTGATGTGGAAACATTCACATGATGACATTTATATGATTTTCAACATAATTCCGATGTATTTTTGAGGCCATGTAGTTTATTGTTTCAGTTGTTATCTTGAATAAAACATTCATATTGTTATTTAATTGTTGCTAATGTCTTGCTTTCTTTGTCATTTAGTTTACTCCCCACCTTCCTTTTAGTCTAGTGTGGCCGTAGCTAAGAGGTAGTAGAGCGGGTGGTAACAGGAAATACCCAGAGAATGACAATAAATTAAACTAATTGTTGTATTTTCTTGTGTGCACTAGTTATGTGTTTAGCTCATCGTGTGGGCTCAGAAGGAAAGGCTTCCTTAAAAAAATAGTGACAGTAAAGCTGCTAGAGAGATAATATATTATGACAGCTATGATTATAGTATATATTTGAATTTTACAGATGGAGATGATCATGATAGTATTAATTAATATAACATGTTCTATTGTTCACCCAGTGTAAGGCATCAACCTCTCAATACATTAGACACAAACGGTATATTTTGTTACTTAAAACCTATTGGAAAACAAATTGAGGTAGAACTAGCCATTACCTTAACATTGAATTACCAATAATTACTTTTATTAATAAAATAATCATCCCACATAATATTTTTCAAATTTAATCGCCCATTGAATAAATGTTTCAATCCCAGCCGAGTAGACTGAAGATTTTCCAAACACGTTTTACCCCTGTGAAGTTCTTATTCTCCCACCTCAATACTCTGGGTGCTAGTTCTCTAAATAGCACTATTTATTTCTTCCCCAAATATATTAATAATTTTATTGTATCCCATGTCTTACTACCCATCCGGGATGTTCGCATATTCACACTAGTGGAGTAGGGCTGAAGAAAGTATTTAAAATAAATTTTCTTTGTCGATTAAGATGAACCCGTCCCATACGAGAATCAAACCCAAAGCTCAATGTTATACATAAATTATATGAAACTGACGTATTGGTGACGTATCGGATGAACCATCAAAAACCTCGGTGTTTAAATAATAATAAAATATTAAAAGTGGTATAATCTAAGATCTGGAACGAGAGGATGTCTGGGGCATAATCTTTAGGAACGACTCTATACAAATTAAAGTTCGGAAAACAATTATTCTGATGTACTATGTCAAGTGATGGGGGATTATTTAGAATGTTAACGTTCTCATTTTATAGTTAACTTGTTATTTTAT
>JAVRXN010000009.1:13657522-13659152 GCA_033556935.1 Timema podura
TGTGAAAATAGAAATATTAAGAGTTTTAAGAATAAAAGAACATGTATGACTCTGTGTATGGATGTTGTTGAAGTGAAGGGAGTATACAAGGATAGGAAATTGTGGAGTAAGTTAGTGAGAATAGATTAAATATGGAGTTTTTTTAGCTATTTATGTATGTGTATGTGTGTATGTGTATGTGTATGTGTCTGTGTATGTGTGTCTGTGTATGTGTTGGTGTATGTGTGTCTATGTATGTGTATATGTATGTGTATATGTATATGTATGTGTATGTGTATATGTGTGTATGAATATGTTTATGTGTTTATGTGTGTATGAATGTGTGTGTATGTGTATGTGTATGTGTGTATGTGTTTATGTGTATGTGTGTATGTATATGTATGTATGTGTATGTGAGTGTATGTGTATGTGTGTATGTGTGTATGTGTGTGTGTGTGTGTGTGGATGTGTGTATGTAAGTGTATGTATGTATATGTATATATGTATATGTGTACGTATGTATGTGTGTATGTATGTAAGTATGTATGTATATAGAAATAGTTTTGCTAATTTGCTAAAATATTTCTATTCAATGATACACTGGGAAATTTTGTTAGTCTTATTTGGCTTGATCCACTAGCTTAATGATATTTCAAAATAAGTTTTAACAGATCAAAACCCACTATAAATCAATATCAAAAAGCTATTTCATGGGAAACCTTTGCCATAGATGTGCAGTGCAGTTTGTCTCATGACAATCAATTAGTATGTTAATTTAGATCCCAATCAACACTAACGATACCACACTGGGTAGGTACCTACCTAGCTCTTGTTTTGCCCCCAGTAATTACGTGAAAAATTCAATAATGTAGATTACCCTGGGAACAACCCGTTTGCTACCTCAAGGGACAGCCCCTTAAATTTGATAATTTCCCAAGACATGGCATTAAAGAGGGGCCTAAATCCATAACGGTCTTATAACTATTACTTTCATATTTTGTTTGATAAAGTCTGAATTTTTAAACAGAACGATAACAAAACTATATTATTTTTATTACTATTAATTATTTAGTTATTATTCACTATCCACAGTCTTATGTTAAATTCAAACTATATAATTTGGTATACGACTTTTTCAAAGGATAACTTGAAATACGTATATTATGTCAACTATTTAAATATTAAAATGTTTGGGAATACATTTGAACCATTCACTAAATTTAAGCTAAGTGATTATTAAAATTAGCAGTAAGGGATTACTTAAAAACTGTTTAATTTTTTAACTCCAGTTCATTGTTTTTTAAAAAGTCTCCATAATAGATTATCTTTATAAATGTTATATGAATCGAATATATTTTTCTTTTGAAAAAGAAAAAAAAAATCCTTACAATGCATAGTTTTTATCAGCTATATATCTCACTTAATACTTACCCTTAATTCTCCACCACTTACAAAAATAATCTGCTAATCTATAGAGGCAAGAGTCAAACTCTGTAATCACCCATAACAGTCAGTACAGCGGAGCCATTTCCATGGCCAATCAAATCAAAATAATTAAGCCACCGCATGGTAGGAATCGACGTTTAATTGGCCACTAAATTACACTTTCCGCGTAACCACGCAACACATTTTATCGGTTGGTAGGATAGAA
>JAVRXN010000009.1:14364252-14381752 GCA_033556935.1 Timema podura
AAATAAGATCGCTTAAATATTTTCTGAGCTTTCTTTACCGGTCTTTTATAAACAAGCAAGTGAAAATGAAAACCTGTCTACATCTCACTAACACACACGAAGGTCACGCGGATATAATCTTTAACTTGGTCTTATCTAGGACTGGCGATTACAGGGAGGTCAAGGTTCAAATCTAGACCTGGTTAGATAATATTTTTTCCTAAATAGATCCCACGTAAATGTGGCTATGTTACCTAAAAAATCTCCTTTCTTATCGCTAAATTATTAGCGTAAATATGCGGATGATCAGTAAGAATAATAAGACTACTGGATTTAATTTATAATTTAAGCTGGACTACTGCACGAAAAGTTAAGGGAGTGTTTGTTATCTTTGTTATTAACTGTTATCTGCTTCCATAGCGCAAACCCTCCACACCTTCACTATTCTTTCTTTGTGTATGCGCACTCTCTTTTTCTGCCGTTGCACATTACACAACAGATCCTTTTTCTTTCCGCGCTAACTACAAGTTTTATATTGATATGGAATAATTTGTTTTGTTATTAACATCTATAACAATTTTATGAGCCCATGTAGATATATAAAGTGCTTCTCTATTGCCAGAAGAATAAAGGTCAATAAAAACAACTTCGATACAAAACTTTACCAAAAAATGTTTGTAACATGGATGGTTGAAAAATATACCCGGCGAAAATGCACGATTTTTGTAAAGCAACGAATATTATAGTAATTGTAATACGAATAAATGAAATATTCATGTACAATTTTAGCACGTTGTAAAAAGATTATATCTTATCTTGTTCTTCTACCTACTTTTTTTTTACTTCCTGGCTATTTTATGTAGTCCTACACCTTAAAGCTAAATTAACCTTTCTAAATGCATTCGGCTCAACTTTGACCTTAGATTATTTTTATTCATAGAATGCGTTGGTGAAACCATCCTGATGTTACTGGCTTTCATTTTGTTCAAAAAGTTAACATTTTTATTTAAACCCCTTCCTCCTCCCAAACCCTCAAACTCCAGTTACCACTCTCCTTCTATCAGCCCCACCCATCTCCGATTCAGAGAAACTGTCTTAACCGTAGAGCACGTAATGTTTCAGCACGTGAAAGTGAAATGCTAATTCTATGCCAGGTAACCTTATTTCTTTTATTTTTAATGGTAATTTTCACTTACAACAATTATTTTCTTCTTCATTTCTTGTATGGCTCGTTGCGATGTTCGTTGCACTACGTTCCCCACATTAGGATAATAGTAAAGCACTTGATAGAAAATAAAAAGGAATACTAAAACTATATTTTCTAAAGTAGGAATATAACGCTGCCTAGCTTTAGGAACTGAGTTGAACTGAATGTTTTAATTGTATTTTTTTATTTTTTATTTCAGCGCCGCGTCTTAGTAACCATTCAGTTTATAATCTTATATATATTTACATGTATATATGTGCCTTTGTGCATAAATTTTATATTATTATGTTTGATAGTTGCTAAAAAAAATTAATTTAATGCTTGATAGAGAAATGACGTTGGCTTCTGTGTTTCTATAAAGGGTATATTGGGAATTTTCCAGCGAAACAAAATAACACGATTGTGCAGTAAGGTGGAATGAAAAAATGATTTTTTTAAATTCAAATGTCTAATAGCGATATAAATTTGGCTTTTGCTAATGTAACTAAAATAAAAACAAGCAGAAAAGTTTATGAGGTGTCGCAAACGGAATGAATTTTAATACATTTATGATTTTTTTTCATTTTCTTGGTACATTTCTGAAGACAATTTTTTTTTAATAAAATTTTTTAATAAATATAAAAATAAACGTTGACTATTGTTATCAAATGACAAAAATGTCAAATCAAACAAATAATTTTTTGAGGTGCCACAAATAGGTTGAAATTTTTACTTTTTGTGGTTTTTGCACACCTTTTATATTTTTGAAATTTTTGGTTACTAATTTATTTTTACTCAAACATTTAACTGTGGTATTCTTCGTTCCATCAATATCAGACAGAACTTTACAAGTAGTAGCATAGCTGAAGTATAGCGTGACCTTGAACAAGCTGTGACAAGCGCAGCTTAATAGACCGGGAGGGGTAACTCCAAGCTCCACTCCAGTCGGTGGCTTTCTGCGCTTCGTATTGTGATGTGGTACTACAATTCCAATGTGAAACAGTCTCATTTGAGTTGGGTTTTTTTTTTCTAGTTTTTCTTTTTGTGTTATATACTATAGTTTTTTATTAATAATTTAGCACTGCGTGTTACTAACCGTTCGGGTTTCACGCTGTATAGACAATAGTGTTATTTTCTTTTGTGTATATCTTGCAACCGTAAAGTAAAAATGGTAATGTCAAAAACAGTAGAGACTCGGCCAATACACGAGTGCTCCATATTTGGCTATCCAAAAGAACTTGGTAAAATATTACTGCTGACCTATGAAGAAGTAATGAAGTGTTATCTTAATATAAGGCATGGGCTAAAAACAGAGAGTGCTTATAAGGAATCTACCGTAAGGGAAATATCAGAGATATTGGTAGGAAATATTAAAAAGTTGAGGTCAAGAGCTTATATTCCTGTCGTATCCCACACTCATATCTTGAAGATGATTAGAAAGTATCATGATAGAGAAATATTTTAGGATCAAAAAATAGAGAAGAAACTAAAGCTTTTGAATCAAATTTGATTTTGTTTAAGAATGAGAGTAAACTTCTTTTTGACAACGCTGCTTGAAAATGTCTAAATTTCGCGCTTTGTAAATGTGATAAAGAAAATAAGGTTCTGAATTTATAGCAAACATTTTTAAAATATCAAATAACGACCTGAAAAATGGTTATAAGTGCAATTGATGTTGCAGTATCTAGAAATTTAGCATAGAAAAAAAAGAAAACTTAAAGTATTGGAGAAAGAAAGAAATTATAAGGAACAAAAAATACTGAAAAAGAATGGAATGGATGGAAAATGTGTCATAGGTGAGAAAGATAAATAATATGAAGAAGATATGAAATTATAAGCAAATGATGTTGTGGCTTCAAAATCTTATCAGATTGCAACACCAAATTTGCAAATGCGCATGAAATTGCCTTCTGTAGCTTCAGTATTTGATCAAAATGTTGTTTCTAATAGAGCTGCTGCATCAATTTTAAGTGCAGTTCTTAATATATTGGTCTCATTAGTGAAGAGAACAAAAGTAAAGTAATTGTTAGAATGAAGATTAGAAGATAAAGGTCAGTGAATCGAAAAAACTGCATAGAAAGCCATAATGAATGCATTACAACAACTAACAAAGGACTTAATTTTGACGGAAGACGAGACAAAACTTTAGTATAGGAAAAAATAGGGAGCAAATATTACAGGAAAACCGTTGTAGAAGAACATGTGTCGCTTATTGAAGAGTTTGTATCGAAATATTTGGGACATGTGGCACCACGTTCTAGGATATTAAGGATAGCATTGTGTCATTTTATAATGTTAATAACCGGCCCATAGACATAGCTACTGTAGGATATGATGGCACTGTGACTAACACTGGAATTACCAATAGAGTCATCTCTTTACTAGAAAAAAATAGGAAATTCGCTACAACGAATGATTTGTCTATTTCATGGAAATGAACTGCCCTTAAGTCACCTCTTTTGTTTTATGGATGGAAAGACAAAAGGACCTAATGAGATGGTGGTGAAATAGACAAGAAACTTGAGAACTCTCAATAACTCCCAGTAATTGAATTCACACCAATTGAAAATAGCCTGCCTCTCTTGGAAGTTATGAGTGACTTAAGCATAGACCAAACATATTTATTGTAAATGTGCCATGCAATCTCTAGTGGTATGTGCTCTTATGATCCATCTATGATCTTGCGCATTCAAGGTGGCTGAATATGGTAAATCACCTAATTCGTTTGTATGTGGGGACAGAAAGTCCACCAGAAAATCTTCATACGATGGCAGAGTACATTCTTAAAGTATGTGCACCTGTTTGGTTCAACATGAAGCTGAAACCATCATGTATGCATGGCTCAAATCATTTATGGATACTTATAAAATATTCCGTTACCTCCCATAGCAACTTTGGGATGTAATTGATCCAGTCATTCAAAGAAATGCCTACTTTGCAGAACCTGAAAACCTTCTGCTGTGCTTGATAGCTGACGAACGCAAGCATGTGAGAGAGCTAGGCCTACGTCGACTACTTGAAGCGAGGACGGAACACAAAGAAGGAATAAGAAAATGTGTTATTCCAGCTATAAACTTCAAAGCTGAAGACCATATTGATATGATCACTTGGTATGACATCAAAGTAACAGAGCCACCAATGACCAAGCACAGAAGTGAAGAGTAATTAAAACAGTTAATAACAAGTAGAGCACAAGCTAATAAAGACCTTCCACCAGTAGACATTCCCCTTTATCCATGTCATACGCAAGCCGTTGAAAGGATCATGAAATTAGTTACTGAATCATCATTGGCCGTATGTGGGGCCTCACAAAAGATGGATTTTTAAAAGCGAAATTAAAATCACAGAAATTGATGCCAGTGTTTGAAACTAAGGAACATTTCAATATAAAAGTAAAATGACAATGTTATTCTTTAACAAAAAAAGGTTAATGACATTTTTTCTTATTATGTTGAATATTTTTAATATAATATACTTATATAGAGTGACAAATTTTATCCTGTACTGAATGTATGTTGCTTTTATAACACATATACATCCACAAGTAAAATATGTTTATCTCTTTTGGATAGTATAATTGTATTCATTTAAATTCCATAAAAAAATCACCTAGATTTGATATATTTACAAAATATTGCACACAATTAAATAATGTCTTGGAAAACTTTTTACGGTTTAAGTGAAAAATATGCTTTTATATTTGTCAACAATATTATTTAAAGTGTTTAACATAAACATTAGATACAAAAACTTTTTTGAAAATTTGGGTATTTTTTACATAAGAGTTCATTTTTTAAGGACCATGCGGCACCTCAAAATATTTTCATAGAGCTTCAAAATTTTGCAGTATTAAAACTGATCCTAAAAGGCAACTTTTGCACACTATTATAAAACTTAATTTAAAAAAAATGTTTTAACCCCTGTTTTCATTCCACCCTACTGTGCAATGCAGTTTGGTAAGTTTATACGAGTACGTTAAGCCTCAGAAGTATCAGCGACTTTATTTAATAATTTGGATCGACAAGGCTGGTTTAGAGGAAACACAACCGCATCAGCGTGAAGTCAAAAGGGGCAAATCAAAGGAAAACTCTCATTATCATTAACCCACTAAAAAATACCCGGCAAAAAATTGAATCTCGACCTCCCAACCATCGTTGACCAAATGTAATGCGAGTCTGGAGCCTTAGTCTACCTGACCATACGTGAGGTTTGTTTTGTTTTAATATTGTTGTCATGATTTAAGTTATTTAGTCTGATCCAAAACATTCCCTTTGGAAAATAGATTTTTTTTGTTTATATTAAGTTAAATTTAGTAACTTTTACCCACAACTTAAAAAATATTGATTATATTGATTCAAATAATAGTTTTATTAAATTATTAATTTTGAGAATTAATGATAAGGTTTATTTTAATTATTTTATCTGAATTTTAAAGGTATAATCTTATTTTTGGTTTACAAGACCAGTATTTTTTTTAGTCATTAAAACAGATGATTATAAATTTGTATTTAATTAATTCTGTTAATATAATAATTTGTGGGATGTTTTTATTTTCTTTAAAGCGTAAGCATTTGTTAGTAATTTTATTGAGATTGGATTTTATAATTTAGATTTTAATTTTATTTTGTATTTATTTATTGATTATTTTAACTGTAATTTTTTTTACGATAATTTTTGATATTGGGGGATTGGAAAGTTTCACTAGGATTATCAATCTTAATTTCTATAATTTATACTCATGTAGAAATTACCTTTTCTTCTAAATTATAAATTGATATATATTAATTCAAGCCTTCTCAACTAAATTAATGTTTCTAATAACTCTAATTTTTTGAATATAATGACGAGAAAGTTAAAACTGAAAGTTGTACCAGCATTTGCTTGGAGGGAGAGTGAAGAACAATTCAGAAGAAAAATCTCATAGTATTCAGCGTGGATTTTATCCCTAACATTCCTTTCACCGAAAAAACTAGAATAGATTATCTCTAATTATAGTTTAGTATGATTGCCAACCAACGATGGCTCAGACCAGGGGCTAGTAAATACTTAATACTAAATAAAATGAAAGCTATTATGTTAATTTTATATTTTTTTAAAGTTTGCATCATTTTATAAAGCGACCACAGTACAACACAATATTTGGCGTATGAATGTACAATTAGTTATTTAATGTAATATATATATTTTTCTTTGGTTATTATGTATTAGATATACCGTGAATTTTGTTAGAATAACAGTTTATAAAATTCAAATAACCTATATTTCTATGCAGCCAGCATTGGTAACACTTTACTTTATTATTTGTGTTATTAAATGGCTGATATTGATAATATCTAACAAATGTGATATGTGCAGATAACATTATTTGATCTATGAATATACTAATATTGTTATTAATACTGTTTTAATAAATTTAGTAACTACTAGATACTGTTATTCCTAAATAAAAAAAAATCCAATTATAGTTAAAGTTCCACCGAATTGGATGAAATATTTAATACCAACCTTCTCACCAAAAATACTCCCATGATGTCATATGAAGGGCTTTGATAAGAGGGAGACTATAGAGTTTATGACGTGTATGAGCCCAGGTTTTGACGTCCAGCGTCCACGTCATGAATAAACAATGACGTCATATATATTTTAGTAAGCCCACATCCGCTGTCGTGTCACTCTTTTATAGGCTCACACAGCTGGTCTTGCCTCAAAGCCTACCAATGTGTGGCACTGAGGCTAGAACTTCGAACCCTTCCAACTGGAGCTAGACACATAGTGCTACAACTAACTGTGACCTGGTGGTCTAGGAGTAAGGTGTCAGACTTCTGTGTTGGGAGTCCGAGGTTCAATCCTCGATCCCGGCACAGATTTATACGATTGCCAAACCTTTCCTTCACCTCTGACAAGACGTGTATTAATCACAACTTGTGAATGTGGGAATGCTAGGCCTCCACCCGTGGTTCGGATCCCAAGTTAAACTGTAGGTCCTCCATTTCATCTCACAATCACCCTACCATTACACATTAGCATAAGTGCGTATAACCCGAACGGGTAGTAAGACGCGGTGCTAAATAATAATAATAATAATAATAATAATAATAATAATAATAAATCGTCCAAGGGCTCACTTGAAGGGAAATAAAAGCGATGAGGAGCCACTTAAAATCGTTTAGAGAAGTGGGATGTACAATGGATTTTGGGTAATGTCCGTTTAATTGGGAATATTAGTTCAATGATGGCTAAACGGCGGGAGAAAAACCTGTTTGTCCGATACCTTTGACTCGATTAGTAAAACGTCTTACCACGAATCTTAAGGCCTCAACTTCGATCCTCAATTGAGGAAAGTAGATGTATCGCTAGGGAAATCTGTTAGTATGTTAGTTTCCTAGTAGGGTGTCTGTCTTAGGGCCAGTTTCATAGTCAGATTTAGTACGCCTCAAGTGCGGCGCTATACTAAATACAAGACGTCACCTACATTAAATTGAATGGAATGTGCCAGTTTCATATGCGAAACTGGCCGATTCCATTTTGTCTAGGTAGGTGTCGTCCTGTATTTAGTATCGACTCTCACTTTAGGCGTACTAAATCTGACTATGAAACTGGCCCATAGAGTCAAATTATAATTACATCTTCAAAGTACTTACATTTAATGCTCAAAACTAATGTGTAAGGGTTTGGTGTAAGAACGGTTTCAAAATAAAGTTGTTGATGATTTTTTTTATTTCGTCCAACGTCAAAATTATTAGGGGTTTATTTAAGGGGTGAATATTATAATATGAATCTACTTTAATTTATTTTAATACTGTGGTAGTAGGCATAATCTTTACCAATCATAAACTAAAAAATTCAAATCTCCTTAATTATTTATAAAATAAATTACTGGAACTTTATAAATAACAATTTAACCAATTAATATTTTAATACTTTACTGCACAAATATAACATGTTAAATATTTATCAATAAATGTATAGGCTCCCAGCTGAGATTCAAACCTTTACTTCCCCATAACGGTCAATCCAGTGTATAATGAGTCATCGTAGACGTAGGTGTGGGAACAGAACCCATTTTATAAATAAACTATTACTACTCCAATGTGAGTTAGCTTACACTATGCTACCCTCTCGATTTTTGTCACTTAATAATCTTGTGACCTCCTTCAGTGGCCACATGTCTACGGCGTTACTCTCGTGTGGGACTAGACTACAAATGACAGGGAGATTGGGGCTCAAATTCCGGTCGGGTTGCCTGAGGGTGGGTTTTACAATATGGTTTCTCACTCTTCCTTCATGCAAATTGGTACACGTTCCATTAAATTTAACTTTTCTCATCTCTTATTCACTATCGTAATTATTACATATGCGTATAACCTGAACAGGTGCTAAAAAAAATTACTTTTGCTCATCGTAATAATAAAATAACATAATTTAAAAAACCATAAACTCTATACTATTTGATATAATATAACAAACGTACTTGGCAAAACCCCCCAAGTGAAAGCTGCCAAAAACTAATGTAACAAATGTTATAACTGCTGGTTGCTGGTAGGCTTAAATAATGTGTGAGGGTGGGATTATTTGACGTTCACAACGACTCTCGACTCATCCGTAGGCGGGCCCCTTGAGTTTACATATAAATGTCAATAAGCCATGAGACAACTTTTGCCTCCCATAACTGAGTAGTGAAAGTATTAATTTCCTGGTCCTTTCCTTCTTTGCGAACAGCTGCGGTCACTGGGAAGCATATTAGATCGTAGTAACCATAACCTTTCACTCCGGGCAGTTCAATTGTTTCAACAAGCCAATTACCCGTACCCACTGGAAACTATAGATCAGTAACCATCTTTCCTCCGGGCAGTTCAATTGTTTCAACAAGCCAATTACCCGTACCCACTGGAAACTATAGAGCAAGTAACCATCCTTTCACTCCGGGCAGTTCAATTGTTTCAACAAGCCAATTACCCGTACCCACTGGAACTATAGATCAGTAACCATCCTTCACTCCGGGCAGTTCAATTGTTTCAACAAGCAATTACCCGTACCCACTGACGACCTCTCCGTATAGAGTTCAGTAAAAATCAACTATTACCGTGAAAACTACTATCATGGGGACTATTATCAAAATAAGTAATCATCGTGGAGTCTTGTGAGTGATTTGGTCATAAGTTTTGGCGTGGTTATAAGTACACACTCATGCACAGGAGAGATACAAGCTGCCTTGCAGTAACATATGAAGAGTAGTTTCCAACTATTTCAACCAAAAGTAAAACCAAATAACTCCGTTATGAAAAGAAAGAAAAGTTTGAAGAAGATTGTTCTATAGATTTGTTCATAATTAAAAAAATACTGGATTGTTTAAAAAATATTAATTAAAATTTGTTTTAATACATATACAAAATATTTTCTAAAAGAATATTCTAGTTTTTGGTGAAATTAGCTATTACGCTCTTCCGTGGCCGTGTGGTCTAACCCAGTAGACTAGACTGACGATGACGTGGAGATGGAGGCTCGAATCTCGGTTGGGTATACCCGGAATGATTTTTCCAAAATAGTTTTCACTCTCCCTCCACGCAAATGCTATTTTTATTATTATTTAGCACTGCGTCTTACTACCCGTTCGAGTCATACGCCTAAGTACTAATTATACTAATGGGCTAGGAATTGGGAAAGTTGAATTTGAATTTAGAGGAAATGAACCAGCACTACATGGAGGTAGAGTGGAAAAAATTTAGGAACCTCAATCTCCCCGTACTCAGCAGTCCAGATCAACATGAATCTAGCACGTTAGCCAACTACGCCACGGAGGTGGGTACGCAAATGCTGGTATACTTCCTATAAATTAAATATGACCTTCCTAATCCCTAAAACCATAAGTGTAATTAGTATCATTTAAACAGGTAGTAGTACATGGTGCTGAAAAAAAATTTAACTATTAAAAGCTAGGACGAGATCATTTTTCAAAGAGTTTGGGAAAAACGGATTTTTTGCAAAGAGTGTTTTCGATTTATATTCACCCACCTAATCATGTGGTTCTGCGAATTACTACTCATCCTGTATACAAATGTCCACACACACACACACACTTATATGTATAGTAGAGCTCTTTAGTTGCCTTGACGCATCTTGTAGCGAGTCGTAGACTGCCTCTAAAAAGTCGCATACCTCTTAGTCATGGATCCGGGAGCCGAGGGAACGTTTGGAAGTCGTTTCTAGCTCTCAATGGGGTCCGTCGGGTGTGGCTGTACCAAGGGATGGTGCTGTTGAGGGATTTTCAGCTAATGGAGGTCCCGATGGCATTGTTAACACCACTGGCTTGTTGGCCAGTGTCCTGTAATAACTTTTTGCTGACTTAAGAACAGATAGGCGTCTGTGAATGGCAGACAGAGTGAAAAAAAAAACAAGTTTGTGATCAAATTAATATATTTTCGTCACCTGCAAGCCATACTAGAGGAAAGTGACGCCTTTGCAAGAGTCTCAACTCTAGTAACTGCAGTATCTGTGTCTCCGAGGACATTCTCAGCCTCAGGCATGGACAAAATACACCCAATATGTGGCCTCAGGACACTTTCATCGTAGGCCTACTATCCTAATACTTCACAGCAATGGAGGTAATTCCATAACCATGAAGGCAGCTTCACAACCATGGAGGTAGTTACACAGCCATGGAGGTAATTCCATAGCCATGAAGGCAGCTTCACAACCATCAAGGTAGTTACACAGCCATTGAGGTAATTCTATAGCCATGAAGGCAGCTTCACAACCATCAAGGTAGTTACACAGCCATGGAGGTAATTCCATAGCCATGAAGGCAGCTTCACAACCATGGAGGTAATTTCACAACCATAAAGGTAGCTTCACAACCGTAGAGGTAGTTTCACAGCCATGAAGGTAATTTCACAACCATAAATGTAGCTCCACAGCCATGGAAGTAGCTCAACAACCAAGGAGGTAGCTCCACAGCCATGAAGGTACAACCAAGGATTTATCTATATGAAATAACTTTTTTTGTTTGGACCAGATTGGTCATATACCGTTTGGTGGAATCATGGATTATCCTAGCTGAAATATAAATATTTTATTAGGTGTGTCATAGGATGATTGTAGCTCTTGTGTAAACACTGTTAACAATACCTCGTGTGTTTGTTTACTTTTTACTCGCCAGTATATTATGTTCAATCATTTTTGACGATAGATGTGAAATTTGATCAAACTATTACAACAAATTGTGGCAATGTGTTTACTGTCACTGATGGTTTCAAACTTAGTAAATGCGGCAGCCTAATTGAAGTCGAAGTGGAGTTTCGTTGTACTGACCATAAGAGTTGTGTTTAGGTATGTTAGGACGATTCACTTTCAAAAGTTAATGTAAATTGATAGGTTGGGCTAGAGGGAAAATGTGGTTTTACAAGAGTTCAAACTGGTGAATTTTCTTGGTAAAGTTAAAAAACGCGTGAAACCAGAGTATAGATATTAATGAAAGTATGTGTGTGCAATTAACGGGTAGTGAATCTTGAACTGTGTGCGTTTGTGTTGTATAGGTGAATATACGAGGTTATATGGTTGTTTGTTAGGCCCTAATGACCTAATTGTGTCGACGGACATCTAAACTTCAATAATCATAATCATAATATAGTTGTTTGTTTGTTATTTGTATGCTAATATAATCAGATAAATAAGTATAAGTTAAATAAACTTAATAATAATTTTAAATAAATGGTGTACGGTGCAGCAAACATACTTTATCTCTCTTTTATCTATACACCGAGAAATTTACAAAAAACTCTTGAAATTTGAAAAACTAAATAATATACATTGTGTCATAAACACTCAACCAAAGAGAATAAATAGAATAATATACACTGTTATGGAAATTATTGAAAATAGATGATCATCTCTGTCTACCAAAGATCATAACACACAATTTCATTTAAAATATCTGAATGTAAAAATATGTATTAAATTTGCCTATAACTCAGAAACTAATAGTTTTATAAACTTATATTTCAAAGACAAGAGTTTTATATTTTATAATATTACATTTTTCAGGGTAGTTAACTTTACATTGGTTAGAAAGTCCTAGTAAATTAGCGGTGCATAAAGGAAGGCCAGTTAAATATTCAGCAAAAATAAAGAGAGAGATATTTAAAGGGTAAAATTAGTGAGATAGAACATAATAGAAAAATTAAGAATATCGGGTAAATTTATTTAGGTATTAATGGACATAGGAAAAATTAACAAGCTAGAGCTAATTGAAGGATGAGAATTTCAATCTGAGTTCAGATACGAACGAGGTTTTGTGTAGACAGAACGAACACTTCTGTCACATTTTTACCGTTTATAGAGGATACGAATTAGGTGAGGTTATCTAAATCCATACTTCTGTAAGTTAACTAAATCTCTCTCAGATTACGATGTGCAGGACATATAGCTTGAATGGAAGAAAATAGGACCGTGTTCAAAATATTGACTGAGAAACACAATGGGAAAAGTCCATTGGTAAGACATAGACGCAGTTGGGGGGATATTTCGCTAGAATAGACCTGAAAAAAATAGGGTGTAGTGAGGTGGACTGGATAGAACTAGCTCAAGAAAGGGATAGGTGGCATGCTTTTTTTTAAGTTTGGCAATACAATTTCAAGTTACTAATGCCATAAAATAAGTAAGAACATTTTTAAAATGATAAGGTAATTTTTATTTTAAATAGTTGCAGAAATAAGATAAAAATTGCAAATCTAATTTTATGTAAATAATTCTTAAATTCACTTTCTTGGGAATCTGATGATTGTCCTTTAGTTTGTAAATCCAAACAGTGCCTAGATACAAAATGTATTCAAAATCGTTTAGTTGACTTTGAGGAAAACAATTCTTTCTCTTTTTTCCCTTTAGTAAGCCATCCTTAGTTCTAAGGTTGGGTACCTAATTACAAAAAATCCTTAAAATAAACTTATGAAAACTCTAGATAGAAAGTTTGAGTCCTATTGGTAAAATGGTTTCTGCTTTAGTCCGAGATATAGGCATAAAGCATAAAGACAGACGGAATTACGTAAAAACCCTTTTTAGGTTTCAGCTTGTCAACATTTACGAAAATCTCAAGCTTGAACTTTTTTGCCGATCACAATAATTCTCTCTACGAGTGGTTGAAAAGAAAAGTAAAAATTTAGTCTTATAGATGAGAATAGAAACTTTATGTAAGTACAACATAATTTGACAACAGATTTTTGAGGGAAGGTCTGGAAAATAACACTAGAGAAAAACATTATTTTAGCACCTAGACGGGATACAAACCGTGTGATATCTTGAACTTGCTGGTAATATTCAGGAGTGTTAACCATTACACCAACTTTGCTTTTCTATCGTTATTAGTAACGTTAGGCCTGACAGCTCTAATATTCTTACAACCCTACACAGCTCTCATATTTCAGTGATAATAGTTGTGTGATAATACAATCCAAGTAATGAGTAAGTATATATATAAAACATTAATAAATAGTGGATAAAATAAAATGTCGGTAATACCTGTTACTGGATAACAAAGATCGGTTGGTTTATTCAGTCATTCACAGTCACACGACTGTTTGTTGAGTATGTTCTTTCCAAGGGATATTGATTATTGAAAGGTTAGTAACCCTGTCGGATGAATAGCAGCGTCTCTCACAAGGAAACGACGGGTGTCAAAGTTTTTACATTTACAACTCGAATTTATTGTCCCTTACAGTATTTTCGAAGGCACAATGGATTAAATAATTCTTTATTTTATACTAAGTATATTTTTTACTAGGTTATTTACAAAATCGTGCTCAGATGCATTATTTTGAAGGCAATAATAATCTTTAATAGTTCTCACAAATATTGTAAGAAAAACTGAAGACATTCCGTTGTAAAAATTAAATTTATCTGGTTTTATGTATTGAATTTACATTTTTCATTGGCTAATATAATAAGTGAACACGAAAAAACTCTAGTAAATATAATGTAATGAGAAAAATATATGATAAAAAATATTAATATGTCAAAATAATAATAATTTTAACTAAGACCATTTTAAAATTAATTTCTAAGTTAGATTAAGCTATAGCAGAATTAACTAAATAATACACATTCCTTTAAATTGCTCCACTTATAACAATTTAATTAGTCAATTTCGGTGGCCGCTTGGTATAGGCGCAGCTCTCGCAATAAACTAAACTGCTGATGACCGGGAAATTGAAATTTGATCTCTGTCGGGTGTACTTAGGATATTTTTTACTAATTTGTTTACTACTCTTCCTTGACGCAAATGTGGCTACACACCATCTCCATTAAACCTTCCTAACCTAATATATGTGGCTGAAAATTAGTATAGCTTGACATTAATATGAGGTACACACACTTAAATATAATAATATATACTACTCTTGGTAAACTTAATATAAATAATAATATTAATATTTTGGATATTTTAATGAAATATGTATAGTAATATTAATTAATTGCATTAATAATATTACTATTCATATTAAAACAAACAATATTATAAATATTTTATTTTGTACACCTTATATGAATGTATAGCTATACAAAATTTCAGTCCCCTACAATAAGTCATTTATCTTAACATTGGTACGGAGAAAGCATAATAAACAAGTTTGACACTTATAGCTAGTGAAATGTAATGATTTTGAAATCATTGAATTCCCAGCTATAGGTTATACACTTGTTAAAATTGTGAAATAAAATATTGATGGTCGAATGACCTTAAGAAAACTCGAGAACGCTTACACGAGTAATTTTATAACTTTTATACAATTGCGATCTGTTTTCTAAGACTTTCTAAAACCAAGAAAAATTGTAAGTTTAAAATTGGAATAGGCTTGCTTACTTAATAAAACCTTAGGGTTGTTCATATCTGTCGTATTGTCTGTTATTGTCCGTAATTTGCGAGGTGCGCCTTAAATATAAACGACCACTGGCGTAAATAATTTCAAATCCATGAGCTAAGGAAATCTGCTACTTTGTATTCTTACAGAGTGAAACATCAAGGTGTGTTTTTAAAAAGCACACAGTACGAGCCTGATGGCTTAAACTGTTTGACCACTGGAATCGAACCCGGGACCTCTGGCCTAGTACGCCAATGCTCTAACCACTGAGCTATCCAGGATTCAATTTTCAGAATATATATCTAGGTGGAGTAATCCCCACTAATAAGCATAAATAATAGCTCTGGCTATTAATTCTTAATATGTGTGATCCCGTACAATTTAATAATTGTGCAAATGGCAGCATAATGCCAACTACCGAGTCGCAGATGGCTGCGTTATCCGATGGCTCGTGATATTAATATAATCACATATTTGTAGCCGACGATTTCCGCTAAGTCCATCATAGACTCTGCCTTAAAATATGAGTGAAGAATGACCCAAGGCACGGGACGAATCCTGGATAGCTCAGTGGTTAGAGCATTGGCGTACTAAGCCAGAGGTCCCGGGTTCATTCCCGTGTCCAGGTGTCATTTTTCAATTTTCAGAATATAATAAACAGTGTCTCGATACAAAATTTAATCAAAATCGTTAAAGCTAATTTTGAGGGAATTGATTTTTATCTTTTTCCCTCAGCAAAATACCCTTAATTTTAGGGTTGGATGTCTAATCCCAAATAATCCTCAGGATGACCTTATGTAAACCTCAGATACCAAGTTTGAGCCAAATCGGGTAAAATAGTTCCTGACTCTACCTGAGATACAGACAGACGAACGGCATAGTGAAAACCATTATTATGTTTCAGGTGGTCATTAAACGTTGATATCTATCAATAATCTTGAGCTCATTTTTTTGACGATCACAATACTTTCTATCCAAGCTATCAAGAGAAAGTAAAAATATACCAGAGCGCTGATGAGTCAAATTCTATAACATGAATGAAGGCATCAAAAACCACCAAATAATTTACATAGATTTTATATTATTAATTATTAGTATTATATCAACAACACCAGAGATCACACAGTCTTAATTGTCAGTCTAATCATAGGATGGATGGTCAGGGAAGAGGTAAATGTTTGAATCTCGGCTGGGTGATTATACGTATATGATTTATAGCTGTAGTTTTTTTCCCATCCTTTCTCCACGCTAGTTCACATGCACTTTTTCTAAGCCACCCTCTTTATTTCTAGCCCTTTAGCTAAGGTGTCAAGGCGGCTGCCTTGGTCAATAGCTCTCAATGCTTAATACAATGGTCTGTTGTTTTCTGGACTACTTCTCTATTTGTCCAAGCTTATACTCTCCTTTTTCCTCACCTACAACCACCCTTTGTTATGTCAATAAGAAAGAGGAGAAAGAAAACTACCAAAATTACTATCTCAAAGTAAAGAGAAAAACCCGCTGCTATCTTTCAAATATCTTAAAATTTTTTTGTTGAGATCCCATCGAAATATGATGGTTTGTTGAAGCAAATATGCTAAGAGTCGTTAAAAATTATTTGATGTAACATTTTCACACATCCATTTATATTAATAAAACTCAAACTAGAGGGTTGTTTAGGAAAAAGATCTCCGTTGGAATCTTCAATTTTATTTTAGCGTGAGCCATATTTTCAAAAATAACGCCTCGTAGAGTTAAATATTGCGTTAGAGCTGAACGTCTGCGCGGCGATTTCTCGCTTACCGGGGCCGCCCCCCTTAACAAGCTTTGTGATATTTATAATAGTGTGGACGTCAATTTAATCTAGTATGGTTTTCTTTCTTTAATTTTTCAAAGTTTCCCTCCAAGGAAACGAGTGCATACTTTCCTTAAATTATATCTTCCTCCTCCCTAACCCCATTAGTGTAATTAAAATTGTGGATAGCCTCCATGGTGCAGAAAAAATTGTTTGTGACGTAATAGCTCAGTACTGATATGAAACGTTATATTGTTTTTTTAAGTGTAGACTTTACTATAAAAAAGAAAATAAGTTCAAGTAGCATATATGCTATGACAAGTCATGTCCACGTGATCCAGCCTTATACTGAGTACCTAGTTGATAAACATTCGTTATACAACATTATCTTAAGCATTTCAGGAGATAAATGTTGAAGGACTAAGCTTAAGTTCCGTGTTTCAACTGTTATTTAGTCATATGTATTTGTAATTAGTATAATAAGACTTAACAATTATTCCTTTCTATTTTACTGGTAAGACTTTCTTTTGGTAAAATTTAGTGTAACCACATAAGCAGCTCAATAAAATCGATAAACAACTTTCTCCTAAGCACACAGTGAAGCAACGTTCAATAAAACTTTTATCAACGGAATGTGGAACGCAAAAAGGAAATGTTTGAAGCTTACTTTTGCAATCTATTTAGTTTGTTTTTGTTGGGTTTTATTTTAAA
>JAVRXN010000009.1:14989252-15258429 GCA_033556935.1 Timema podura
GATTGGATTCAGTTTACTTTACTGTTTCCAGCCTGTAGTCCGGGTCAGTTTTTTATTCAAGCCATATATTTTCCACTACCAGCTTCGTATGTATTATAATCTATCTTAAGACTGGATCAAATACAACATCCAGTTCTCAGCCGTTAATTCTCCCCTGTGAAAGGGTGAACCCACATTTCAACAGTAAAAATGTTTTCAACCATGCCAGGAATTGAACCCGGGATCCTTAGTTAGGTAGACAAACACGCTACCGAGTGAGCTAAGGCGATTGGATCCATTTACAACACTAAACTCGTATTTTTAAGCAATTGCTATGCTCGAGTCCATTTTAAATACTAACTAAAATGCTACCAAGTTTGTTGACAGAGAAGTATTGGACACCGGTGCACCACTGGTGTTCACCACAAACACCCGTGTACAAGTGTGAAAATACCCTAATAGTGAGCAGTTGATTCTCCCCCTGACCCCCATGTGACCAATCTTACATAGGCTCTGCTCTCCACATACCACACATGGGTATGTATGTTAGTTGATAATTATTATTATCAGCACCGCGTCTTACTACCCGTTCGGGTTATACGCACTTACGCTAATGTGTAATGGTAGGGTGATTGCGAGATGAAATGGAGGACCTACAGTTTAACGTGGAATCCGAACCACGGTGGAGGCCTGGCATTCCTCACATTCACAAGTTGTGATTAATACACATCTTGTCAGAGGTGAAGGAAGGGTTTGGCAATCAGATAAATCCGTGCCGGGACCGAGGATTGAACCCCGGACCCTCAGCACATAAGTCTGACACCTTACCCCTAGACCACCAGGTCACCTAGTTGATAACAAGGGATTATTATTTTCACAGCTACAGTCCAAACAAGTTCTGCCTACCCTAGCAATCCACTAATGTCCATTGACAGTTTTGAAAATCCATTTTGAATTATTAGTTTTTTTTTTATCAAATTAAATGTGAAAATGAAGCTCCTTTGATAAAGTGCACCTTTAAGTCACAGTAAGTGAATCATTAGATTTAAAACAAACTTAAAGGTGTTTATCTGTGTTCATCACACAAGTTTTAATTTTTCAGTTATGAATCCAACTTTAAACAGTAAGTGCAATGAGCTTATTCCCCGAAGTGGATGAGATTCCACGTGTGACGACGCTATAATCGCCATGAGCTTCATGTCGTATTGAGTGGCTACCTCAACTTGGAGTGAACTGTCAACACAGGTCAATCACCTTGTTTCACGGATGGTAATAACTGCCAACACTATCAGTGTTTTATTGTGCATTGCAATATTACGAGTGTTTTGTAGACATAACATCTGCAGCCAACATTATTTATATGAGGCCATTGGCTTCATAATTACAAACATGCAGTGACCGGGACTCTCACAACTTGTTTTACTGTATACTTTATATTGATTAGCACTTTCAACAACTTACATGAACAAATATAAGGTCAGAGGATGAGAGTGTACCAGCATTCACAAAGATTATGGAAAGTATGTAGCATTTTGTTGAAAATATAGTTCATCTAGATTCTAGACAATGGTATTAAAACTCTAGAACCATTCGTCAATATTTGAATCTTGTTTAGGAATATTTAAAAGTTGATTTTAACTAACTTAAAGGAGGCGAGAGGACTTTGTGACCTCCAACTACACACACACACGCACACGCACACACACACACACCCACCCACACACAGGTTTTGTACTCTCCCTCTTTAATCTATACACACAGATACCATGGCACCAGAATTACTATAATCTAAGATACCATGACACCAGAATTACTATAATCTAAGATACCATGACACCAGAATTACTATAATCTAAGATACCATGACACCAGAATTACTATAATCTAAGATACTATGACAACACTTTTAGAAACCTAATAACAAAATGTTGCATAATTAATATTGACAAAAGCTTATTGACTATACTAATTCGCCCGCATCAATGGACACTCATTCTAAATGTCAATATCTTCTTGTTGGTATCCGAGAGGTCGAGGTTCGAGTTCTGGTCATAGGTTTTGAGAGTGCTTTTTCCTAAATGGTTTCCCACTCTCACTCCACATTTACCTGTAAATTATAACTTCTCCA
The DNA here is from genome assembly GCA_033556935.1 of Timema podura. Lineage (NCBI taxonomy): Eukaryota > Metazoa > Arthropoda > Insecta > Phasmatodea > Timematidae > Timema > Timema podura. The sequence continues at coordinate 14,991,360 of JAVRXN010000009.1, forward strand.
TTCCTAAGCCATTATTGTGATCACATGTGGATAGCCCTGATGGTTTAGGTGCCATTTGGCTTCACACGACAGAGAGAAAAGACCGAGACTGGTCGCTTCTGGTCTGCTCCCTACACAATTATATGAAGTACATTTGATCGCGAGACAGAGACAGGCGACAGAGACCAAACGCACCTGACCATTCTCGGAATAGTGGTGTCTCGAGACAGAGACAGGCGACACAGACCAAGCGCATCTGACCATTCTCGGACCAGTAGTGTCTCGAGACAGAGACAGGCGACACAGACCAAGTGCACCTGACTGTTCTCGGATTAGTAGTGTCTCGAGACAGAGACAGGCGACAGAGACCAAGAACACCTGACCGTTCTCGGACCAGTAGTGCCTCGAGACAGAGACAGGCGACAGAGACCAGGCACACCTGACCGTTCTCGGAACAGTAGTGTCTCGAGACAGAGACAGGCGACAGAGACCAAGAACATCTGACCGTTCTCGGACCAGTAGTGTCTCGAGACAGAGACAGGCGACAGAGACCAAGCGCACCTGACCGTTCTCGGATTAGTAGTGTCTCGTGACAGAGACAGGCAACAGAGACCAAGCACACCTGACCGTTCTCGGACCAGTAGTGCCTCGAGACAGAGACAGGCGACAGAGACCAAGCGCACCTGACCGTTCTCGGATTAGTAGTGTCTCGTGACAGACCAAGCGCACCTGACCGTTCTCGGACTAGTAGTGTCTCGAGACAGAGACAGGCGACCGAGACCAGGTACACCTGACCGTTCTCGGAACAGTAGTGTCTTGAGACAGAGACAGGCGACAGAGACCAAGAACATCTGACCGTTCTCGGATCAGTAGTGTCTCGAGACAGAGACAGGCGACAGAGACCAAGCGCACCTGACCGTTCTCGGATCAGTAGTGTCTCGAGACAGAGACCAAGCGCACCTGACCGTTCTCGGACCAGTAGTGTCTCGAGACAGAGACAGGCGACAGAGACCAAGCACACCTGACCGTTCTCGGATCAGTAGTGTCTCGAGACAGACCAAGCGCACCTGACCGTTCTCGGACCAGTAGTGTCTCGAGACAAAGACCAAGCGCACCTGACCGTTCTCGGACCAGTAGTGTCTCGAGACAGAGACAGGCGACAGAGACCAAGCGCACCTGACCGTTCTCGGATCAGTCGACACAGAGAAAGGCGACAGAGACCAAGCACACCTGACCGTTCTCGGACCAGTAGTGTCTCGAGACAGAGACAGGCGTCAGAGACCAAGAACCCCTGACCGTTCTCGGACCAGTAGTGCCTCGAGACAGAGACAGGCAACAGAGACCAAGCACACCTGACCGTTCTCGGATCAGTAGTGTCTCAAGACAGACCAAGTGCACCTGACCGTTCTCGGACCAGTAGTGTCTCGAGACAGAGACAGGCGACCGAGACCAAGCGCACCTGACCGTTCTCGGACCAGTAGTGTCTCGAGACAGAGACAGGTGACAGAGACCAAGCGCACCTGACCGTTCTCGGATTAGTAGTGTCTCGTGACAGACCAAGCGCACCTGACCATTCTCGGACTAGTAGTGTCTCGAGACAGAGACAGGCGACCGAGACCAGGCACACCTGACCGTTCTCGGAACAGTAGTGTCTCGAGACAGAGACAGGCGACAGAGACCAAGAACATCTGACCGTTCTCGGACCAGTAGTGTCTTGAGACAGAGACAGGCGACAGAGACCAAGCGCACCTGACCGTTCTCGGATCAGTAGTGTCTCGAGACAGAGACCAAGCGCACCTGACCGTTCTCGGACCAGTAGTGTCTCTAGACAGAGACAGGCGACAGAGACCAAGCACACCTGACCGTTCTCGGATCAGTAGTGTCTCGAGACAGACCAAGCGCACCTGACCGTTCTCGGACCAGTAGTGTCTCGATACGAATAGTATGTCTCGAGACAGAGACAGGCGCACAGACACAAGCACATCTGACCTTTCGGACCATAGTGTCTCGAGACAGAGACAGGCAACAAAGACCAAGGCACCTGACTGTTCCGGACCAGTAGTGTCTCGAGACAGAGCGCGACAGAGACCAAGCGAACGACTGTTCGGACAGTAGGTCTCGAGCAGAGACAGAGACAGGCGACAGAGACCAAGCGTACTGATGTTCTCGGACCAGTAGTCTCGAACAGACAGGTGAAAAGACCAGCGTACTGGGCGTTCTCGGACCAGTAGTGTCTCGAGACAGAGACCAAACGCACTGACCATCCGGAAGTAGTGTCTCGAGACAGAGACAGGCGACACAGACCAGGCATCGACCATTCTCGGACCAGTAGTGCTCGAGACAGAGACAGCGACAGACCAAGTGCACCTGACTGTTCTCGGACCAGTAGTGTCTCGAGAAGAGACAGGCGACGAGACCAAGTGCACCTGATGTTCTCGGACCAGTAGGTCCGAGACAGAGACGGCGACAGGACAAGTGCACCTGACTGTTCTCGGACCAGTAGTGTCTCGAGACAGAGAAAACAGGCGACAAGACCAACGCGACCTGATGTTCTCGGACAGTATGTATCGGACAGAGACAGGTGACAAAGACCAAGCGTACCGATGTTCTGGACAGTAGTGTCCGAGACAGAGACAGTCGACAAGACCAACGCACCTGACCATTCTCGGAATAGTAGTGCTCGAGACAAGACAGGCGACAGACCAGCGACCATATGTCTCGGACCAGTAGTGTCTCGAGACAGGACAGACAAAGACCAAGCACTGACTGTTCTCGGACCAGTAGTGTCTCGAGACAGAGACAGGCGACAGAGACCAACGCACTGACTGTTTCGAGTGGTTCGAGAGGACGGCGACAAAGACCAAGGCACGATGATCTCGGACCATGTTCTAGACAGAGACAGTGCCAAGACCAAGCGACTGACGTCTCGGACCAGTAGTGTCTCGAGACAGGACAGGCGCAAAGACGAGCGTCACGACTGTTCTGGACCAGTAGTGTCTCGAGACAGGACAGTCGACAAAGACCAAGCGCACCTGATCGTTCTCGGACCAGTAGTGTCTCGAGACAGAGACAGGCGACAAAGACCAGGCGCACCTGATCGTTCTCGGACCAGTAGTGTCTCGAGACAGAGACAGACGACCGAGGCCAAGTGCACCTGACTGTTCTCGGACCAGTAGTGTCTCGAGACAGAGACGGCGACAGAGACCAAGCGCACCTGACTGTTCTCGGACCAGTAGTGTCTCGAGACAGAGACAGGCGATAGAGACCAAGCGTACATGACTGTTCTCGGACCAGTAGTGTCTCGAGACAGAGACAGGTGACAAAGACCAAGCGTACCTGACTGTTCTCGTTCCAGTAGTGTCTCGAGACAGAGACAGGCGACAGAGACCAAACGCACCTGACCACTCTCGGAATAGTAGTGTCTCGAGACAGAGACAGGCGACACAGACCAAGCGCATCTGACCATTCTCGGACCAGTAGTGTCTCGAGACAGAGACAGGCGACAAAGACCAAGTGCACCTGACTGTTCTCGGACCAGTAGTGTCTCGAGACAGAGACAGGCGACAGACACCAAGTGCACCTGTCTGTTCTCGGACTAGTAGTATCTCTAGACAGAGACAGGTGACAAAGACCAAGCGTACCTGACTGTTCTCGGACCAGTAGTGTCTCGAGACAGGGACAGGCGACAGAGACCAAACGCACCTGACCATTCTCGGAATAGTAGTGTCTCGAGACAGAGACAGGTGACACAGACCAAGAGCATCTGACCATTCTCGGACCAGTAGTGTCTCGAGACAGAGACAGGCGACACAGACCAAGCGCATCTGACCATTCTCGGACCAGTAGTGTCTCGAGAGAGAGACAGGCGACAGAGACCAAGTGCACCTGACTGTTCTCGGACCAGTAGTGTCTCGAGACAGAGACAGGCGACAAAGACCAAGTGCACCTGACTGTTCTCGGACCAGTAGTTTCTCGAGACAGAGACAGGTGACAGACACCAAGTGCACCTGACTGTTCTCGGACCAGTAGTATCTCTAGACAGAGACAGGAAACAAAGACCAAGCGTACCTGACTGTTCTCGGACCAGTAGTGTCTCGAGACAGAGACAGGCGACAGAGACCAAACGCACCTGACTATTCTCGGATAGTAGTGTCTCGAGACAGAGACAGGCGACAAGACCAAGCACTGACCATTCTCGGACCAGTAGTGTCTCGAGACAGAGACAGGCGACAAAGACCAAGCGCACCTGACATGTTCTCGGACCAGTAGTGTCTCGAGACAGAGACGGCGACAGAGACCAAGCGCACCTGACTGTTCTCGGACCAGTAGTGTCTCGAGACAGAGACAGAGACAGGCGACAGAGACCAAGCGTACCTGACTGTTCTCGGACCAGTAGTGTCTCGAGACAAAGACAGGTGACAAAGACCAGGCGTACCTGACTGTTCTCGGACCAGTAGTGTCTCGAGACAGAGACAGGCGACAGAGACCAAACGCACCTGACCATTCTCGGAATAGTAGTGTCTCGAGACAGAGACAGGCGACACAGACCAAGCGCATCTGACCATTCTCGGACCAGTAGTGTCTCGAGACAGAGACAGACGACATAGACCAAGTGCACCTGACTGTTCTCGGACCAGTAGTGTCTCGAGACAGAGACAGGCGACAGAGACCAAGTGCACCTGACTGTTCTCGGACCAGTAGCGTCTCGAGACAGAGACGGCGACAGAGACCAAGTGCACCTGACTGTTCTCGGACCAGTAGTGTCTCGAGACAGAGACATGCGACAAAGACCAAACGTACTTGATCGTTCTCGGACCAGTAGTGTCTCGAGACAGAGACAGGTGACAAAGACCAAGCGTACCTGACTGTTCTCGGACCAGTAGTGTCTCGAGACAGAGACAGTCGACAGAGACCAAACGCACCTGACCATTCTCGGAATAGTAGTGTCTCGAGACAGAGACAGGCGACAAAGACCAGGCGCACCTGACTGTTCTCGGACCAGTAGTGTCTCAAGACAGAGACAGGTGACAAATACCAAGCGTACCTGACTGTTCTCGGACCAGTAGTGTCTCGAGACAGAGACAGGCGACCGAGACCAAACGCACCTGACTGTTCTCGGAATAGTAGTGTCTCGAGACAGAGACAGGCGACAAAGACCAAGCGCACCTGATCGATCTCGGACCAGTAGTATCTCTAGACAGAGACAGGTGACAAAGACCAAGCGCACCTGATCGTTCTCGGACCAGTAGTGTCTCGAGACAGAGACAGGCGACAGAGACCGATCGCACCTGACTGTTCTCGGACCAGTAGTGTCTCGAGACAGAGACAGGCGACAAAGACCAAGCGCACCTGATCGTTCTCGGACCAGTAGTGTCTCGAGACAGAGACAGGCGACAAAGACCAGGCGCACCTGATCGTTCTCGGACCAGTAGTGTCTCGAGACAGAGACAGGCGACAAAGACCAGGCGCACCTGATCGTTCTCGGACCAGTAGTGTCTCGAGACAGAGACAGGCGACAGAGACCAAGCGCACCTGACTGTTCTCGGACCAGTAGTGTCTCGAGACAGAGACAGGCGACAGAGACCAAGCGCACCTGACTGTTCTCGGACCAGTAGTGTCTCGAGACAGAGACAGGCGACAGAGACCAAGCGCACCTGACTGTTTTCGGACCAGTAGTGTCTCGAGACAGAGACAGGCGACAGAGACCAAGCGCACCTGACCATTCTCGGACCAGTAGTTTCTTTAGACAGAGACAGGTGACAAAGACCAAGCGCACCTGACCATTCTCGGACCAGTAGTGTCTCGAGACAGAGACAGGCGACCGAGACCAAACGCACCTGACTGTTCTCGGACCAGTAGTGCCGCGCGACACGCAGTTTAAGCAGCAACGTGTTTTTTTGCGTTGAAATGTTTAAAATGGCAGAATTTATTAGTGAAGCAGAACAATTGAAAGAATTAGTAGCGAAAACCCCACAATTGTTCAACCCTCAAGTCAAGTGAAACAAATATGGTAATATTCGTGATAGCACCTGTAGGTATATTCCTGAGGAATTGAACAGAATTGGTGTTTTACTACAGTGGGCTCGCGGTAATCCGGCGTACATAGGACAGCCGGATTGTCGAAAACGACGGATTAGTGAAATTAAAGCTACTAAAAAATGAATAGGCCCATATAAATACATACCTTTTTATATATTTGGTGTTATGATATGATAAATAATCCAGACACCGAAAAATACTTTTAAAATGATTTTGTTAGCACTTAAATTAGAACTTTGAAGCATAGGCAATATTATGAAAGATTACATTAATTACATAAATAGCTTTGAATGGTTTTTTTTTTGTTTCTTTGCTGTAAATGAAAGTCTTAACACTTTGTCTCGGGTTTTTTTATAATCATAATAATATTATCTGATGACACATCATTTTCTTCTGCTAATTTTAGGCGAACATTGATGCGACATGGTCAAGGCTCCTAGCCTCAGTCCGTCCTAACCCTCCCGCCCACAGCTATAATAAGAAAACGACGAATTACAGCGATCCCACTGTATTTATAATACATTATAACATTTATAAAAATATTTTAACATTTTATTACCTATTTATATAAGTTAATGTAATGAATTTATTTATTACTATTGGCTAGTTTCTTCTATTTATGTAATCTTTTTTGCCAAGAAAATGCACTAGTGTCTGACGTAAAGTTTTTTTCTCAATTCTTCTATTTTCACGAATTCTGCTCTATTTGTTTATCCTCCTGTTTGAGTTTTAGATTGCATATTTGGCGTTGGCGTTGTTTCCATGCCAGTATTTATTTGATAAACTGTTTTTTCAGCGTTTTCTAAGAATCCATCGCCTAATAGATTATGCAAACAGGTGATTTCTGTTAAAAATGGCTACATGTGTGTAAAATAGGCTACTCTGAATACTTGACAAAAAAAACCAAATGCGTTTTATGATAACCTTCTGCCACGACAAAGAAGATGATTGAATATATTTTTAGTTCTTAGCGTCTTTCTTTGTATAAGATTTCATCATATATGTGTCTAGACCAAATGTTTGTCTACGACTAAAAATTTATTCAGCTGAATATAAGTTCCAGGAAGGCATTTTGGATCCGGAAAATTAAAGCTATTTTCAATAATTTGTTTCCCCATTGTTTATGTATTGAAAATTGTACTCTCGCCTTAATTACTGTAAGCACCAACCTCCACCGCCATAAGCTTATAACTAGCGTCCACGATGGCTAAGAGAACAATCGAAAAGAATTATTGTGATTAAAAGACAATGGACCTTTGTTTAGAGGTGCCTCTATCCGAATATGTTTGCCATCGATAACGTTCATGCAGTTCGGAAATTTTCATTTTACCAAAAATTCTTCAGAAATGCATTTATAGTCTCCTTGTGTAGGTTCAGGCATGAGTTGAGGAACTAGTGTTTTTTTTCTTTAACACCTAAGAATATATTTCACGATTGTTGAAATATGACAATCTTATGCGATAAGCAAACGATAGTGATGCGAAGCTTTCAACAGTAGCTATAGATCTTAAAATAAAGAAAAATATTATAAATCACTAAATAAATACAATGTCAAAACCACACACAGACACACCCCCACGCACACACCAAACACACACGTGCTTAAAATTAAATTTGCTTTTTTTTTTTCAGATATAGATTGTAAAAAAAAAGGTGGAAGAGAAACGAGATTCATACAATCGCTCTGAACGCAAAAGGAAAATGTCAATCCGATCAGCTGCACCACCAAAAAATTCAAAGTGTGAATTTTTAAAGGGACTCCAATTTTTAGAGCTGGTTTCGACGGAAATAAGTGATTCCGCTAATGTTTATTCAGATTCATCAGTCGCACCAACCTCGACGGCAAACGAACAGTCTGAGACTCAAGCTGAGAACAGCAAAGGGTGCCCAAATGAAGCATCGCAGACGCCGAGGCCCCTGAAAAAATTCAGGATGATTTTCTTGATTATTTGAGGAATTGGGACGAGGTTCGACAAATATTAATGGAACACATCAACTACGGAAATTTAAGACGATGTTTCTTCATTTAGGAATCACATAAAATCTGTTTTAAGTAAACTAAATCCACGTTTAAAAATACAGGTTAACAAGACTGTAGCCAGCCAATAATTTCAGGGGGGGAGAGGGGAATTTGGTGGGCACATCCCACAATTACCGCAGGCTAGGAAAAATCTACATATTTAAACCCCTCTAAGAGCTCTCTAAAGTATTTTTACAGTAAAATAGCCCCTAACTGCTGAAGGAAAGCAAAAATTATAAATATTAAACACCTCTAGAAGCTCTCTGAAGTGCTTTTTATGGTAACATAGCCCCCTAATTTGTATTTGTAGTCTACCTTAATTTTGATATGGTTTGAACCATAAATAAAGCCATATATATCTTGTTCATATAATTTTGGGGGAGAGGGGTTGAACACCCCTCACCCCCTCGACTACGGCCTTGCATGTTAAGAACTAAACACTCAACGTTATAACTAAATAAGAAATGACTCAGATATGCAAGAAGGAAGATCACTCACTATTACCTGGAATATCCAACTCAAATATATCTGCAATATCTGCAATATCTGCAATATCTGCATGTTCTCCTAAAAGTACTGCCTCAATCCCCAAACTATCCAAATTAGTTGAGACACAGCGTTGGCCTATTATACAAAGTGAATTAAACTATTACGATGATTTTTGTGACAGTAGTATTGATAATACTAGTTATAAATACTTAATAAAATTTACCATAACGTGAGTGATAGATGTTTTTCTTATGGTGTTATATTACCTTTGGTTGTTATGTCTTTTTCTATTAAACTCAAGACATAATATGTTTTTGATTCAATCTCAAAAAAACTCTGAGCCTTTTTACTTTCTCTCTATCTTACAGGTAGAGAAAGTATGGTGATCGTCAAAAAAATCGAACTCGAGATTTTGATGAATTTTGACGTTTCATGACTTCCTGAATCCGAAAAAGTGGTTTTTGAATTTCCGTCTGTCTGTCTGTCTGTCTGTCTGTCTGTACCTCCAACTAGAGCCTAAACTATTTTACCGATTGAGCTGAAACTTGATATCTAGGGTTTTCATAGGGTTGCCCCGAGGGGTTTTTGGAATTGGATATCTACCCCTAAAATTAAGGGTAGTTTACTGAAGGGAAAAAAGAGAAAAAGTCGATTTTCTCAAAATCGGCTCTAACGATTTTGATTAAATTTCATTTATGAACATTAATAAATATTCCAAACAAAATGGCTACTCTCAATATTTAGGCAAAATGGCTTTAAGGGCTCCGGTCTGATGCGTAAATTAACACTTTTTATAATAGCTCCGAAACTATTTGAGATATGAAATTACTTAGCATTACAAATATGTATATATATTTATAATACAAATATTTATTCGAAACATATTTTTATAAAATCAATAATTTTCAATCTATACGCAATTATATATATATTTTTAGCTTTTTGGACATTAAAGCTTAAGTATTGCGATCGTAAAAAAAACTATCCTGAAATGTTGATGGATTTCGACGTCTCATGACCCCCCGAACCCTAAAAAATAGTCTTTGCAATGCCGTCTGTCTGTGTGTCTATTAAAACTTAAAATTAAGGGTAGTTTACTGAAGGGCAAAAAGAGAAAAAGTCGATTTTCTCAAAATCGGCTTTAACGATTTTTATTAAATTTCATTTATAAACATTAATAAATATTCCAAACAAAATGGCTACCCTCAATATTTCGGCAAAATGGCTTTAAGGGCTCCGGTCTGATGCGTCAATTAACATTTTTTTAAATAGCTCCGAAACTATTTGAGATATGAAATTACTTAGCATTACAAATATGTATATATATTTATAATACAGATATTTTATCCGAAACATATTTTTATAAAATCAATAACTTTCAATCTATACGCAATTATATGAATTTTTTTAACTTTTTGGACATTAAAGTTTAAGTATTGCGACCGTAAAAAAAAACTAACCTGAAATGTTGATGGATGTCGACGTCTCATGACCCCCCGAACCCTAAAAAATAGTCTTTGCAATGCCGTCTGTCTGTGTGTCTATAAAAACTTAAAATTAAGGGTAGTTTACTGAAGGGCGAAAAGAGAAAAATTTGGTTTTCTCAAAATCTGCTCAAACGATTTTGATTAAAATTCGTATCTAGTCGTTGATTAAGATTATAAATAAACTGGCTATTTTCATTTTCCTATGAAAATTATTTTTATGGTGCATTACAGAAGCGTTAATTTCCGTATCTCCATAACTATTGGAGAAACTAAAAAACTTATCATTGCAAAATTGTAGGACTATTAGAAATAAAAAACTTTTATTTGACATATATTTTTATAAAAGCAGCAGTTTCTGAGATATTTGCAAATATATTAATACAATTTTTTGAGCTTTAGTTGTAAACATATACTACTCAAGTCTTAACGCAATAATTCTCCAATGCCATAGAGTAATTAAATATAAGTATCTAAAAAAGTATGTTATTTTTCCTTAAATCTCTTAGGAGAAATGTTTGCATAGCAATTATCTATCTCCATTTTAGACTCAATAGCCAGTTAGGGCTAGCAGTTTTGTATATAAAGATTGTTATTGAAGTTAGACTAATTCACGTTGTTACTTCTTGTAGATATCAATGCTAGTAAACTTAGGGGTCGCGAACCAGCTAGGGATACCTATTTTGTATATCCAGATTGTTATTAAAGTCAGATTATTCTATATTGTTATTGCATGTAAATGTTTATGCTAGTTAACCAAGGGGCCGCGAGCCAGCTAGGGCTATCTATTTTGTGTATCAAGATTGTTATTACTGTTAGAGTATATTATATTGTTATTTCTTGTAGATGTCAATGCTAGTCAACTTAGGGGCCGCGAGCCAGTTAGGGCTACCAGTTTGTATAGCTGCATATTTTCAAAGGTTGTAATATGTTAGTATTGTCTTGCTATAAACATTTCGTGGCTATTATCCTCGGCCCGGGGACCGTTTGGGCCCATGAATCTTGTGTAGGGAAAACTTTATTATGGTGAGGGTATCTGGACATTACGTCCTGAGTATTTTTCATGGTTGTTTGCAAAGGGGCTGCACGCCTTTAAACTCAAATGTCTGTATGTGGCTTAACCATGGCACTATTATTTACTCGTGCCCCTCTCCCTCAATGAGGTATATTGTACTTTTGAAAAATAAATATTTACAACTCTCTTGTACCTGCCACTGTGTGTTATTTCTACAATAGAAGTGGGGGCAGGTTACATTATGATGTAGGATTTATTAGTTTGAACCAAATATTATTGATGGTTTAATAAGATTTTCCAAATAGTGTTTGATTATAGTTAAGATAGAACAATGCAATTTGTAAATTTGAGTATCAGTGAACAAACAAAAGTCAGTTTTTTGAGTACAGGTATAAAAGACAAACCACTTATCCAAATACTTGATATCTGAACAATGAGTACTAATAAATTCATTATTTTCACTATGTCAACATTATCAACTAATTATAGGTAAGAGTTTATAACACACTTATGATCTAAACGTTTTTGTGTAATTATTGTTCGGAGGTATGTTTTTACTCTGCGTGGCATTTAAAATGATATTTCAGCTGTTGCAGATGTAGCAGGAATCACCAATAATAATCTTAAAAGGATAAATAACTCAGGAAATAGTTTCATTTCAGGGTGCAATTTTTTTAATGTATTTATAAAGTCTTCAACATTGTTTGTAGTTTGAATTAATCATTCGATAACCCGCTTCAGTGGCTACACGGTCTAATGCACTACTCTCGTCTTAGACTAGACCGCCAAAGATGGGGAGATCAGGATTCAATCCTGGTCGGGTTCACAGAGGGTGGTTTTCCCTAAATGGTTTTCCACTCTGCCTCCACACAAATGAGGGTGCATTTCCTTTAATTTAAACATTCCTAGTCCCTAACACATTAGTATAATTAGAACATAGACATATAAATCAAATGGGTAGTAAGATGTGGAACTAAAAAAAATGTTCTTTTAAGGTTTGCCTAGTCAAATCCAAATTCAGATTTAAGCTAGTATCTAAGATGTATTCCTCCTATGATTCTGGAAGTATCAGCAAACCCTTTTCCAGCCGAAGGTATTTTTCAAACCCAGGTTGTTCAAATCTATATTCTATTTCATCCATAATGCCATCTATAAACTCATGATACTTTTTCTGTAGTATGTTTTAGCTGATTCAAAATTGTGACTAGAAGCAAGACTTTGGTTCTGTTCTAACCTTTTTGGGGGTTTTCTTTTTCTTGGTACTGTTGATTCTGAAAGGTTCATTTTTTTATTTTTAAATTTCAAGCTCATCCCAAATACTATTAAATGCAGTATCTGATCTCTTGATTTTTATACATTATAGTACCAGTACAGTATTCTCTGGTTTTTTGCACCAACTATGGTCTGAATTTCACTCTGTAGAATAGTACTGAGATTCTCTCAGACAATGAAAACACCATATGACATAGATGTATTCCAAAAACACACTCCCTTTTGAAATATGATCTCAAAGTCCTATTGCCTTAGAGCTAACATCACTACTCTAATAAGCTTGACAAGTGTCTAGAAAATATAGTACAGCTGGTTATAGGCTTAGAACACCAGTTAATGACGCTTCTCGCAAGTCCAACGAATTGGACACAACAGGTGTGGTCCAGCACCTAGTCAAATTGTGCTCTTTAGCAATTTGGGCAGACATACAGAACACTTGGGAGAATATTTGACAGTTACGCCTATATAATTTACCCACTGCAAACAGTCTCGAATCGAAAGACTTGATTTGGATGAGTCTTGTAATTCTAAATAAGAGCATTGGCTGCGCAATGAATATATAAAGCTAATGGATGCTCTGCTAGTTTTCTTGTTTTCACTCCAATTTTGCACCACATATATTGGAGCCACCATCGTGGCACTGTCCTCGTAGAGAGTCTTAAGTCAAAGTGAGGCGGAGCAATGAATCTTTGATTAAATTAAACAATGCTTTTCTAGTCATTGATGATGTTTCGTATAATCTAATGAACACTTCATTCACATTGAATGTATCATAATTTACAGTATGGATATTTTTTTACACTTGCTCGATGCCACTAATGTAATTTGATTCATCCACTAAAAGAGCACATTCTCTTATCTCAGCCACATTGCCAAGAATATCATGAGAAATTATTTTTATGTTTTCATTTTGGATATCAGGTGAAGTGAACAATTTTTTACCATGACAGAAACTAAAAACAAAGCTGAAGTAATGATTACTTTTAAAGCAACAAGGTTTTTAGCCTGGTCATGGAAAGATTGTTGTGAAACCAGAGATAATATAGGTGTACTTTTTTTTTTAGAACATTCCACTTATTTAAAGATTCTTTGTGACGAGGGGAAACTTAATGATTTTTAAACTTATTAGATGCTTTTTCCAATTATTATATCCTTCTAAAGTCAGCAACGTGTCATGATTTGATTCGTAATTAATAAGTTTTGTATTCAGGGCTTGTACACAAAATAAGCAAAACACTTTTTCATGCTTTATAATTTATATTATAAAGAAGCTAAGGATGAGCTCGATACCAATGATTTTGAAAATTGTGGTTTTTTCTGCCTTTCTTTTATGGTATAACATTTGAAGGTTGATGGGGCTTTTCAACAGACACAATATCTTCATGTTGATTGTTTAATTTGAAAAGGTACAAGTTGGACATCTAAAGATTGATGGGGCTTTTCAACAGATGCAATATCTTTATGTTCAATTGGAAAAGGTACAGGTTAGACATTTGAGACTGTAGAATCTGAAATAATATAAATAAAAATCACTGCAATACTAATTTTTATATATTTATAGCATTTTTTTACTACCTGTTCAAGTTATACATTCATTTTTTATTCCCTAGTCCAGAGGTGGGCAACATATTTTTCAATTTAGCCACAGATGTAGCGAATGAGAAGTGAAATTCACCACACCATGTAAATATTGAGAATTTAGGTTGTTCAATCAAATGTTTGAAACAGCACACACTGTTTGTACAGATTTATTCAAACCCTGTACACTTTAACTACTTATCTACAACTGCCTCACATGCAAACGATGCAAAGTGTTCAGACTGAAAGTGTAAGACAAGTGAATACAAAATTTGACAATACTTTCATCTGAAGACAGAGATGAAACTAAGTGCTGGTAAAGGGAGTAAGAGGGCATCCAATATTGAGTTAACGACTCATTCAAAAAGAAGAATAATTCCAATGAATGTTATGGCGGAAAATATCAAGTCAGATCCAGCACACGACGTCAGGAAATGGTTTATTTTACAATGAGAGCTGTCAAACTCAAATTCAACATCATGTGTGGCGATTGGTGACAGGGTTGCTCACCCCGATCCTAGTCGATTATAGTTATGAACAAAATTTTCAAAAATGAATTATTATGAAAAGTATTGTATTACTATTTAATGGGCTTTCTTCAGGAAAATAAACAGATTCTTTGAAAATCATAATAAAATAATTAGTAATTTTTACTATTTTTTTTGCATTTTTTAAATATCTTACAATTTTCAAAAAACAGTCTTTGTAAAAATTTGAGAGCTATACTCAAAATAAAATTAATATTTCCTAATGTATGACCATGTAGTACCTAAATATCAAATATTTACAAAATCCATTAAACCATTTTGGCTGTAATCCCAGGGAAAAAAGATTTGGGGTCACAGAATTAAGACCTGATAATGATATTGAGGTTGAAATTGTTCACTAGTACGGTCCTCTCTCTTTATATGAGAAGGTAAAATACAAGTACACAATTATTATATCAAATTATTATTCCCAAAGTGCAATAAGTCTTTCCAATAACTTGAATTTATGTTGACTGGTAAGAAGAGATGATAACAAGGCTTACAGCCCCTTACACACATTTCACTATAGGCTTACAATACAGCAGTTAGAGCCAGAGAAAATGTAGTAGAAATTATCAGTAAATCTGACAAAATGAAATCTAGCCGTAAAATATTTATAGCAAGAAATAATAATGAAAAAAAATTAAATCTCACACACACACACACACACACACACACACACACACACACACACACACACAACCTAAGGCTTGGACCCTTTTTTTTACATTTCTTTACTTTTAATCTACATTTAATCCCGAAAAGACTAATCTATTTTTATATTGTATTATGTTCCAAAAAATTAAGAAATGTGAATTTTGAAAGAAAGGATTAGTCTAATCAATCTTGTTAAGTGTTAGTGGTCAATGGTCGTGAGAATCAAAAGTAAATTGCTAAACAATTTGTCCAAGACCCTTTCGGTAGGGTGGGGTGAAGGGGTTGGAGGGAAATGTACCCATGCCCCTCTCCCTCCTCCTCCTAGTTCTTGTGTCTATGAGAATTTAACATTTCAAGGCAAAGTGAAAGTAAAAAGGTTAGTATTATTATTTATTTGCATACTAGAAGTTAGCTATAAGGGACAAATAATTTAAGCAAGCTAATAAAGACCTACCAGTAAAAAATACATAAAACACTGGGTTTGGAGGTACTGGTTTCACAGGTGGTTGTAATAAACAATAAGTTGGCCTTATTCAAGTGTATAATTTATTTTTAATATCCATAAAATTAAATGTACATTTTATGTATTTATAGGATCACTAAATTTCAGTTTTATTAAAAATGTTTTATGATATTTACAATCTTTATAGCCATACATGAATTTATTTCTAAATTATACTAAAGATGTGCTTCAATTTAAATTTTAGTTAATATCTTCATCAACTGTTTTCAGCCCATAGCCGGATCACTTTAGTAAAATGTTTACTTCTTCTTATTTATTTTAACTATCAGTGAAAATTATTTTCATTTTGTTTTTTCTATCTTAACAAATAGGTTGATGTGAACAGAGATTTACTAAAGTAAAGAGATGTACAGCGTGTAGCTATGAAACTGTTAGAGAAAGATCGCCGTGGGTCAAGTGAACCGAACAAACAAGATAACACAATAAAGAAAACACTATTCAGCACAATAAAACCACAAGTGACGAAGTCACGAATGTGCGTCTGTAAACCATAACGGGCATGACTCAACTGTCTATTGTCTGTTAAAAGATACACGCTGCGCATGCGCTACATTAAATATGGCTACACTAAACAACTGCAACTCGTCATAAAAGAACACCAACGTTCCAACACTTCCCCTCGAGTTGGTTGTAAAAAAGAGGGGAAAAAATCACTATTGCGAATCGCCCAGTCTGGCTGATTCCATGCATTGCAAGTGTTTAACCTTGGGCAGTCCCTTAGTTAAGAAGTCTGCAACTTGATCGTCCGTTGAGATATGAAGCACACGAAGTTCCTTGTGTTTGAGTATGTCTCTCACAAAGTGATGACGGATGTCGATGTGTTTGCTCCTTGCATGGAACATTGGATTCTCCGCCAATTTCAATGAGCTTCTGTTGTCACAGAAGATAGCCATCTCGCCCAAGTTGCCAAAACCCATCTCGACGAGGAATCGCTGCAAATAGACGGCTTCCTTAACGCTCTCAGACAGAGCCATGTACTCTGCCTCTGTCGTTGACAGGGCGACAGTTCGTTGTTTCTTTGATTCCCAGGATACCGGTCCACCATGAAGCATGAATATATATCCGGTGTAAGACCTCCTGTCTTCGGGACAACTTCCCCAGTCAGCATCTACAAATCCTTTGACTGGTCCTGGATCTGAGCCATAGGTTAACCCCACATTGATGGAACCCTTTAGATAGCGTAATACACGCTTGGCGGCCTTCCAGTGATCGGTACCATAGCAGTTGTTAAACTGTCCAAGATGGCTTACAGCAAATGATATGTCGGGCCTTGTAGTCGATGCCAAGTATGTAAGAGCCCCGACCAGCTCACGGTACGGAAGCCTTAGATCGTCTTCTGACTGCTCTTCATTTCTCCTCAGCTTTGAGCTCGTATCCACGGGGGTAGCAACAGGTTTTCACTCGGACATGCCGAACCGTGAAAGCAGATCGCGTACATAGCCATGTTGGTGCATCGTCACCTGCCCTTCTGTCTGGTTAAACTCAATGCCCAGGCAAGATTTTGCATAACCTAAATCCTTGACTTCGAAGTGTTTGGCCATTCTTTTTCCAAGTTCAGCAATCCTCCTCCTGTCACGGGAGGCGATCAGGATGTCATCAACGTATGTCGCAATTAGTACAACGTCTTCCCCTGAACCAATGTGGAACAAGCAAGGGTCTGAGACTGAAGGCGTTGCACCCAGACTCCTCAAGGTTTCGTCCAGCTTAAGGTACCAGCTCCTTCCAGCTTGTCGTAGACCATAAAGCGACTTCTTCAGGAGGCAAACCTTGCCCCCCCTACTCAATTCTTCGAGCATGATCTTTGCCTTCATCCCGACCTGGCTCTGGCCCTCCGAAGCAACAATATCCTGAAGGATTTCTCCTAAGTTCTTCGGTGGTTCCATATAAACCTCTTCTTCTAGGTGTCCATTCAAATATGCAGTTTCCACATCAAATTGCCTAATCTTCATTCCGTATTGGGCTGCGATGGATGCCATGAGGCGAATGGAACTTATTCGAGCCACTGGAGCGAATGTTTCGGTGAAATGAATGCCAGGTTGCTGACTAAAACCTTGGACAACCAAGCGTGCCTTTTTTCTTTCAAGTTTTCCATCCGATAGGAACTTGTTCCTTAGAACAATTCGGCTTCCGACAACTTTTTGACCTGTAGGACGATCAACAAGTCCCGTTCTTCACGATGGATTTAATCTCGGTGCCGATGGCTTGGCGCCATTCATCCGCATCGGGACCGAACATTGCTTCCTTCATAGGTATTTCAGAGAGAAACGCCTGCTCAGCTTCTTCAGCATTTTCAGCCAGATTTGAAATGACTTGGTACTGCTTCTTCGGTCTTCCCCTCGAACCTGACCTGACCTTCCTCGGCCGGCCACGGCCCCTTGTTTTGTGATCAATTTCATGACACACATCTATGCTAGGTGCAGTGTCATCGGGGGTGGAAGATATATACCCATCTTCCCCTGATCCATCAGGTGATGGTGCATGCGCTTCGACGGTGTTGTCGAAACCGAGGAATACCTCGTCTTCTTCTTCCTCATAGCGTGTGATTGGCTTATCATCTTCAGCGTGGCACGTTGGAGGCAAATCGATGTCCACAAATCGCCGAGCTTGTGTAGAGTCTCCGCCCTTTGTGTCTATTTCCTGGTCCACTTGAGGGCTGGATATCAAGCGAGACTTGACGTCCTCCATAAATTTGACATCACGGCTTATCACCACTCGACACTTCTTGGGTGACCACACACGGTATGCCTTGGACTCATCCGCATAGCCAAGGAAGATCCCTTCCTGTCCACGAGAGTCGAACTTTCCTCTGCTGGGTTCTCTGTCCAGGTAGAGCACCTCCCATCCAAATACCCTGAAGGAAGACACGTCCGGCGCTCCACCGGTCCATTTCTCATATGGCGTTCGACCATCCAAGCTTTTTGTTGGTAGGCGATTTCGGAGGTAATTTGCAGTATTAACCGCCTCAGCCCAAAAAGAATTGGGCAAATTTGCTTCCATCAGAAGGCACCTAGCGACGTCAAGAAGAGAGCGATTCTTTCTCTCCGCCGTGCCGTTTTGCTCTGGGTTGTATGGGACAGTCAACCTCCTAGTGATCCCTCGCCTTTTCAAGTACTCATCGAACTCTTTGTTAATGTATTCTCCACCATTGTCGGACTGCAAGCACTTCACAGTTTTACCCTTTTGATTCTCAACGAGGGTTATGTACTCAATGGTAGCTTTGAGTACTTCAGCCTTTGACCTTAAGAATCGAATCTCGCACCATCTGGTGCTGTCGTCGATGAATTCGACAAAATACCTCGCTCCTCCCATGGACGTTGTCCTCATGGGTCCGCACACATCTGAGTGTATCACGTCCAAGATGTCTGTGTGACGGTTTGATTTGCTGGGAAACGGGGTCCTTGTCATCTTCCCTCGTAGACAAATGTCACAGTTCAACTTACTTGCTGAATCAGCCAGCACAACTCCCTTCACAACACCTTTACGGACGGCGTCCGCAATGTCCTTCGCATTAGTGTGACCCAGGCGTCTGTGTAACAAATCGAACGGAACTTTAATTACTTTCGAAACTGAAGTGACAGTGCACGCGTCCTGTTTGAATTCACGAACGTAATACAAGTCATCGACTCTGACAGCACTTAGTACGATATTACCGTTCGAGTCTTGTATAGTGGCACCGTCTTTTTGAAAACATACATCAAACCCACGATCCGTTATCTTACTGACCGACAACAGGTTCGTTCTCAAGTCGGGTACATACATTGCATTGTCTAGCGTTACGTTCTTCTTGTCACCAAGTACGTTCGCTACAAACTGCGCTTTTCCCACGCCTGCCGTGTCAGCTGTCGCGCTGTTTGCTAGGTTTAGCGCACCGTGCCCGGTGTCGTACATTTCACGAAAAGATTCTGTCTCGTTACACAAATGCGTTGTCGCGCCGCTGTCCAGACACCACTTCCGGTTTTGATCGTTCGACTTGCATGTCGAAACGTTTAAACATACGTTATCCGCACATTTCGCACTTTCCTTTTTGTCCTTGGTTCGACACTCATTCGCCTTATGCTCAGGCTTTCGGCATTTAAAACATCGTATTATGTGCGCGCCTCTTTGTTTCTCGCAGTCACTTTTGTTCACTTCGGGTTTGTCTTTCCGATCGCGCCAGCCGCCATTTTTCTTCGCGAACATGGCACCCGACGACGCGTTCCGCGCATCGCTCTTACGAGCATCACTTTCTTCTATGATTTTAATACGAAGCGCGTCCGGGGTCGGCAATTCATCACGCGATTCGATGGCGCACCGAAAGTTCTCAAAACTAGCGGGTAAGCTGTAGAGTAATAAAATCGTCAACAAATCTGGGTTGATCGCGACTTCCATGTCGTTCAACTTGTCTACAGAGTCGAAGAAACTGTTTAGATGCGCGCGCACATCACTCATGTCCGCCATTTTCTGTAGCGTTAACCTTTTCAAAAGGGTTGCCTTTCTTGCCGGGCCTTTGGATTGATATATCTCTTCCAATTTCCGCCACATTTCGCGCGATGTTTCACAATTTTTAACTTGCTTGAGTTCACTCGAAGATATAGACAAAATTATGTCCGACCGCGCCTTCATATCATTGCGCACCCATTCTCGCACGTTGGCTTCGTTGGTACGATCGTTCGTCAATTCGGGTTTTAACGCGCCACCGTTCACGAACTCCCATAAATCGGCTTTAATTAACACGGCCTGCATTTGCAGTTTCCAAGTGTCATAATTGTCTTTGCCTAGAAGTTCAATCCTAGATACATTTGCGGTGTTCATGGCGTCAATCTCGGAACACTCGCGCGCCCGTTTATCTTTTGTTAAATTTGTTCTTTTACGCGACACTCACTTCCGAACCTGGGCCCATAACCTGTTAGAGAAAGATCGCCGCGGGTCAAGTGAACCGAACCAACAAGATAACACAATAAAGAAAACACTATTCAGCACAATAAAACTACAAGTGACGAAGTCACGAATGTGCGTCTGTAAACCATAACGGGCATGACTCATTCTATTGTCTGTTAAAAGATACACGCTGCGCATGCGCTACATTAAATATGGCTACACTAAACAACTGCAACTCGTCATAAAAGAACACCAACGTTCCAACAGAAACAAGGAACATGATATAAGTAAATGAAGGGAAAGGAACCTTACTATCCCTTATTGCTTTCCAATCAATGACTGCCCCTTGTGGTTTAGTGGTCAGAGTTCCCTGGCTATAGATCCAGAGGCCCCAGGTTGGATCTCCAGTGCTTCAAGGTTTTTCGGTGAAGCAGTATGTCTGGATCAGGGTTAACTTGTAGCCTTGTGAGGACAATTGAGTAGCTACTTGATTAAATAAGTAGCGGCTCTGGTCTAGAAAACTAAGATTAACTACTGGAGGGTTCAATGTGATGATCATATGACACCCTATACACACAAATGTTGGGATTATCTTCATCAACATAGGTGGATCGGTTAATATAGCTCACTTGCGGGCCGACACCATGGAGTTTTTTTTTAGCACTTTACAATGCAGTGTGAATCCGACACCTTAGCTCAGGTGGTAACAGGTCTGCCTACTGAGCTAAGGGTCCCGAGTTCGATACTCGGCATAGCCGAAAATTAACCATTGGTGAAATGTGAGTTTACCCTTTCACATTGATAAATTAATGGCCTGGGACTGGGTGTTGTGCCTGTCCTAGTCTTAAGTTAAATGATAAGGCATATGAAGCTATGACATGCTTAGCCAGCCAGTAGTGGACAATATATGGCTTGAATAAAAAACTGACCCAGACCATATGTAGTGTGACAGTGGTTAGGTGCATTCAGAGCAAAATAGCTACTAAAGTTCTTGAATGGGTTGATATCACTGGTTCAGGTAACATCGAATACTCTTTTTCTAATAAATGTTTATAAACATTTTTCATTTATTTGAGGTATTTAACATGCACTTTCTGAACCAACTGATTATATCAGCACGTGACTTATAAACTAGCTTAAATCTATAACAGTCACAACAGCCAGCCCCCAGCCATTAAGTCATCAGTGTGAAAGGGTAAACCCACATTTCACCAAGATAAATTTACGGCTATACCAGGAATCGAACCTGGGACACTTAGCTTGTAGTATTTGGCTACAAGTGGATAGTCAAGTTGTAGAAGTAAACACGACTCACCCTATTTCACCGTCCCGGCACCTTGGGCTACGAGCCGCGGAGCATCACACCAACACTAGTGAACTGTGAAACAGCACATTATAGACTAACCGCGGCCGGCAAAGATTCAAACCACACCCACCAGAGCAAGCCATTACCACACAATCCAAAGAACTTAATCAGTAAAGAGAAATGTTCTCGAAGAATCCAGTTGGTTGTAGAGTGTTCTTTACGTTACTATTGCCGCATGCATTCCCTCTCTGTTGTTACCTATATGTTTTCCCCCACCTTTTTCCTATTCTCCAATGTTCTCTGGGTTTCTGCATATATAGTGCCGACAAGACCCTTTGTTTTCACTCTTGGACTCCACTCTTGGGCTTTACTAGATTAATGGGAAGCTTAGGCTTTGTTATCACGAAAATTTAAGGACAGAATTCCATTTTGGTATAAATAACTCTTTAAACTTTTATGTATATTTTTTTTATGTTTTCAAAATTTACTTTTCGGCTATTAATATTTCCTTTTAAATAATGAAGAATTATGAACAGTAGAACATTTTGCATAAATAAAAGAAATGGAACTTAGAATCGATTTCTCCGATATATATCGATATGAGCTTAAATGTTTACTTTTGGACATCGATTAATTGTATATTGTTTTTTGTTTAGTCTTAGACTAATCGTAATAATAACTAATGATATTTATGGCACGGACATATTGTAATATGACACTAAGGATAATAATTGATCATCAATGATATTTTTTTTGACTGTTATATGTCAAAAGGGAATTTAATAAATTTAATATATTCCTTAATGGTGGATGAACTTTGTAAAAAAAATTATGAAATGTTTCTTTTGGCGAAATATACAAATTGTAAGGTTAGAAAGGTTAAGGAAAACTAATGATACCTTGCTTTTTGAGTTATGAGGATAGGTTTATAATGAACGATTTTTTGGCGAGTGTCACCTTATTTCATGTATAACGCTTTTATCAGCCTGCTCGGCTATCTCTCTCTATATATATGTATATTTAATATTTCTATATATTGTTATTTAATTTAAAATCTCTATTTTTGTTGCTTATATGTTTAATTTTGATAGCTTGCAATAAATGCCACTAAAATGACTTCAAGTTTCCTTAATGCCACTGTACCCTTTGGATTAATGTCCGTATATGATAAAACAAATTTACATTTAAGACTATTTTGAGGGTGACTGTCAGCTTCTTTCCGCAACCAAGTGTGAGTTGCGTGTTCTGAGTTTCTTATGTCGTTGCTCCAGACATTTTAAGCAAGAACTCCAGCCGCTCACTCTTGTTGCCTTTTTCTGCCCCTTGTATGTTATTTTGGACATCAAATTGCACTATTGCTTGCTAGGATGGTTCAAGCTCAGTAAACAGACACTCTATTGTCTGAGCTAGGGTGTCAAGACTTTTATTAATAAGTGACTGTGAAGCCTTCATTTCAGCAGGCCTTTTTATTGTTACAATTGTTACATTTCTTACCACCCACTTGCCTGTTCATGGTAAAGATCCCTCTTAAACAAACCTCTGCCATAAATAGATCTTTAACACTGGAGCTAAGTTGACTCTGCTGGTGGAAGCTTGCATTACTAATACCTGTACATAATTATCTTCCCACACCCAGCCATGAAGCTCCTTTTGTTTTATAAACATAAAGAGTGTGTTGGTTTCCTTGTAAAGAGGATTCATTAAACTTCATCTTGTTGGGTATGGTAGCCAATTGTGTTTATTTAAAAACAATATATTTATGAAGAACATCATAATTTGTGTATCCTAAACAAAGCTACAACTACATTGTATATATTATGTAATTTATCATCTATATTTTACTTCAGTTTTTTACATGTCCTGTCATTTGGCACCAAAACAAAATTATTTTTTTGTAACTAGGCAAATAATATCATTACATTTTATCAAATTAAATATGCTTACAATTTAACTTAAATAAAATTAATTAACAACAATAAACTAAAACCTAAAAGTGGCCTTTACTCCAGTTGGAAACATTTTTATGGGATATTCTAGAACCACCCTTAGTAACAAAATAATAGAATTTATATACTTTAATAAAGTTGAGCAAACCATGCGCACACTAAAAACCCATCATACAACATTTGATGTTGCCTCAATACAAAATAATAAATATTAATTTTAAATTGAGGATATTTCATCTGATTTGGACAGTACAGGAAAGAGTGATAGGCACAGTTGGCATTCCTATCACACATTCCTACACTTTCCTCTATATACATAAAACTATCATCTAAAAAGTGTAAAAAGGATTTCTATGAAGCATTTCATAATTTAATTGCTTGATTTAAAAAAAATTATCCACAGGGGTAGATTGGGGCCATTGCGGGAAAATTGTCAACGCAAGTAATTTTCCTCCCTCTTCATAGAAACACTTGCACACACCAACAGAAAATAAGCTATGTATGGTTAACATTAAATGGGGGAATGTATAGACAGGATTCTCTCATTGTAGTAAAAAAAAGTGGTTAAGATCTCTAAAAAAAAGGGTCTTGAGTTGTATATATGCACAAAAAATCACAAAACATCTTAACTGTCGCTGAGCTTTACTACAGACCCTGAGATTTGGACAAACAAGAAAGTTGATACGTCAATCTTTTGCCTGGGTATGACGACTAGTAATGTATTACAGATAGATATAGCTTGACTAGTACAAGCAGAGACAGCAGATGTTGTGTTATGTTGGTCCTTTCAAGATTATTACTGTTGGTGTATTTTAAATGTTGCTAATATGCGGGCAGGCAAGTTATTTTAGACAAACAAATAGGCTCGGACACTTTCTGGTGTCCCAATCCACCCCTAGTTACATATAAATCAAATTGATATGAAAAGTATTAAGATTCACACACCCTAAAAACACACACATAAGCACTGTAACAGGGCACATTAGTGATGTATCATATTGCAATGACTATGTCTCAAATGATTCAACATTTAATATGTGCACACACATCAAAATATGTGTAAGTAAACTTCATTAAATCAAACACAATGAGTTATCGCTTTATATAAAATCTGAAACATATGTATACAGGCATTACAATTACGGGACTAGACTTATAATTATCAAACAATTAGCATTTTGTCTGCTTGCAAATTCAAAAACCAGCATATTACAGAGGAAATATTTGATTTTATGTTACCTTATGTTATATTATCTTCAAATGTTTTATGTTATGGGTTTAAATGAGTGTCTGCAACTTAACTTAGTTTAAGGGTACAGAAGGAATGTGAATTTTAGGGAAATGCAGGTACATTCGCCTAGTGTATGAGAAACAATGATTGAAAGGAAAAAAAGCACAACCAGTGAATCGAATCAAAGGAGTTTAGCACTCCCGTCCCAGGTTAGAGTTGTGTAGTTCTGAGCTAATCCGTCAGTAACGTCCATACTAGGTGTCTAAAAATATCCGACACACCAGTTTTATGACTTTTCCATCAGTTACCCAACATTTCACGACTAAATTAAATAACTGCTGTGAAATTGAAATAATTAAAAATTCTGATTTTCTCATTTATAAATATCACAACCGGAGAATATATGTACATATACGGATGAGTATGTAAGGAAAAATATTAGAAATATTATTAATACTAGTATGTTGATCTTGCCTCAAAATGTTCATGACAAGCAAATTTAATGCATGACCTGTAGACACACTTTGATAGCTCACATTATATAAATATCAACAAAAGAAGAAGATAATATAGGAAAGAGTGACAGCAACAAGTATAAAACAAGCAATATACAGCTGCCGCAAAGAAGACAGAACCATAACACAGTTCCCAATGCTGCCACTGAACAAAACTGTGATGGTTGCCTCGCTACAGCTTCATACTTTTGACAAAGGTTTATTCTAGCTAAACTCTTTAGGAGGAATAAACGGGTAATGTGATTCCCCAAAAGTGGAAACCAAAATATAATTGGAGTGTCATAGGAATAATCTTATACTGTAAGCTATTTGTTCTGCAACTGTCGCTGTAGGATGAATCTAGTGACCTTTAGACATAGGATATTCTACATTTATTTATTTGTTTATAAGTATACAACAGTTCTTTCTATGGCAAAATAACCATTGTAAACAAGATCAGTGAGAAACGATTAAGTAGTGACACAAATATAAAATGAGTTAATGTAATTGAATTATATGGTTTTTACATGTCTCTACTTCCTAGAGAAACCTATTAAAACAATAGTATGAGAGATTCTCTTAATGTATATGAAACATGGCAAGAAATACAATAGGATTAAAATATGAATAAAGAAACCAACATATCTAATTTGACAAGTGGAGTTAAAAAACAACAATACATGTGCTCTAACCATTCAGATCTAACGAGTATTGTGATGGTTTTGACACATGCCTCTGTCTCAAATATCAAATATGTGTATCCACCTTTCCTATACGTTCTTCCAAATATAATACAATTACCTCATAAAGCGAAGAGGTTTTCCTCATAGAGAAATAAGTGTATAAGGTTCTTTCTTCCCTCACCACGTCAAATGCAAGCACTCCTCAAGTTACCAAGGTAACATGGATTCAACACTGACAATATGGGGGTGACATTTATATATAGAGAATTTACTTCCGTTTCTAGAATCTTTCAGAATATAAAGTTGCATAATTTTTAAAACTGTTTCAAATAAACGATGAATACAGAGGTGTATGGTGTCCTGATGATTACCAGAATTACAATAGTTTGGTGTTTGTCTTATCTTAATCATTACCACCACCCTCTCTCCAACTAATTTTGATTTTGGAATGTCCCATTCGGTACCATGTCTGCCTACTGAGATAAGAGCACCGAGTTCAATTTCCAGCATGGTAAAAAAGATTGACCATTGGTGAAATGTGGGTTTCCCCTTTCACAGTGATGAATTAATGGCCAAGGTCTAGTTGTTGTGTCTGGTCTAGATATAAGTTAGTTAAGTCATGTGCTGATATAACCAGTAGGTTATCCTGAAATAATAGCCACACATCCAATTCACTTTAAGTCGCTAAACTATATAAGCTTGATGTTTACTAACCATTCCCCATTACAGAAGGGCTCCCGTAACCGCTGATTGAGTATCTGCAGTTTACCGCTGCCCCTTTTTATTTATTTTTAAATTAAAGAAAAAAAATTGTTTATAAGTTTCAAACCACACACCAAGTGAGAACCGGCCGTACTATTAGCAGCAGAAACGCTCCTACTATGTATATTACTTGGCTCATCATCATCAGTGACTATCACAATAAGAAGAACGGAGAATAGTTAGTAGACTGTAGTGTACAGTACACATTATTACTTTATTGAATGTTGGTAATGTCTTATTATGAATAATTTATCAATTAAACTTTACCATATTTATGTATGTTACATGAATAAAACATTGTATAGTAGTTTGGTATTATCCGCGGTTTCATATAACCATGGTAGATCTAGGAACATATTACCTGCGGATATGGGGGCCCTACTGTACTTTATTTATACCGATGGACCCCTTTGATTGATGCTATTGAACTCGGATGGCTAAGGGCCTTCAAAGAGAGAGGTCTATGTTAGTGCATCCCGTGAATCTTATCTTTGACATTTTTGCTTCACCTAGTTTAACTGACAGCTATAGGTTGTGTGTAGCTAGAAAACCTATAAACATTCTTTGCATTAACATTGGTCCTAACCTTGTCGGCTTGTATTGGGCCTTTTTTGTTTCTTTAGTGGCTTGTGAGATTAATAACACAATACATATAATGGGTTTATGGTTGTAAGAAACCTTTTTAGAAATTACAAGCATATTTTTCTACGTTCACTATTGAAAATATTTTACTATATTATTAGTATTAATTTATAGGAATTTATATTTTTATTTGATTCTAACGAACTCATTTTTTCATACTTGATGAAGAGTTTGACCATGGGTATTTATTATTATCATTATAATTATCATCATCATAATAATAAATAATAATAGTAATAGTACTACCTGTTCAGACTATACACACTTACGCTAATGTGTAATGGTAGGGTGATTGTGAGATGAAATGGAGGACCTACAGTTTAACGTGGGACCCGAGACACGGCCAGGTGGTTAGTGTTTATGAGAGATTGTATAACTATCTACTTCTTTCTGCATGGTCAGGGACACAAGGATCTGCAAATTGCAGTATTCTATCTTAACAAAAAAGTATTTTAATCATCTATGCAAGTTTATTCAAGTTATCTTGTCATCTTACCAGTATTATTTTTTAAAATTTGATAAATCAATTAGGATAAGTGTATTTAATGTATTTTTTTCTATTTGTAATTATTTTGAAAGGTATAGATATATAATTTTAGGTTTGGATATCTAATTCTAAAAACCCCTCAAAGGTACCTTATCAAAACCTTAGATACCAAGTTTTAGCCTGATTGGTAAAATGATTTAGTCTCTATTCTGAGAGACACACGGAATGGCAAAAGCACTTTATTTTAAATGTGGTAATAAAATTTCAACAGTCATTAAAATCTTGATTTCAATTTTTTTCACTTACTATCTCCTAGGGGTTGTGGAAAAGTAAAAAAAATAGGAGCTGCACAACACATAATTTATCGCATAAATACATAACCCTAACTATATTATCTCTAAGAAAATTGTTCTTCCAGTAGCAGATCAACTATAACTGCCACCTTTATACTTTTACCAATGAGTTAAGTCACAAGCCATCTGTTTGTTCATACAGACAAATCAGCCAGTCTGACCTCTAAATCTGAAGATAAGTGAGCTGCAGCAGTGACTAACAACCAATGAGACATTGTGTGTAAAGTGTAAAATGTAAACTTAAAGTACTAAAAAAGATGCATAAGATATTAAATATTTGGATTAAAAACTATAATAAAATCTAAATTATATACTTTGTAATTCTGGAAAAGTATCAAATATAGCTAGATATGTTTACTTTTAGGAACAGTTTTTTTTTATATATGAAATAAAATAGTTTATTTTTTTATTTTATATGAAATAGTTAATGTGCACTTTTATAACTGACTGATTATATCAGCACACAAGAATTTCTATGAACGAGAGCAAAAGGGCCTACCTTTCAGGGATCTTAGACATGCCACAATCGACATAGGATGGATGGCTTTACTTCCCCTCCGAAGGGAAGTTGTGCTGCGAATTTGTATCACCCAAGAAAAAGCCGTGGACCCCAGCTGGGTTTGATCCCACGAACATTGGGCCATGAGGCGGGCATTTTACCCACAGACCACTGAGGTTGACAAGTTATCAACAACATATAAGATAATCATAAGACATAAACAGCAGATTAGTTTATCACTTAATGAGGGGGGACAAAACAAAGTGCTAAATTATTGACTGTGCCAATAATCAAACATTGGGCCCTAAAATAGCTTTATTAAAGAAAGTGAAAACACCTACTCGCTATAAATACCATGATTATATCTCAAACTAACACTGTCTTTCACTTTTTTTAATTGATATTAGCTTATATATGGAAGGAGATACAGACGAGAAGGATAAGACCAAATAAAATAAATAATCATGGCATTTACAATTAAAAGAGGAACAAAGGTCACACCTTGCATTGTTACCCCCGGACGAGGAAATGGCTGACTCTTGAGGAAAATTGATTATTTCCGCTCAATTCCTCAACAAGGGTTTCATTCTTTCAGAGCTCATTAGCAGAGTGTGTGAGACCTAGGCCAAGGAATAGAGGTTAACATCAATTTTCTACAAGAGGCAGCCACAATCTCTTTGTCCAGTAGCAGCAACGTAAGGTGTGGTACATATCAAGTATACATTAAGTAGTATATTGTACTTAATGTGTAACCCAATTGCTTAGTTTTACTATCCATCCATTTAGTTGAAGTGCTGCCATCTATAAAGTGCAATCCTATATGAACAATGAAATTAGTGATAGCTCTGCAGTGATGCCGATAAAGGCTGTTTACTTTCTGAACCTGAATAAATCACCTGTGGTAGAGAAAACTATTCTTTAAAAATGTGTTTTTGTGTTTATTAGCGTTTTATACATTATATCCATTACTGTTTCCAGCCTATGGCTTGAGTCAGTTTTTTTGTTCAAATACTGCATATTTTTCATTACCGGCTTGCTAGGACTGTCATAGCTAAGCTCATATTTCACCAGTGATAAATTTTCGGCCATTCCGGGAATCTAACCTGGGATCCTTAGCTCAGTAGGCAGACACCCTACCGACTGAGCTAAGGTGTCATATAATTAGTGTTTTATCTAAACAACTTATAATCCATAATCGTAACTTGTAAGTGTGCTTTAAGCCATAAACTTCTTTTAATGTATTATTGTATTTGACTTTACTCATATTGTTTAGTAAAATGACTAATTAAGGACCCCAAAGATAGCTAAAATTAGAAAAAATTAAACCTTTTCAAAAATAATATTATATGCAATTAGCATTAGAGTTTAACAAAATTTGTTCTGAAGCGCATCTATATTGATTTGTAATATGTAGGGCCTACTAGTTATTATTATCTTAACTAGTAAACAATCTCTATTAATAGGAGTTGAATTCAATCAAAAGCAACACATTTAAATTGAAAGTCACATCATAGATTTCTGGGTGAAATACTTAATTTGGAAAGCATAATGTGTGTTATAATCTGTCTTTGCATTTTCAGCATGTTTTGTATTATAAGAAAAAAATAATAAAAATTAAAAACATTCTAATATATTTATATAAAATCCAATAAGTCTACTAATACACTTTGGTTGAACAAATCTGTTCATTTGGACTTACATTAAAAATAAATGTTGATAAGATGCACAAGATAAATACTCAAAGAATGATGTATAATATAAATAATTAAAATAACTAAAATTACGGTTTAAATGGTTTCAGTATTTCAAAATCTTTCATGATAGATCGTAAGGCTATTTACATTCATATTTTTTAAACAGTATATACACAGAAAAAGTTTGTCGACATAATTGGTACACCATTTAAAGTAAAATATATTTTTGCTCAGAAGATTAAATAACCGATGGATGAATTTAGTTTTCTAATAGACCCAACCAACAATCCCAATAAATGTAATATTAAGACAATCATGAGTGTTTTGTTTTCGCAATTAAGGACAAAAGAGTAGCAATGTCACAATCATGGAGTAAATTGATGATTAAAAACAATTTGAAACTTGATAATAGACAGTAAGGGTTGATAACTTGACAACACAAAATAATGCTCTTGTTATTTACAAAGAAGAATGATTTTAAGTGTGTGATTGCAACTCATGAAGTGTGTCGCAGGATGGCATACGAATATTCTGTGCCTTTTGATATAGGTCACGATCCCCAAAGTTGCGAGCCTTCCACAGCATTGTTTCCTCTGAAACACACAAATATCACACTACATTTATCATTTATCCAAAAAATAATAATTTATGTCACATCTGATAAGAAAATGCTATTGGTTGTATTCATATTAAAACTACAATAGGTGTGATTAATGGCCAGCAAAGATATCAAATTAAATTTTTAGTAAAAAAAAACAACCTCAGATTAGGGAAGCAAATTTGAGACTTTTGGCTTAAAATTACTCAGAGTTACCCAAGCTATTTTTGTCTTCAAGTTAAGTTGATGGGGTGGAATTTCCTGCCAGCCAGAACCAATCAATGTGGTTTAACAATGCTGCCCTTCCTACCAAGGGGTGAAACTTGAATAAACTTACTGTAGTTCTTCTCACGATAGCAGGCATGGCGCAGGTTGGTCACGTATTCCTCCTCCACAGATATCTCCAGCCGGCGCAAGCTGCCCTGATACTCGCTGTGAAAGTTCTCTTTCACATAATATGGCACCTTTAAATTCAGAGTATTACGCTTGACAGGAAACTTACTGGAACAAACGTTACAAAACATGATACATAGCATAGTATTAAAAAATTATGAAACCCTAACTACAGGTTGGAAAGAAAATATTTAAATACAACACAACATTACTGTTAACTTATCTGTAAATCAAGAGTTAATCAGTAAAACTATTACTAAAGAATCCTATTATATTAATCACTAGTATTTTTCTCTTATAATGCAACTTCTTCACCATCTGATTTTAATGTGTGGCATACAACTGGTTTTGGTAGAATAAATGAAAGATATGTCAACTGTTGGTCAGAAGAAATGAATAATAGGAGCAGTTTTAGATCAAAAGTAACAACGAAAGAAATTTAATACAACATGATTTGTTGGTTCATAGTTTTAAAACATTTTCCCTGATAGGTGCCGATGCGGTTCCTCAAAATTCCCCCTTATTATATATTCCTCGGGCCATAGAGTTATGACCGGAAATGGCACTAGAGAAAATGTTTCTAAGCCAATGGTACATGAAAGACCAATGGGACAGATTTATGGTTCATGTATGAAAATGCTGCTCAATACCCTCAATATTTGCTTATTATTTCCTTTTAAAACTAGTTAAATAAATGCATGTCATCCATCAAAGCCACACTCTCGACATCTAAGGTGGAGGAGAGGTAAGTTCTTACTAAATTATAAGAACTGATAAATGATGTAAAACTATTTTAGTTTTAAAACACTGAACTATCTCAACAGTTTTGTGAACCTGCATATTTTTCTGACTTTTTTTATAATATTAAACAGGCAATTTTTTTTTTTTTTTTTTTTTTTTAAAGATCAGATGAGACATATTTGATGTGGACAGCAAAATAGACAGATGAAAGACAAAGTTAAAATTAGTTCAAGAATTACCACCAAGATTTGGAAACTTGAGCTCAAAACTTCAAATTCAAAGATCGCACTTAAATAATAGACAATTAAAGATAAATTCAGGAAACATGCTTATATTTTGTAGATTTAAACTTAGTGTAAATTTTTTAATCCAAGTTATAAGCTTAATATTTAAATGTTTGAATTTAATTTATTTAGGAACAACAGTTAAAATCATAATTTTCTAAGTTGGAACGCTATTTGTAAAATCAAAATTTGTAGTACTAATGAGATAAGAATTCCTTAAATATAAATTAACCTAATCTAGGGCAGACAGGAAGTCTATTTCAACAGTTTTTTATTTTGTGTCGCAATAACATGACAAGTCAAATGAAATTAGATAAAAGCATGCACCACTTTTCTGAGATTCCTTCCTGCGTATTGTGTTTAACAGGATGTCCAGCAAAACTATATTTTTAAATTTCCCGACTTTTCCCAGTTTTCCAGAGTCAATTTACAACTTTTCCAGTCATTATATATTACAAATATTATTTTATTAAGATCACAATTTAATGCAATAATATTTTTAGACCCATACACATCCTTAAATTGTGTCACTCAATGAAGGGACTTAACCTAAAATGATGAGCTGCTGGACAGTGTGATCTAAGTTAAATTTCAATAAGATCATATTGAGACATTACAAGAACACCATACACCAATTCAGTTTAAAATGGTTCTTTTAGTTTATTCTTCCTATAACGTAATCGAATTCACACGCATGCACATTATGATGACTAAACTTTGGCCGAATACGTGCGGTATAGGGGTGAAAAGATGACATGAGAATAACGTGTTGTCTTTAAGAATTAAGATTGCTGTACTCATCAGAAACAAAATTGTGTTAAATTAGATTAGCAGTGAGTATTAACTGGAAGAAAAATTCAGTTTTTACTATTGTAAATAAAAATTGCATAATTTTGAGTGAACATGTGAACATTCCAGAAATTCTATCAAATCCCCTGAGCAAGCAAATTCTCAGACTTTACCCTGTTTTCCAGGTCACTGGACACCCTGTTTGAAAAGTCAATACCATGTGCAAAGTCAGCACATTTTAGCCCCTTTGATTGGTCTTCGCCTACCACAAAGGTAAAAAGGTCACAAAAAAAAGCTGTTATAACACAGGTCACACAGAGAATTAAAAAAGAGCTGCCATAGGTCTATGAATGTATAAACACCTGTTAAAAAAGTGTGTGTCTGGTTGAAACAAGACTTTGTGTAATGTGCTTGATATTAAAACATTGTAGCATAAGTAATAAAGAAGATTATTATAAATGTGCGACAATGTGGAGGTCTCATGATTCCCCAAAGTAATAAAATAATATTATTAGAAATGCTCCCCAACTTTTTGGACAAGAAAAAAAATGATAAGAAATGACATACATATTGAGGATACATAGAGAAGAGTAATAAAAAGTATTTTTATGAGGATCAATCACGATTCACCATTCACAAAGAAAGAAGATTATAAAAAATTGATATTTTAAAAATCCAATTAGGCCTACAATATACCACATTTTATGGAAAAGTAAACTTTTCACACTTTTACTTTCTCTCTATCTTACAGGTAGAGAAAGTATGGTGATCGTCAAAAAAATCGAACTCGAGATTTTGATGAATTTTGACGTTTCCTGACTCCCTGAATCCAAAAAAGTGGTTTTTGAATTTCCGTCTGTCTGTCTGTCTGTACCTCCAACTAGAGCCTAAACTATTTTACCGATTGAGCTGAAACTTGATATCTAGGGTTTTCATAGGGTTGCCCCGAGGGGTTTTTGGAATTGGATATCTACCCCTAAAATTAAGGGTAGTTTACTGACGGGAAAAAAGAGAAAAAGTCGATTTTCTCAAAATCGGCTCTAACGATTTTGATTAAATTTCATTTATGAACATTAATAAATATTCCAAACAAAATGGCTACTCTCAATATTTCGGCAAAATCGCTTTAAGGGCTCCGGTCGGCTGCGTAAATTAACATTTTTTATAATAGCTCCGAAACTATTTGAGATATGAAATTACTTAGCATTACAAATATGTATATATATTTATAATACAAATATTTTATTCGAAACATATTTTTATAAAATCAATAATTTTCAATATATACGCAATTATATATATATTTTTAACTTTTTGGACATTAAAGCTTAAGTATTGCGATCGTAAAAAAAACTAACCTGAAATGTTGATGGATTTCGACATCTCATGACCCCCCGAACCCTAAAAAATAGTATTTGCAATGCCGTCTGTCTGTGTGTATATTAAAACTTAAAATTAAGGGTAGTTTACTGAAGGGCAAAAAGAGAAAATGTCGATTTTCTCAAAATCGGCTCTAACGATTTTGATTAAATTTCATATATAAACATTAATAAATATTCCAAACAAAATGGCTACCCTCAATATTTCGGCAAAATGGCTTTAAGGGCTCCGGTCTGATGCGTCAATTAACATTTTTTATAATAGCTCCGAAACTATTTAAGATATGAAATTACTTAGCATTACAAATATGTATATATATTTATAATACAGATATTTTACCCGAAACATATTTTTATAAAATCAATAACTTTCAATCTATACGCAATTATATGAATTTTTTAACTTTTTGGACATTAAAGCTTAAGTATTGCGACCGTAAAAAAAAACTAACAGGAAATGTTGATGGATGTCGACGTCTCATGACCCCCCGAACCCTAAAAAATAGTCTTTGCAATGCCGTCTGTCTGTGTGTCTATAAAAACTTAAAATTAAGGGTAGTTTACTGAAGGGTGAAAAGAGAAAAATTTGGTTCTCTCAAAATCTGCTCAAATGATTTTGATTAAAATTCGTATCTAAGCGTTGATTAAGATTATAAATAAACTGGCTATTTTCATTTTCCTATGAAAATGATTTTTAGGGTACTTTACAGAAGCGTTAATTTCCGTATCTCCACAACTATTTGAGAAACTTAACAACTTATCATTGCAAAATTGTAGGACTATTAGAAATAAAAAACTTTTATTTGACATATATTTTTATAAAAGCAACAGTTTCTGAGATATTTGCAAATATATTAATACAATTTTGTGAGCTTTAGTTGTAAACATATACTACTTCAGTCTTAACGCAATAATTCTCCAATGCCATAGAGAAATTAAATATAAGTATCTAAAAAAAGTATGTTATTTTTCCTTAAAGCTCTTAGGAGAAATGTTTGCACAGCAATGATCTATCTCCATTTTAGACTCAATAGTCAATATTTACATTTTTTATTGGTCAAAATGTATAAATGAATAATTAAATATCAATGCGATGACTTGAAGATCTGCAACACCTTATAAAATGTTAAAATTTTAACCAGAAATCGAAATTTTAACACGAAGTGTTGACCCTTGTGGAAGACATTAAACTGTTTGAAATGCTCTTAGGTGGACAAAGATGCGCCTCTTTTCTCAGTGATTATATATCATTGTATATTATTTTATGCATGTTCTTATGTGGAGTGGTGATGATACAATGTACACTATTCCGTTCAGAAATCTTACGAGTTTATAGAAAGAGAGAGAAAGTCTGTGCGGTGCGCCGTACCATTTATTTTTTTAACGGTTGTTAAACATAAAACCCATTTCAGTGAAAAAGATGTCAAAATAGTTCAGAAACATTGTACTAAGGCACACACACACAAAATGAGATATTGATAAATTCAAAAACAATATTATTATCTAGCTAAACAGAAGGATTAAGTAGCACTTAACTATCATGTAGTCATGCTGGGATCGCAATCAAGTTAATGTTCGTGTAATGTAACATAATGTAAAGGTTCTTCTTGTGTTTTTAAATGGAAGCTAACAAGATGATTTTAACTTAACGTTCACTTAACTTAAAGAGTTGCCTCGAGGAAAACTTTTATATCATGTAAATGTTAAGTGAAGGGTACCACACG
The DNA here is from genome assembly GCA_033556935.1 of Timema podura. Taxonomy (NCBI): domain Eukaryota; kingdom Metazoa; phylum Arthropoda; class Insecta; order Phasmatodea; family Timematidae; genus Timema; species Timema podura. The sequence goes on from JAVRXN010000009.1 coordinate 15,027,805, forward strand.
TTCTAGCTGGCCAGTAATTTTGTGAGCCACATCAACAGGGCTAATTAGTACTTTATTTGTCTATGGAATGCAGATGAATTCGATATATTAGTGTGCTTTGAAACTAATTCCCCTTAATTTAGTATGTTGGCTTATGATATTAGAGGCTGGGAAGGTGGTATGGCAGTAGAGGTTGAACCTTACTGCTGAAATCCTGTAGTTTTTGTTGCTGTGCGACAGATAGCAGCAGGGGAGTATTCTGACAAAATGGTGTTTGACATGGAAGTGCGTATGAAGCAGAGGTGTGTCATTTAAATCCTCCATGGGAAAGAAATTGCACCCGTTAACATTCATCAAAGCCTGCTGAACATTTTACAATGACCAAACAGTGGATGTGAGCACAGTGAGATGGTGAGTACCGTGTTTCAGAAGTGGCAACAGTGATGTGATAAAGAAGCTATGTTCTAGGCAGCCCTTCATAGCTGTCAGACCAAAAAATGAAGAGCCATGTGAATTGGTGGATTACAGCCAGGGAGCTGTGTACAAAGCTAAATGTCATCTTCAATGCATATGAACGATGTTGGCAATGTTGGTATATCACAAAGTTTGTGTCAGGTGGGTCCCACGAATGCTCACACAGGAACAGAATGCAAGTCTGTTAGGACCTAGTGAGCCACTACGAGGCTGAAGGTGACAATTTTCTGGATCACATCAACACCGGTGACAAAACATGGTGTCACCACTATAAGCTGGAATAAAAAAAGAAAGTCCATGGTGTGGCAACATGCAAATTCCTCATCAAAGAAAAAGTTTCAGATGCAGCCATAGGCGGGTAAAGTGTGTGCACTGTCTTTTGGGATAGGAAAGGTGTGATCCTCTCGGATTTTCTGGAACCCAGGACTAACCATCAATTATGACCGCTAAAGTGCGACAGTGACTAAGCTTAAGACCCTAATTTCCAGAGTCAGGCCAGAAAAAAAGAAAACTTTCACTTGGAGCATGATAACGCCAGACTACATACCAATTTGAAGACCATGGACCACGATGCAACATTTTACTAGACTGTCCTACCACACCCACTGTTTATTCCGGACTTGGCCCCTTCAGACTTCCCTTTGTTTGGACCAATGAAAGATGGACTACGCGTGCAACATTTTCCTGACAACAGCGCTATCATTGCGTGTCTTTTCGCTGGTGCGGATTTTTACAAGTGTGACATGTAGACCCTTGTACATCGCTGGTGTAAATGAATAGCCAATGGTGGTGGTTATGTGGAAAAATAGTTTTGTAGCTGACAGCTTGCTTTATCCACGGTGTTACTGTATTCCCTCTACATGTTGTAGTTTCAGTGGAAATAAATAAAAGGCATTAGTTTTGAGGCGTCTATCATGGTTTGTCAGCGTCTTGCAAACTCTAAAAGGTCATATATAACCTTTTGTTACACTTTATTTTGTATATCTAGTAAGCTTCAAAGTGCTTAAAGCCAAACCATTCCTAAATGCTTGGGTTTCATTTTAATGGGTAATTTTTTTCAAGGAGTCCAAATTCAATGTATGTGTTTTACTCATATTATGTTACTCCTGATAATACACTAGTTTTTTTATACTAAGTGAACGTTACATGAACATTATGTTGATAGTTATCCTGGAATTAGCTATAAATAATATGTTAGAAACCTTGTTGTCACAATGTTTTAAAAGTGGCTTAAGTATTCTCCAATGTGAATTAATTTTTAAGTGATTATTAAAAGCCTGGTATTATTTAAAGTTCAAACATTAAAAAATATCAGTTTTTTTAAATAGGCAGAAATAAAGTTCTGCAGCTTCACTTGAATAATATATGGCAAAATGAGTGCTACAATAAAACATTTTACTATGGTTTTATCTTATTTATACTTTTTATTTTTAATGTGATAATATGTTTGAAGCTACTTCTTTAAAAGTTATATACCAGATTCATGTGGAGTGTGCACTTTTGTTTGCTCAGAAAATTAACAGTTTACTTAGAGCGATCACACTATAGACCTATCCTATCCTATCCTATAAGCAAAGCCACTGGTGGAACCAAGAAAGGTAAGATTGGCACTTTTAAGAGTAATCACACCATACATTTTTTAAATCCAGCTAAAAAAATAGTTTTTAATCGAAATAAGTTTTAAATTAAGTCCATCTGTGAGGAGGTGCCCTTAAAAACTACTGTTTATATCAACTGTCAAAGGAAAACTTTTAAACATTTTTAATGAACTGTATATAGGGGAGCTAAAATTTCATATTTTGTATTTAAACATTTTTAAAGGATGACCGACAATCTATATTATTAACGTGACAATCACTTACCTAAATTTGAAATGTACCCTTTATATACTTTGTCAATTAGCCTATAAAAAAAACTGCTTGAAAAATATATATACTGTATTTCTTTGATTCTAAGACACACATTTTTTCCCCTTTGAACATCTCTAAAAAGTCTTAGAATTGATGGCGTCCTAGAATAACAGTTCTTTTTCGACCAATACTATTGATGGCTCAGAAGACGATATGCTCTAAGATAGTGAAGATAAAGATTGCTCAGAAGAATCAGACTGATACTGATTCTGAAGGGAGTGAGAATAACATTAGTGATATAAAAAAGATACTAGTGTTGTTAGTAAATTTAATTCTATGGTAAAAATAGTTCTTATAGAATATTTTATTTTTTTATTTTTATTTATTTTTTTAGAATAAAAGTTTTTTTTCTGTCGGTGGTACTGAAAAATTAAGGTGCATCTTACAATCGATGGTATCTTAGAATTGAAGAAATATGGTAGGTTTCTAGTATCGATACTTATAGAGAGTAAATCGTTTAACTACACTTGTTCACTTCAGATAATAATGTAGAAAAAATATTTTTTATTTTAACTTAAAAATAAATAAATAATGAAAACAGCACAGAACCTATTTACAGTATATCATCGTAACTAAGAGATATCAATATTAGGGATATGCGAGAACTCAATTTTTGAACCTGAGCTGAGCTTTTAATAGATAATTTGGCTCAAGTTTGACTGATTTTTGGGCCTAAAAATCTTGTTGTATAGGGCTTTTATTTTAGCTTTATTGTGTTTCTGATTATGGATGACTCAAAGTTAACTCTTCTCCCTACTTGTCTGGATGTTGTCTGTGAAATGTGCATTTGGACTGACTAATGAGAATGGTGTGGGGAGGGAGAGGGTAGGAGAACCCAGTTTGTTTAGTGGGATGTTGTATGGAGACAAAGAACAACAAGGTATAGAACAATATAAATCAGTGGAAAAGTGTACTATGTACACTCTGTTTATCCTGAAAGGTTTCAGTCTTTCCTTGATGGATTACACTGTGGCCCTATCTTGTAAGCTACACCAATGGAAAGGTGTAAGTTAAGTATTCAGGATAAATGGAGTGGACAGCTTTTAGTAAGAACCGGCTTTAACTTATTTATCTGATAAAAGGGTATGTTTCTCTCTCTGAAAAAGTTCCAAGGACAGCACTGTGTACATAATTGTGTTCCACATGCAAAAGAAATTAAGTGGTTGTACTTAGATAATATCAAATCTAATCCAAATATGTGTAGCAAAATTTAATCATAATTAATTTTTCAGTTTCCAACTATGACAAGTTTTTTTTAAATATTAATCTTCTTATTTTCAATAGCTTTAATTATGTTATGTTTTAATTAAAAGTATAAGTTATTTCATTTTAAAATTATGTTCTTTTTATTTTAAAAAATTGAAACTATTGTAATTTCAAAGATTTTTCTCCAATTTTGATAAATATATATTTTTTTACATAGCTAAGTTTTAGTACTATGACAGAACACTTGGAAGTTTTTAAGAAGCTCAACTCGAATGAAAACCTTATGCTAACAGAGCCCTAATAAATACTATATATTGAGGATGTGTTTAAGGAGATTAGTTTCATTATTATCAGTTTATTTTATTACAATCTAACAAGACAGTTTTTAAAAATTGTTAACAAATATTAGTGCAAAATAATTTATTAAATAATATTAAAATATATAATCCCCAATTTTAATATAAAATGATATTACAAAGTGGCCAGCGATACTCTAAAACCTGGGTTTCCTGGTGAAAAAATAATTTTGCCGATATTTTTAAAAGGCTTTTTATCTGGTAGTGAGTCTTTGGGCCAGTTTCATAGTCAGATTTAGTGAGCCTAAAGTGTGAGTTGATACTAAATACAAAACATCACCTACCTGAAATTGAATGGAATGGGCCAGTTTCATATGCGAAACTGGCCCATTCCATTTTGGTCTAGGTAGGTGTCGTCCTGTATTTAGTATCGACTCGCACTTTAGGCGTACTAAATCTGACTATGAAACTGGCCCTTTGAATAATGATTTTGGATGAAAATGTTTTTGTAAAATGTGTATAAAATTACACTACCAAATTTTAGTATTTGATCAAGTCACCCAACACCTATGCTAGTAAATTATTGTAAGTTTATATAAATCACCCTACAGCATCAATTATGTTATAAAACAATTTAAACTACTTCAAGATGGGTCTTTGTTAAAAAAAAATTAGAAAATCCTCCTAATGGGAGATATCACCATGAGCCCCCACAGATAAGACCACTTCCTTCCCCCTAAAAAACTAACTCAGGATATAATCATGGAATTACTCTACATTCTCATTGCACTTTTTTTTTTTTTAGGGTATGTTTCAAAGAATCATTATTTCAATGTTTATGTGTGCTCAGCCACAAGCAGAGAGTAGGCAAATTAAACAGTACTGGTAGTATGTGTACAAATCTATTAAACTTGGTGGCAGAACCTTATTTGTCTAAGACGGGAATTAGAAAAAGTCTTAAAAAATAATTGGCCCCCAAGTCAAGATGACCTGGCACTCAATCCTGGAAAATATTTTAAAAGTTAACTCCCCTAGGGGAACATTTTGAAAATAGACTCCTCTTCAAGATATTTGGAGTGGTCCTTCCCCAGAATTTTTTTTGAAATTTCAATACCTATAGAATATATTTTGAAGTGGTTTTCCCCTAACAAATGATTTAAAAGTTGATGCCTCTAGGATGATATTGATAGTGGTCCATTCCCAGCAAATTTTTGAAATTTGTATGCCCCCAAAAATTATTTAAAGCAGTCCTCCTTTTGAAATTCCCGACAGACAGCAAAATTCAATCAATTCCCCTCCCAATGCAAAAAAATTAAAATATAATTCTCGGTTTCCTTGATCAGTGGCCACCCCGTATCACAAAGCTAGATTATTTTCTGAGCGAAAACCTGATTTTACTAGTTTTCTTCAGATTAGTCAGATTTAAATAAAAAAATTTGCTTATAAGTAATAGTATTCCAAGTAATTTTTCAGAGTTCATTTTATTTTATTGTAAAGTAATAAGAATATATGAAAACATATTTTTCCAACTTAAGCCCTTGATGAAGAAATGTAACCGTTTTTAACAAGATGACACGAAAAATGACTAAAAATAGTCGTACTTTATACAACAAATATATTAAATAAATTATAAAAGTAGTTTTGTTTATTTATTATTTTTAATTTGGATTTATTCAATAAATCACTTAATGTTGATAAAAAAACAAGCACACACTTATTAATTACAACGTCAATTTTATTATTTTATTATGAGTCTCAAACCAATCGGCTGTTTTAATTCAACTTGCACAAGATCAAAATATACAGACAAGTTTCATACAACTTGGCACATGAGTGTTTAAAATTACTTTTACAAAACCTTTACTTATCTATTTTCTAAATCTCATTTATAAAACCCACCAATATAAATAGAGTAAAATTAATTTTAATATCAATTTGGCATTCCTCTATATTTTGGTGCACTGTGATTTACTATCCGGCTGGGTTATCCACGTATGTCAGTGGTGAGGTGTTGATAAGGAAGGTAGAATTAAGGGGATATATTGTATCCACATATCCTCTGGTGGGTGAGAATATGGTTTAGAAAAACCCCACCCAAAGAACATTAGGGTAAGATTAAAAACCTTACCTCTCATCAAGCATAGTTCGGTCCATCCCATGTGTGAATTCTTAGATAAAGATGTGGATATTCCTCTATATTCTTCTATTTTTAATAATTTTGGGCATTCAAAGATTGTACTTAAGCCTTGAATTAAAATTGTACAATTGAATAAAATGGTATTCATAAGGATTGTATACTGCGCTTTAAATGATGAACAAGGAATAACTTGGATGTGAGATAATCTAGGATAGCTACGGATGAAGCCAAAACCAACCATTCAGTCTCAACTGTATATAGAATATAATAGTTAATCCTTTTATTTTATTATATTCTGATTTATCATAAATAGTTACTTGAATACTTTATTTACACGTATTTGAACATGGTTTTATTAAGATTTTAGTACATTTAAATGTATAAGCCTTTTAGGAATTATCTAATAGTAATACACTTGTAATACTTATGACTTTATTGAAGATATGATATAAAAAATATAATAATTATGTTTCACTAAATAAATTATGCACTGTCAAACACCATTTAACTTAAAATGATTTCAATTTGTGTTGTGAAGTCAAATCGATGAGTTTCTCGTTTCAAGTTTTTTTCCCCCAAACTTTTTGTTTTGCCGTGCGAATGATGTCACCAATATGAAGATTCACCAAGCATCACCATTCCCACTGTCCTCTGAAAATAAGGGCAACCAACCGTTCACTGCCTTAAAAATGACTTTTTTCACCTAACAACCTTATGATAGCATTAAATGTATCAACATATTTGTCAATTTAACTTCTTAAGAGCCTTTGTACCATTTGGTTAAGTGAATTTAGATGTTTCAATGCTAATCAAATTTCACAGTAAAGTTTTATTTTCTGAAATCTAACTAAAATTGAATAACTTTAAAAGAATTCAATTAAATAGCCGTTTGTAACGTAGCCTAAATTATTTGATACAAACACAACCACCAAAGTGGGATAGTTATAACGTTATTAAAAAGGAACACACCAAGTTTTAATGAGAGCTATTCAACCATAATTAAAAATCAACTATCGCTTATTTTATATTAGTTGGATGACATGGCTAAGGTTTAATTAAAAAAAAAGTTTTTGTTAATTTATTTTAAATCTTTTTTACTTTACAGGTAGAGAAAGTATTGTGATTGTCAAAAGAATCGAACTCGAGATTTTGATGAATGTTGACGTTTAATTACTCATCAAATCTGAAAAAGTTAATTTTGCAAGGCCGTCTGTCTGTACATCGATGTAGAAACTAAACTATTTTACAATCAGACTAAAACTTGATCTTGGGTTTTCATAAGGTCGTCTTTAGGGGATTTTGGAATTGGATATCTAACCCCAAAAATTAAGTGGAGTTTTCTTTTGGGCAAAAAGAGAACAAATCAATTTTATCAAAATTGGCTTTGACGATTTTGATTAAATTTCGTTTCTAAGCATTAATCAATAATACAAACAAAATGGCTGCTCTATATTTTTCGTCAAAATGACTAAGAGTTCTGTACTGATTCGTAAATTCTAAGTTTTTATCATATTTCCGTAACTCTTTGAGATATGAAATTACTTATGATTGCAAATATGTAGGTCAACTTATAATAACAATCTTTTATTTGAAATATATTTTTATAAAACCAATGGTTTTTAAGCTATATATTAACTTTTCGAATACTAAAGGTAAAGTATTGTGACTGTCAAAAAAGTCAAGCTTGAGATGTTAATGAATGTTGGCATTTCATGACCCCCCCAAACCCTAAAAATTGGTTTTTGCAATGCCGTCTACCTGTGTGTGTGTGTCTAACCCTAAAATTAAGATTAGTTTATTAAAGGGCAAAGAGAGAAAAAATTGATTTCTTCAAAATTGTCTCTAATGATTTTGATTAAAATTAGTATCTAGATGTCGATTAGGATTATAAACAAAATTGCTACTTTAATTTTTCCATAAAAATAACTTACATGGTACTTCACAGAAGCGGAAATTTCCATATCTCCGCAACTATTTGAGATACTAAAAATAGCTTATCATTGCAAAATGGCAGTACTATTAAAAATAAACTTTTATCTGAAATATATTTTTGTAAAATCACTAGTTTCTGAGATGATGTCAAATATATTAATACAATTTTGTGAGTGATGGTTGTACAGAGATACTACTTAAGTTTTGACGCAATAATTCTCTAATTCCATTGAGTAAAAAATGAACAAGTCTCTCAAAAAGTGTATGTTCTTTTTCCTTTAACCTCTTAGTGGAAATATTTGTAGAGTAATGATCTATCTCCATCATTTTATAATCAAAAGTCAATATTTACCATTTTTATTGGTCAAAATTTATAAATGAGAAATTTAATGGCAATGCAATGACCTGAAGATGTGCAACACCTAATAAAATTTCTAAAATTTTAACCGGAAGTCAAAATTTTAATATTGACCCAATATTGATCTTCTTTTATTGGTCCAAATATACAAATGAGGACTTTAATTCTTTAAAAATATAATTATAAGATTTAAAACCAGGGGACCAAAAATGTTTTACGTAAGTATAGCACGATTTCTGCTCAGGTTTGCTAGTGTATATTATTTCGTTTCACATATATTTTGAGTTTTGAGTAAATATCTACATTTTTAAACAATGGAGTGATAAAGTCGGTGCTAAGTTCGATACTATTTATTTTAAATGAGAAAATGGGCAAAGTCAAATCAAATCCCTTCTTATCTTAATAAAATAATACAACATAATAATGAAATACTTAATTTATGTTGAATTTGGCATAGTTAGTTATGTTTCATCATTGAAGTGAAACAAAACACTAAACAAACAATGTATACAGCGAAAATTATACTTATATTTACAGTATTTATCAAGGTGTCCATACAAATAGGGTTTGAAAATCATCCAGCTCTAAGAGAATGGCAATTAATCTAGTTCAGAATGACATCCAACTAGTACTGTAAACAGTTTCTTTCCCTCAATTTGCAATAGTTTATTTATGGGTTAAACATTTTTTTTGAGAAGCTGGTTTCAAAAAGGTACTGTATAAGAAATATTACAGTCGCCAAAAAAATGTTGCTATAGTGTTTAGATTTTTGCTGAAAATATTTGCCTACTATTATAAAATATATATGCCATTTTTATAAATAAAGATATTTTAAATTTAGTAAATTTTCAGAATATTTCATTAAATTATATTACTTTTCTTTGGTTTCTAAATTGAAGGACACCTTGTTTACATCCCGTCTAGATCAAATGGTCTCTATACTGAAGTACACTGACTATAGTAAAGCTGTGTTCTCCCTAAGAGCTAACGAATGGCTGATTTTAATGACTGCCGGGCTAAAATGTAAGCCAATTTTATAATAATGTGATGTATTACACTGCCCCCTGCCCGGATTCTTCATAATGCTACCCGAATACTTAAATCACACAAAATAACCAGGAGAATAAAAAAAATTTGCATGTTTTAAGTAAAAAGCACCCTATGTAAAAAAAAAATCCGTACATGATTTAAAATAATTTGGTAAAATATACACAAATTTATGAATAATCACGATTTGAAAAAATTAACAAGTGTTTAGTGTTTTTGCACTGGCCACATAGCTTTGCATTGTACATTCCTTTTAAACTATGCTTGAGTTTTCATTTCATTTGAATATTTAAATCTGGGAAGTTTTCTTGCAAGGATCATCAAGTTTTCCACATCATTATCTTCTTGGTTATTAGTATCCCTCAGATTGGTGGTATGTAAAAGGATGTGTGTGGGTTACATCCTAACCTCAAATTATACAGAACCTCAAGCTATCAAGACATTAGGATAGTGACTGCGATGTGGAGTGGAATAGATGCAGAGTTAAATTTAAGATAGTAATTTATCCACATAATTATAATAATAATAAATAATTAATAAATAATAATAATTAATAATAATTGTTGATGATTGATGATTGATGATGATAATAGTAATAATAATAATTGATAGTGATAATAACAATGATAATAACAATAATAATAACAATAACAACAACAATAATAAGTTGTTAATCGCACATCGTGAAAATTTGAGCCCATACACTCATCATGAACTGTTTTGAGCCTGTGGACGAGTCAGTTTAGTGGAATATGTCCAGCTTCCTCTAGCTTTCCACCTTTCTTCCTCATTTAATCACTTCCATTCTTCTCCTCTCATTTACAAACTTTCTGGTATCTGCTCCGCTCATCTCTTCCTTGGTCTCCCTTGCGGTCTTTTTTCTACATACTTCATTGCAAACATTTTTTTCCCATTCTCATTATGTGTCCATACCATCTCATTCTTGCTTCCTCTACTATCTCATGTACCACCTGTACTCCCACTATTTACCGGATAGGTTCATTTCTTATCCTGTTTATCCTCGTGACAGCTAACATCCGCCTCATCAGTGGTGGCTCATCACTTTAGAAGCTGGAGGGCGTGTCTGATTCGGTTCTATAATAATTTTTAAATAATTAATTTAAAAGAAGGTAGACATTTTGGCAATATATGTTAAAAATTCGTTAATTTAAACTCAAGTAAAAAATTGCAAATTCATTCCAAAGAACGTGGATCTGTTGTATAAACTCTGCTGCTGTGTTGTTAATGTGCTTAATATATACTTATGTATGTTCATTGTCCTCATAAGTTCAAGAAACATTGTATAAAGCTTTTTCCACAGCTCAGCCACAAATCCAGCCTTTTTTCGGTATGCATCTTTGGAAATGAGTTGCCTTTTGAAAACCTGATTTTCATTGTCCTTGGTTTCTGTTTGTTCTATAGCTAATTCAGGAATTGGCCTAACTAGCTCAATTCCCTTTTTTGATCGAGAGTTGATCTTGAAACATTCATGAGCTTGAGCCCCTGAATTGAATTGTTCAATATACCTAGCTAGTATGTTACAACATTAACTTAACAAATCAACACAATCCTAAAATTACTCTTCATAAAAATATTCTCGCTACACACAGCATAAATATGCGTCAGGAACACACAGGATTGCTGATGACAATAATATCTCACAAGCTTTCAACTTCATGGTGTGTATGGGAAAGTGCCTTCACACGCAGAAAAGGCAGTGCTAGCTAACCGCAGCCGGCTGGCAACAATATCTAAAGGAGTGGGAAGGTTTGGTTTCACACTACAAGGCGCTGACAGTTGCGCACCTGACCGCATGCCATTTCAAAAACATTGCCTGCTATTACCTAAACCGAAAACATATTTTTCTTGAAACTATTATGGCAAGATAAAATTTCCGTGCGAGTGCGAATAGTAATTTTGCAAGGCTATAATTTATAAGTGGAGGTTCATTGAGGGTACTGGGGGGCACATGCCTTCATGCCCTAAGGACAAGCCGCCCCTGCTCCTCACAAACTTCATTCCCATGGCCTCCATTTTCCTTGTTTCTCTTATATTCAATGTCCATGTTTCTGCTAAAGATGTAACAATGGGTACAAAGTACAAAGTATGCACTATGCAGTACTATTACATTAAATAATAGCAGAGTAGTTGATTTAATAGCCAAAATCCTGAAAAATAATATTTTTCTCATGTAAATTCCTTCGACACACGTGCATTATGTGCAATTGAGCTTGTTATGCTTATATTTCAACTAAGGTTACTTTATATAAACTTTAAATATAATAATAGTATCTCTTTAAGGAAACCCTCTTTTTGCTTTTCAAGTTACTTTTGCTTTACATGGAAAGTATAGTAGATATAAGCACATAAAATATAATATACAGTTGGATTTCCACTTTTGTGGTTTTACATGACAGCTAGCAGAAGCGAGCAGATGGTATCAGTAATGCCAACATTGTCTGAAAGTAACTTTTGTCAACATATTTGTAAATAATAATTATTTGGTAAGTGTCACTATTATTATCACTAAAAATATTATCAATCACTTTTAACAATGCTTCCTCAAGGATTAGAGTATAATTTTCTTGTAGATAATCTAATTTAAGAAAAAAAAGTCTAGTTAATTCATTCTAGTTTTTCTTTTAATTCTTGTGGCCATTACAGTTTAAATAGAGCGTGAAATTTTACATTTAATAGTACTATATTCAGTTATTCATATTTTTATAACTGGCCTCGCATATCTTTAACATAAATAAATGGTTTGTGATAATAAAGAGTAAAAAAGATACAAAATGTTTTTAAAATAATATTAAGTTTAAATTTTGTAAACACCGTGTATGGATACGATTCGCCGTAAAAACTGAAATAAGTTCCCTACGTCATCACCGGCAGGATAGCTTTTCTATCCAGTGGCCATATTTGTTTTCAGCATTTAAGGCCACTTTTAACGTTCTCTTGCTTTTAATAATTAATTTGAATTAAACAGCAAAAGAAAACTTCAAAACTTAACAACCAACCAAACGGTTATTTTCATAACCAAAATCTAACAATTTTAAATATACATTATAACAGTGAATTCTCGTATAAAATACAGTTAATAAAACCACGTGCGCGAGTAAAAGTTTTGAAGCGAAAAAAATATTTAATACTTGTAAAATTGTAGTTGAGTATTAATTACAGGCGTATCTTTGCTACCGTTGATAATTTTATTACAACTTTGAATAATACAGTGTCTTTTTTGAATATTAATTCGTCTACTTAATCTGTGTGTTCTTTTGAGAATATTATTTCGGTGTGAAACATATTATCGTTGGAAAATAAAGGTTTTTTTAGTGATCTTAGAATAATTATTTATTAAATATAAAATAAAAGCGTGTGATAAAAAGAAAAGCGAGTGTTTCTGAGTGATTGATGTACATTATTCGAAAATTTAAGTGTATCAAGACTATTAAATAAATATTTTAACCCCAATATTGTGTTGTGTTGGCCTCTAGGCTAAACCTCGAGTTTTATGATGTTTATATTATTCCAAATACATCTGTGAAGTGTAATAAAAAACACTTGCGAGTGTTTCTCCAGTGTTGATAAATAAAATACCAGGCTAAGATTTCAAGTTATAAGTTATTGTATTTTTATTAGAGACTTTGTTATAACTGTTTAAAAGTAGTGAATTTAAAATAGATTTTTGTTGGTTAGGATAGCTTTTGATTTGTCATTGTCATTTATTTTATAGGCCTAAACATATTTTCTTGGATATTGATTTTTGTTTGTTAAATTATTTAAAGTTATCATAAATAGGCCTACATATTAAAACAAAATAATATAACAGATTGTAAAGGCGAGCATAGTGAATATGTTTTCTTCGAGAATTTCTCTAGAGGTAAGAATATTATTTTTAATTTTATAAACAAAAGTTTGAATTGTTATATAGTACTCATACAATAGCACAAAATGTTTAATTTTTAATTATTACACTACTCATTGGCGTTGACATTTAGTTGCAAGAAGGTCCTACATAGCCACAAAGGTTTTAGTTTTTAAACAGTAGGCTACCACTAGGTTAAGGGACTTAATACAAATATGCTTAGACCTTTATGAAGTGCTCAAAAAAGGAATTAAATCTGTGAGTAAAAGTTGTTTTTCCACATAACTATACAATATTTAAATAATTAAAGCATTGTAAAGGCCCACTTTTCAATTGATATGACTGGCTTCCAAAATATCGGTTAGGCCTACTTATAATTCTTCAGCCAAACTATTCAATCATCAAAGAATCTTGCATTCATATTTGGTTTAGTACTAACGATCACCATAAGTCTATATATTTTTCTATAGGAATACTAGTACATTTAGATTTTTCACATTTATAATGTTATTAATAATACTATTTGTAAAAAAAACTATTAAAAATTATTTATTTATAATTATAAAAACTAATATGGGATTAAATGCAAAATTTAAATTTTTTTAAATAAAATATAATATTTTAAAATTTTATAAACAATAATATATTATCACATTTATAATGTTATTAATAAAACTATCAACAAATAATTATTAGTAAAATAAATAAAATTTTAAAAATTATTTATTTATAATAATAAAAACCAATATGGTATTAAATATTAAATTTAAAAAAAATTATATCATGGAAAAAATAAATAATTAATATTAGCCCTAACATCAACATATCAAGGTCAACAATAAATAAAAAATAAATAAAAGTCATAAATGTTTCTTGTATAGACCTCAATTTTGACTGTCAGAAGTGACAGCTGATAAATACATGTTTTTGCAGATCATATGGTTCGGCGGAAGGATACATAGTTACTTTTCAAAGCTATCAGAAGTCAGCTGTGATCTGTCAGTCAGCACCCCAAAAGATAAAATTGAGGTATAATTAGTATCCAACCAAGCTAAATTTCCTTATTTGACACATTTAACAGTGATTTTTTTTACATTTGAACAGTTGAACTTTTAATAGAAATGAACATCGATCTGTTAATAAAATACAATCAACAATGTCTATATAATATTGTAACAAGATTAGTGTCAGACAGTGGGACCGATGGGCTTCTTGTTGTCTACCTTAAAATATGTGCTCCTTGTTTAGCAGGTATGCAACAGCAGTCTCGCTTGGCTGGGGGATTACAGGGGTTGCGGAAGGGGGAGAGGGGAAGGTACAAGTCTAGATGAGTCTGGGTTCATTCATTTTATTCTAGAAATGGAGGATTCCAGACTCTTAACTGTGATCCTATATATACACGGTCGGTGATTGTCAAAGGGCCCCAAGTCTTGAGTTGTGGATGGTGAAGTGAGTGGACCAGCGTGTCCAGGAGTGGGCTAGCATGTCCAGGAGTGGGCTAGCGTGTCCAGGAGTGGGCTAGCGTGTCCAGGAGTGGGCTAGCGTGTCCAGGAGTGGGCTAGCGTGCCCAGGAGTGAGTGGCGTGTCCAGGAGTGAGTGGCATGACCAGTGAGCAGGTCGGTGTGTCTGTGGGTGGGTCAGTGAGTCCGGCGTTCATGTATCACGAGTCATCGCAGTGTGTCATGTGCGGCAACCCGCAGCAAGTTAAGTGGACGGGTAATATAGACATCGATTGCTATAGTTGTGAACTATATGTTAATAGTGTACTTTTTTTGTGACTTTTAATATATGAATAGTTATTAGACTTATTATGTATTTTATAGTTGTTAATTTGTTTATTTTATTTTATTTTATTTTATTTTATTCTACATATTCTTATTAGTTTATTAATTAACAGGACTTGATTATGACTTTTTATTTAATTTAGTGACTTGTTTAGTTAGTAATTAATTTGATTGTATTTTATCAGTGTATTCATTGTTTTATTTTTAATAATCAAAATCTTGAATATTCTGTGCGCATTTTCATTCATGTTTATTCAGCAACCCACTCCAGTATCCTTAAAAGAACTCATGGTTCACACGGTGACAGTGACGTCTGAACAGCCTGTGACCCTCCCAAGTCGCGTCACCTTGCGTTACAATATTTTACCTAAGTCATGAGGACATTTTAAAATTTTTCCCATTATTTATTCTTCTTTTGATCTCATGTAAGCCCCAATAATTTGTCTTAATATACAATTTGGATTTGATTTTTAGAAAAATTAATTGATATTCAATTCAGATTAAATTCTAAATCATTTAATTTTAAAATACTTGATTCAAAATATGTTCATTTTAAAATGTTTTGAAGTGGATTAGATTCAAAAACTTTAAAAAAACATATGATTGAAAATTGGTATGGGCTTATTACTAGGGATGTGCAAAATTCACATTTGCGATAACGTGAATTTTTACACGAGCCTTACTGTTTCTATTCGAATAACGTGAATTTAGCTTGAAAAGACATGGACCAGGAGGAACTAGTTAAGGATCATTCTGTATCAAGTGATCTAATATTTTAATTGCACTTCAATTCTTTTTTTCAAATTTAGCTCACCTAATGTAACAAAAAAAATACAATTAAAAACTTTTAGCCCTACAGTTTTCTAGTGGGTGTGTAGGCCCTTCTATCCTTTTTTCAATGTTTTTTTAATACAGCCGTTTGATGCCATTGTCCTTTGCTAATACAGTATAATCTCTGATTTTTTTGATTTTTTTTAAATTAAAGTTTTATTCACATTAGTTTAAAAGTTACGGCCTCTTAAATAAAAAACCACTGATACACAATTACAAAATAAATGATTACTAAAGCTAGAAATGAAATAGAAGGCTGAGGAAAAGACTTTTTTGAAATTATTCTATAAGCTTACATATGGCATATAGCACCACTAGCTTTAGATAGTTTATATTATTATTATTATTATTATTATTATTATTATTAGCTCCGCGTCTTACTACCCGTTCGGGTTATACGCACTTACGCTAATGTGTAATGGTAGGGTGATTATGAGATGAAATAGAGGACCTACAGTTTAACGTGGGATCCGAACCACGGTGGAGGCCTGGCATTCCACACATTCACAAGCTGTGATTAATACACGTCTTGTCAGAGGTGAAGGAAGGGTTTGGCAATCAGATAAATCTGTGCCGTTACCGAGGATTGAACCCCGGACCCTCAGCACTAAAGTCTGACACCTTACCCCTAGACCACCAGGTCACCTAGATAGTTTGTAATTTCAAGGTCATGTTATAAAATATTTGACCTTGAATTGATCAAAAATGTTATTTTCAAAAAGAAAAAAAAATCACATATGAACTCGTATATTTTAGCATCTTTTGTAGAAAGTTTCATTGTGGAATCAAAGATCTAAAAATATTGGATCACATGACATGAAATTACCCTTAACAGCTATTGAGAACTGAAGTAATGTGCTGAAAATCAAATGGGGGACACTGCAGTGGACATTATAAAAGCGCTGCAGGTAGTTTCTTTGTCAAAACCAGTATTTGTTAGGAAATGTGAGGAGACAATTTGGTTACTATGTGCAAATGTTGACTCTGAAAGATTTCTTGAGACATACAGTACTGTACAGCAATGTTGTGACCCGCAAAAGAACAAACCTTAAGGAAAACAATCTGACCAAATGGCAATGTTTACCTTTGAGAGCTAGGAAAGTAATAATTTAAGAATAGTTTATTTTACAATTAGCTTTGCATGGAGAAAAGGTGAATATATACTCGTTTTGAAACAAGTCCCAAATGCGGTAGCACCACTTTTGAGTCATAATGGAGCCATTGAGTTACTGTATGAAAATAACACTAATGAGTTAAAGTTGGTGAATAAATGGTTATGTATCCAGAAGTGGTGCTACTGTATTTTGGACTTTAACCATAATGTTTTTTAATGATTACTAGTTTGACTTGTCTTGACATAAATTAAATAGTAACACCACCTCTAGGATAAAATACCATCGCTTTTTGAGAAAAAGAGCACCCCTTTTACCCAAAAAATAACCTCACCTTTTACAAGCCTCTACTTATAACTAATTAAAGGTGTGTAAGTCTTCGAAAACTTAGCTTCCAATTTTTATTAGCTATGCTTTGCTTTGAAAAAATAAAACTCTGCTTTTAGACAAAGTAAAAGTATTGAAGACTTAATACACATCTATGTTCAATACTTGTCATTCTGTGTTAATGAACATTATAAATTGATATTCAAATGACAAAATATTCAGTAATTGTTGTGATACTAACGTGATTCATCAGCTTTGGATTAAATATGTTTGAACATTTTTTCAACTGAACATTTTCTAAATGATATTTAGTAACTTACCTAAAACTATCTAAATAATCACAAAAAAAAATTTTTTTCCATCAATAAACATTTAAAAAAAATCTATTCAAATTTTGATTCAGCTCCAAGAATATTTCATATAATTCTATTAGTCTTCGGTTAGAAAATAAAGAAAGTGGCCTTTGCAGAGGGTGTCTAATGAGTTGGAGAAACAAATATTAGTGACTTTTTGGTGACCTTTTATGACCCGAAATTCCTTCGGTAAACAGTCAAACATTATATAATGCATATATAGGCACAATGCACTCACACGCAACATTAAACTTTAACTAAATGGTGAATGTTAACTATGTCCTTGGTATCATAGTAAAAACAATCAGGCAACATGCGGCTAACGCATGTCATGGATAGTGGGTGGCTTGACATTTGATGTGTTTGTGTTGCTAAGATGCGCGGAAAATTCAAACAAAAATATTTTTGTGACTTTATGGCCAAAATTCGTGACTTTTTAGGGACTTTGGTGACCTTTTTTGCAATTAGTAACTTTTCGTGACTTTTGTGACCCAGTAGACACCTGTTGCACTTTTCTATAACTGATAACTAGGGGTCTGCGAGCTTGGATTTGTTTCATTTGAGTCAAACTCGAGTTGAGTATTTCTAAAAGCTCCTGAGTTTGAGTAGAGTTTGAATATATTCATAATTTTAAAATGTTAAGAGTAATATTTGTTTATTTTAAATGTAAATAAGTATCAAATATTTAAAATTTCAGATTTAAAAAATATACTAAATCACATGTTCTTAAAATATGAATGGCACTCATTTTATAAATATAAATACTTTTAGAAAAAAGTTAATAAATGGAAATATCGGTTTTTAAATTAGAAATAACATTCAAGGGCAGAAGGGAGTGCAATTAATTTTACAGTTTTTATAGCATTACATTTTTTGGCCAAAATAGATATAAAATATTTCTCCAGTAGCAACATAGAGTTTAGTTTTCTGCACATTCTAACAGCAACAGATCTTGAATATTTATCAATAGTGTCCTGGAATTTTGTCAAAACTTTTTAAATAAATAGAAAAAGTTTTGACAAAATTCCAGGACACCCTTGACAGATATTCAAGATCTGTTGATGTTAGCATGTGCAGAAAACTAAACTCTATGTTGCTACTGGAGAAATATTTGATTTATTTTGGCCAAAAGATTTATATTCTATAAAAACTGTAAAAATACTTGTGCTCCCTTTTTCCGCACCTTAAAAAACACAATTTTAAAATAATATAGGGCCTAATAGAAAAAATAACTAAAATGGTTTCAACATTTATGTCTTTAAGGACATTAAAATTACACTAACAATAATTATTAAAAAAGTAATAAAATGAATAACTGCATGATGGCTTGGAAATGTACAATAAGATAGTGTAGAAACACTGCACAATAATGTAAGGTAAGTGATAGTGAAGGAAGTCAACCTTAAATGATAGGTTAGGTCTGGATAGAAAAACACACTTCTCTCTTCATTTCTTCAAACACTTTTACACTTACCACTTCTTCAAAACTTCCACAGTAGCACATTGTTTTGAATTCTCAAAAATATTACTCTTTCATTCATGTTTCTTCATATGAAAAATAAATATTTCTGAAAATTCAAAACAATGTTGAACTGTGGAAGTTTGAAAAAGCGGGAAGTGTAAAAGTGTAAGAAGAAATAGAGAAGTGTGTTTGTTTATATCTAGGCCTAACCTAACTATCCTTTTAGGTTGGCTTCCTTCACTATCATTTTACATTTACTGTTTCTACACTGCCTTGATAAAAAGTTAATAAAACTGACATTTTAATAAGCTAATATTTCCCCAAAATATGCTTCGGTAACTTAATTTACCTTATAAAGAAAACATAAGAATCACAAAAAGTTAGAAATTTGAAATGTTTTGTATTTCGTTTACTATTCCTTAGTGTAATCGTGCATGATCACGTCTACTGTTCCATTTCCATTCCTCTATGCGCAGTTGAAAATGCGCATTGTAAATGCTCTCATTAGATATTTTATTGATAAATTTAATTTAATTCAATTTTTAATACTCATAAAAGTTGATGCTCATACTTTAAAATTAAAAATAATATTTCTAGCAAACAATATGAAATAGTAAATGTTTTTTTAATATAAATGTGGTAAGTTTGGTAAAATATGTAATGCAATAAATAAGATCAACATTGATTTTAGACAGGCTAATCAACATAATTATATAACTCAGTGGCGGTTGGTGGTGCCTCAGTAGCTGGGCAAGCAACCTTGAATTTTTTTTTTTTTGCATTAAATTCTTGGGAGCATAATTTAAGTCAAAACAAACTATAAAACATGAACTAATTTTAAGATGACCATTTTGGGAGCAGAGAGAAAAAAAAATCATAAAAATAAATTCACTTTAATCCATGGATTAAGACTTACTATAAAAATAACTGAAAGTAAGTTGCGGAAGATCAGGTGTTGGTCTACCAACTATAACAATCTCACTTTTAAAAGCAAAGTCACTAATAATTTACTAACTACATATTCCTCGTTACCCACACACATATTGAAAATATAAATTTATATTAGATTAAAATAAATAATAAATAAATAAAATATAAAGACTAACATCTTAATAAAACAAATTATGACCCATATGAGACCCGCCAGTAAACACAACTAAAGTATAATTGACACTGCGCATGCTCCAACATTGACAATGAGCACTAGGTGGATATGTACAGTTATTCTTTCATTCCACGATAGCAAGAGGCAGTTTAAACTTTGCTTTTATTCTACCTCTACTGATTGTATAGAGTACCTATAAGAGGCGCATGTGCCTCAGCCTCTTTCTCTTCCTTTCAACTCTCATGCCATTTGAAGGTCATAGAGGCATGGTTGAGATTGCTTTTTGGAAGCTATCCCGCTATCGTGGGCTTCGTGGAGAGGACAACCCCACAGACACTTGGAAAATAAAAAATCTTAAATAAATAGGCTGCCAAAATATATTATGTTTGGGATTTTAAAAATATTTAAGTTATTTTAATGTATTTAATAGAATAATAATTATTTCGTTGAAAGTAGGCAAGCAGTGCTTTCAAAGCTTACATGGACCGACCGCCACTGCCATAACTAAATAGTAACTAAACTAGTGCTAGTTTTGTAGCTAATTATTAATTAATTATTGTATTAATTAATTATCATATTAATTAATAAGTATTAATTAATATGATTTTTAAATATCTTGAGTTTGAAACATTTAATATAATAATATATTCTTGATATTTCAATTTTAATTTAACATAAATTATTGTTTTAGAAAGAGACCAGGTAAAAATAGTAAAAAGAATCATTCAATTATTTAGTAATCTTCATAGCTATTTTTATTTTCATTGCTTTGTCATGGCAATACAAGTAAACAACTTCAATCAAGTATTATTCACAATGGACGGCAATATTGAATAAATTTACTGGTCGCAAGTGGTTCTAAAGCTCTATTATGTGATTAATGTGAAAATTCATATTAATTTTTAACAATTTGTTAAGTAAACGAATGATTTATAGATGGAAATGCTGATATTATCTCAATTAAGTAGCCTATGCTTACTATTGCATTTTAAAAATTGATTATTAAGTACAGCATGCAAAAGCTCGAAAATGACGAGCCCACAAAACTTTCAATCTTGATCTCGAGCTTAAAGGACGAGCTCGGCTCAAAGCTCGAAATCCGAGGACTCGCAGAGCCCTACTGATAACATTGTTTTCTAGTATGCCAGTAGCTTTAGTAAAACCTACTAATAAAGATTGGGAGGAATACTTCAAGGAAAGATTGTGGTGATTTGCAACAATGAGAAATGAACGCATACCAAATTTGTGAAGTTGAATGAAGGTAGTGTTTCTCAAATAAACTTTATTTCTTAGATATTATATCATTTGAAATAAAGTGCATTGAGCAAAAACTATTTTTAATAAATAAAATGATAGAATCAAGGCCGTAGCCAGCCAATAATTTCAGGGGGGGGTTTGGTGGGCCCATACCCCAGTTAACGGAGGCTAGAAAAAATTATAAATAAAAAACTATTCTATAAGCTATCTCAAGTGTTTTTTATGGCAACACTACCCCCTAACTATCGGAGGCTAGGACAAATTCTAATTATTAAATGGCTCTAGAAGCTCTTTAAAGTGTTTTTTATGGTAACATACCCCATAAACTGCTGAAGGCTAGGACAAATTACAGATATTAAACAGCTCTAGAAGTTCTCTAAAGTGTATCTTTATTGCAACATAGCCCCCTAACCGCCGAAAAATAGGAACAATTCTAAATATTAAACATCTCTAGAAGCTATCTGATTTTTTTATGACAATATAACACCATAGCCGCTGAAGGCTAGAAAAAATTATAAATAATAAACACCTCTGGAAGCTCTCTGAAGTGCTTTTCATGGTAACACAGCCCCCTAATTTGTACTTGTACCTTAATTTTGACATTGTTTGAACCATAAATAAAGCCCTATATATTCTGTTCATAAAATTTCAGGGGGGGGGGAGGGGTTGAACCCCGAAAACCCCCCCCTGACTACGGCCTTGGATAGAATATTGGGAAATGGTAGTGTAGTTGTTGTTGTTGTACTTTAGTGCCAATGTTGTGTTTAAATGTGACTTAAAATATAAAATCCAAAACCAAAAGATAAAAAGAGTGATTCTAAAGAAACTAGATTAGTAATTACCTGAAGTTAAAAGATATAATTACACTGTACACAATGGTGGTGTTTTAAATGAGATAGTAAAACAATGTGAAATTATTTGATTTGTTGATAAAATTACCAATAAACAGGTCAAATTTTACCTTAAAATAGATAATTATCTGGTTTGAAATGAGTACTTACGAACTCGCATGTAGGCTATAAATAGGATCCGAGATGAAAAAACTGCTCATCATGGATAGCACTATTAACAATAAGATTGGCATCATCTGCAGAAATACTGTGTAGCCACTGGCTTGTTGCTGTAAGAAAGACAAGTAAATTACTAATGTTAGCTGGTAAAAATGGCTTGGAAATGTATAACAAGACAGTGTAAAAACACATGACAGTGATGTAAATTAAGTGGTAGTGAAGGAAGTCAACCTGAAAGGCTCCCTAGATAGCCGGTGTAATCACATACAATAAATATTAGCTATGAACACAGCCTGGGGGAATAACAGATACCGAACCTTATTTCTGTGCAAGAATTAAAACTTTGAATCAAATCTGAAGCTTGCTAAAATTCATTTCTGATTTGAAATTCCAAATTTTAATATATAATAGATTCAAATCAGATAAAATATAGAATATAAATAGATCCCAGTTTGGAATTCAATGGAATTGAATTTGAAATTAAAATTTAAAAGTTAAACATTTGAATAATTGAATTTTTTAAAGAAGTTATTAAGATCTATTATTTGACTTGAGCATAGAAACTTGCAGATTTCATAATATGTATAATCTGTTCATTATTCAAATAAAGTATAATTGGCTCATTTTTAATATTAGAACAATTTCAAAAATTTGTATATAACAACCTTATACAGTAAAACCTTGGATTGCAAGCATAATTCGTTTCGTAAACGTGTTCGTAATACAAAGCACTCTTATATCAAAGTGAATTTCCCCATAAGAAATAATGGAAACTCAGATGACTCGTCCCACAACCCAAAATTATTTAATCTAAAAATGATTAATACCATTTTTATTTTCGTTATTTAAATGTAACTGTACTGTTATCAAATTTATTTATTAAATTTAATGTTGGCTGTTGTGAGGTGGACGAGAGAGAGGAGAGGAGGAGGTGTGTTATTGTTTAGGAAGACTTTCACTGTCACTAACGGAATCACTGCTATATGTTGGCTCACTCAAATATTTTTATTTTTGTGCGACTTTAACAAAGAACCTATCCAATGACACTGCTCGGCAGACAAAGCGTAACAGTAATACTACTCGTATTGCAAGATATTGCTCGTTTATCAAGTTAAAATTTATTGAAAATTTTTGCTCGTCTTACAAAACACTCGCAAACCAAGTTACTCGCAATCCAAGGTTTCACTGTATTTGATTTGCATTTTAATAATCTATTTGTATCAATTTTATTTAAAAAATTTTTATTCAGATTTGATTTTAAACATTTTAAATTTAAATTATTCAATTTTAAGTAGTAAGCACATATTTAGATTCGATTTGGGATTAAAATTAGGGCTGGGCCGATGCCGATTATTAATCCGATCATCGGCCGATTATCGCATAACCGGCGATTCCAATGATCGGTGTTTGAATCTCCGATTATTTATACCGATTATTCAAAATGTGTGGGTATATTTTAAGTCCTAAAAAAATAATATTTTATGTCCTAAGAAAATAATATTTTATGTCCTAAGAAAATAATATTTTATCTCTGCTCTCTCGTATGTGAGCTTTGAATAATTAGCTTGTTCTTAGCGACTTAGGTTTGAAATAAACAGCACATCCAACATTCCAAACAAAATATATCAAAATAAATATATTTACCATAGGTCTATTTCCAATTTATGCACGTTATTAGAAATAAAGATACTCACAAGTAACAAATCTAATAATCATAAAATAAAATATTAGCAGATTGGTGTTGTTTTATTTAGATTTGTTAAAGATGCCCAAAAAATGAAACATCGGACGTAATAATCTCGCAAATGCACACATTTTGTTTTAAATAGAAACCGTTTTTCTTTTAATGCAAGTACAAAACTTTCCACTGGCAGGGAATTTGTTTCGCTCATATTTCAATATGAATTTAATTAATATATATTAATATTTAAATTTTACATTTTCTTTAATAGTTAAAAGTAAATTAAAATAAGTTTTAAAGTAGTTCTTAAAAAAACACGAAAAATAACTTTCGTTGCACATTATGTTATTTATTATTTATTTTATCATATTGAAGTAGAGATGGGCAAAATCGTTCTTTTAAATGAACGATTCATTGTATCTGGTTCAGTTCAATGATTCGTTCATTTTGACCCGTTCACCGTTTATTCGATTTTCTAAAGGTAGTTTTTATTTAAATGTAGTTAATAAAATGTTATTTTTCATTAAGATTATTTAAATTGTTTATAAAATAATCGGATTACTGTTTAAAAATGGTGATGCCTTTTTATTATACTTTTTTTAAGAAACCACTTATTTCTATACGATATTAATATTTAGTAGTTAAATTATGATGGAATGCTTTGTAGAATCACAAAAACCTATGTTATGATATATCTAAATCACAATTCACAAAAATATTACGATTGTTAAAAATTGTTTAGTATTGAAGCCATATTTTAATAGACATTGGATGTAAAAATTCCTATTTCATCTAAAAACAAAATAGATGTAGGCCTATTCTCCTTGTGTGTAAAAATATGTGTGCCTTGATTATTTTTTATCATTAAAATTAAATTTAAATTTGCTGATTATGATTTTTCTTTGTCTAATGAAAGGGTCAGTAGGCCTATTTAATCATAAATGTGAAATCATATTTTAATTATCTAACATGTGCCGGTATATTTGGTATTCATTATTGTGATTTGTTTTTGTTTAGTGACAGGTTCACTTGTCCTAACAATAACAATATAAAATAATATTTAAACAACCTTTTCATTTTAAAATTTTCTATTTAAATGTTATTAAAACAAAACTATATTGGACATTATAAAACTAGTAAAAGTAACTTTTTTTTGCTTTAAGGGTCATTTTACTTTATACACTTATTAAAATTGAAAACAAAAATAATCGGCATCGGTGATCAGCCTAATCGGCAACAAATGATTGGCATCGGACTAATCGGCAAAATAGCTGATCGGCCCAGCTCTAATTAAAATTCTTGACTTCATCCAAATTTAAACTGGAGTAGTATATTTTTTCTTCCAATCCAGTACTAGCCCTGAAATTAAAAGCAAATGTTTACACTTTAGCTCACATCATTATGGTGTGTGTGTTTATCAAATTAAGGGAAAGGAAAAAATTTTGTAGTACAGTTTCATCAGCCTTTGTTTCAATTGATAACAACCCATGAAACACTACTACCACTACAATTAATTGAAATAATTATTTTCAAAATTATATTTGTTAAAAGAAATCCAAGCTTATTCCCCCTTTATTTAAAAAAAATTAGCTTTATAATTGGATGATTGATTATTGAAGACTCAACAATTATTAATTAGGAGGATAAATGAACTTCTATTCAACTTTTTTTTTTACATAAAAAGACAGCAATTGTGGCCTAAATTATACACAGAACTTACTTTCTACACATGCAATTGTGTACAAATAATAAAAGAGCATGGTAATATTCTAGTTTGATTATTTTATTTTTTTTACTTATTTATATACTAATAAGAATACACCTTCAAGGGAGTTATCCATATAAATGTTCATTTTAATGCTGAAATTTTTAAATGTTTGAAATACTTATATTATAATTGAATAGGTATATAGATGCCACGGCTAAGTAAATGCTACTAGAATAGTAAAAACAATATAAATTCCATTTACACTGAATAGTAGCAGTCTTACCTTGACGGATTACACTGTGACCCTATCTTATAAGCTGCATCATTGTGGAACCATGTAAAGGAAACTCGCTACCTCACAGGATAAACAAAGGATACAAACTCTCCAATTATTTTTTAGTACCATGTCTTACTACCTGTTCAGGTTATATGCATCTGTACTGATTACTTTTTAATCTAGCCTTGTAGTATGCTATTAGGGTTATGCAAAAGAGTAGGGAAGGGGTGACAAACGGTACGATGCAGCTTTTAAGATACGAAAATGATTTAACTTTGTTGGGCAATAAAAAGGAAGGTGTGGCATGAATGCAGAAATGTTAGTATAGGTTATTAAGGAAATAGGTTTAGAAGTGAACATTAAAAAGACTAAGCATATGATCACACAGAGAACAATAATTTAGAAATTACTTTGAGCAACATATAATTCAATATGAATGATGAGTTTAAATCTTTAGGAACAATTTTAACTAGCAATAATAAGTGGACTCTAGGAAAAGAATAGTCGGGAAATACATGATATTACTCAGTAAGTTGTTGACATCTCGCCTGCTGTTAAGGAATGTCAAACTCAGAATATACAAAAAAAAAATATTTTACTGGTAATGAGGTGGACTGGATAGAACTAGCTTAAGATAAGGATAGGTGACTTACTTCTGTAAGTGTGGCAATGAACTTCCGAGTTCTAATCCCATAGAGTAAGTACTAACTATGCTAATAAATTTAGGGATGGGGAAGGTTGAATTAAGAGAAAGTGTACTCTTATTTTGTATGGAGGGAGAGTCTAAAACCATTTTGAAAAAAACACCCTCAATATACACAACCGGGATTCAAGCCCTGATCTCATTGTCATCAGCAGTCCAGTCTAATGCGAGAATGGCACCATAGACCATGCAACCATACAGCCACTGAAGCAGGTCTCCAATATTTGATTGTCAATATGGTGACATGTTTCCTTAACTATAGGGATGTAGTCTGTAGTTAAAATTTTTAACAGCTAGTGTCAATTTGGACTATTGTTGAGCCATTAATATAGGCTTGATTATACATTCAAGTGTCAAGTTATCAATCTATTTTTCTTTTTCTAAATGTGCCAAGATATTAAATTCATTGTAAAATGCAACTTTTCCTAGTGGTTTGAAAGCCAAGTACAGTCTAATTAAAAACACAAATAATTTCCACTACAAAGAAATCATCACTATCACCATCAAATGTTTCCAGCTTGTGGGCAGGTCAGTTTAAACAAATGCCTCCATCTTGCTTTATCCTTCCTCCTTTAATCACTTCCATTCTTCTTTCCCTCTCAAATTTTATGTTATCTGCTACTCCCATCTCTTTCTTGGTCTTTCCTGGCAGACTTTTTCCTTCATACTTCATTTCCATAATTTTCTTTGGTATTCTCTCCTTTTCCATCCTCATTACAGGACCATACATACCATACCAGACCAGCCTTGTTTCCTCCATTATCTCATGTACTCCCTTTACCCCCACTCTTTCCCGGATAACTTCACTCCTAATCTTGTTTCTCCACATGACAGCTAACAAGCTCCTCACAAACTTCACTCCCATGGCCTCTCTTACATTCAATGTCCATGTTTCTGCTGCATGTGTGAAAATGGGTACAAAGTACGTCCTGTACAACACTTCTGTACACTTCAAGGGGCATTCCATTCTCCATAACTCCCCCTCATGCCCTCTTCTCATTAGATCCTCTCTAATTTCATACTTAACCTCAATCATGCTCTCAAGATATTTTACACTCTGTACCTTTCTCAACTTTACTCCTTCCAACTTTACAGATTTACTATGCCCTATCCTCTTTCTTATTACTACCATCACTTCACACTTCACCATGAAAAATTTCATCCCACACATTTCCTGTACTTCCTCTTCGTTCTCCCCCCATACCATCAAGTCATCAGCAAACATCATGGCTTTCATTCTTTCCTTCATGTGTTTCCTTGCCACTTTGTTCATGACCAATTCCACAACCATTACAAATATTAGCAGTGAGTGTTTCAATAACTAAATAATTTTATTGTAACTAGGCCTGCGCAGGAATGACATTTTGACATAGGGAAATTTTCGGGTGAGAAATATCAATTCCCCACTGGAATGAGACAAAAAATGGAAAAAACAAAACATTTTAGGCTTATATTTATTTCAATCCAAGCTTAGTATTCTCATTCATTCCAATAAAAATAATTTGATGATAAAATTAGAATTCTAGGGCAAAGTGATCCCGACTAGGGCTGGGAAAAGAGACAAAAACTCTGATTAGGTTATATTTAGAGGTCAGTATGGTAAATTTAAATTCTGTAAGCTTGTAAAATTTTTAAATAATATTTTGTCTCACACGTGTTGGGTAAGGTTTTGATGTAAGGTAAAAAAAAAACCTAGGTCTAATGTAATTATTATAATTTGTGTATTTTTAATCAAGCATTTTTGGTATAAATATACATTAATTCCAAATAAACATTTAAAAATTGACTAAAACTATGTAAATAAAAAATTCACTGCAGTAATTTTGGTAGCTATTTACACAGTAAAACATCAAAATAATCTGAATAAATAAAAGTGAGCCAATATCAAAAATCTTGTCAACTGATCCAGTGCCTGGTTTATTAAGTTTTAGTTACTAAACCTCTCAATAGAAAGAAAAAAAAACTGTTTAACTTCAAAAATACTAGTTTACCCAATTGTTATTATTATCTAAGATAAAAAAGCAAATGGATACCATTCCAAATAATAACATTAACATAAGAGATGTGTCTTGACGCAAAATAAATGTGATGGTGTATTTCATGCATGTTTTGATATTTAAAAGCCACTTTTATAAAGAAAAACTGCCAGACGTTTACTTTCCTTCTTTAAATCTATTTATGGATAGCTATTACCATCAAGTAGCCTAGTTTGATTGTTATTTAATGGCAGTCAATTGCCTTGACGAGGTACGTAACTGTCATATAAAAGCGGCTGAATTTGTGGGTATGTATCTAATTAAAGGAAGAAAGTTAACGTAAATTTAGAAAATTAATAATATTGTTAATGAGCATTAAATACAAACTTCACATCGATAGACAGTCCTTAATTGTAACCATTCAATATTCATTTTTACAAGAAAATCCGGGAAATAAATTTCCTTGTTCAAGTTTCAGGACCATCCAATTTCCTAAATTTTTTTACGAAGTTCAGGATCCTGAATATGCTTAATAGGAAAGGAAATTGATAAAAATATAGAAAAAGAAAAAATAAACAAATAAGTGTATATTAATGAAGAAAGCCCACCTAGGGCATGAGGAAAAATGTGGGGAAAATCCAATGACAAAGGTGACATCTTTCTTTCTTGGAGTAATTTAGTGTTTGTGTCTTTTGTTCAATGAAGGCAACAATGCCTCAATTTGTGTTAAAATGTGTGTGTGTGACTATTTATACTATCAAAGAAAGAAGATGTCACCTTTGTGTATTGGATTCTTCACACATTTTTCCTCTTTAACTAGGTGGGCTTTCTTCACTCATTTATATTTATTAGTTTATTTTTTTATATTCTTTACTTTTATCAATTTTCTTTATTATAAAATAGTATTGATGAGAGAGCACCCCCTGCTACCCTCCATTTTTTATTTGGAACCACTACATCCATCCCTGTTCTGTCTTAACAAAATGCATGTTATCCTCATACATACTGTTCACTCTCATTACAACTCCTTTTTACACTCCAGTCTTCTCCATCAATTTCCAGACATTGTTTCTATCCACACTATCACATGGCTTCTCCGTCTCCACAAATACCACTACCAAGTCTATCCCAAGTTCATACTTTCTTTCTATCAGCTGTCATATAGAGAAGATCAAGTATATTGTTTTGTGTTGTTTCGCTTTCCACCCTCTTTTTATATTCTTTCTGATTTTATTTCCCATTATCTTCTAGTATATTATTGTAGAGTGGCACATTAGTATTATTCTCCTATAATTAGTAAACCTCTTCCTGTCTCCTTTCTTAACAATCTAATTCCTTGTTCTCCTTTCATATCACTCTCAACACTTTGTACAACCATTGTATTCATGCTTCTCATTGCAACTCCTATTTTTCCCACACTTAGTATATCCACACATGGTGCTTTTCCTGGTTTCATCCTTTTTAATGCATCCTCCTCCTCTTTCAATGTGGGACCCATTCCCTCCTTCTCTACTAATTCTTCATGCTCCTCTGTTTCACTCTCATCCCTTTCCTCTTCCAGGTTGAACATATTCTCAAAATATCCCATTCATACAGTATTTTCTTCGTTGTTTTACCTTTTTCATCAATTATTCTAACTTCTCATCTTTTATCTCATCTCCGGTTTCTTACCTGACTATATAATATCTTCTTACTTCCTTCCACATCCCTTTCCAGCATCTCTGTCCAATTTTTCATCCAATCTTTCCTTGCTTCCCGTACCTCCCGATTAACTTTTTTTATTATTTTCCCAACTCTCTTCTTCAATTTCCTCATTTCTATTCTTAAAACTCCTTCTGAATGCTTTGTTCTTCACCTCTCCTGCATTTTCACTCTTTCTCTTGTCCTCTCCCATACCTTCTCTGCAACTCCCATGAAGAATGTAGGAAAAATATCGCAAGGGAGACCAAGAAGGAAATGGGATGGATTGCAGCAAATGTGTTGAGTGAGAGGAGATGAATTGAAGCAAATAAAGGAAGAAGAATGGTGGAATAAAAGAGGAAGATGTCATTTTACTAAACCGATCCAACCACAGACTCTAAACCGTTGTTGATGATGGTGTCTAAAACTAAATTAATAAAAATATTTAAACTTTGATTTCGCTTTTGGAATATTTCATATAATTCAATTCAGCTTTGCTTCAAACTAAAAAAAAAAAGCTAAAAGCATCATGCCTATAACTTAAATGTAATTATTAAGATTGTCTGATACTATTTTTAGTTGTGAAAGCACCATACCTCTCTATTTGGTGCAGGATGTTCTGCGCTACGCTGCCACCGACCGTTACGTCTCATGTAGACATTCTGGTTGGGGATACCTCCGCCGAAAAACATGTTGAATAGTTCCTCCGCAGTGATATCAGCTAAGAACAAACACTACTGTCAAAATACTTTAAGGTTAGATGATAAAAAAAATTAAGTATTTTTAAATTAATTCATAGTCAGAATAATTCCAAGGTATTTGCAAAATATTAGAATCTTGTTTCAGAAAATTTCCACAAAAAATGCTGCCAAGAAGCACTTAGTAAAGACGCAGGTGGCGCTGGTGGCGATGTGGGTGGTGCTTTACTTTCTCCCATTGTACCCTTTTTACTATCTCAGGGTACATTTCCCCAACACCCCTAACACCGATGTGTCGTTGACGCGAACTGCCCACTCTTGGTATTCTATCGCACGGTGGTATTCAATTACGTAAAGAAACAAAAAGCCAACAACTATATCATGTTTCACTTATGTTTTATTCTTAACTACTTAAGCTCAAGTACACCCGGATCCCTCTAGACACACTCTCTAGTCTGGCCTTTCTTTCGTAAGTCTTTCTTTTGCTAGCGTCCGTTTCATAACTCGACCAGCACTGCACTGCCTTATACTTCTTTACACCACCTCTTAGAGAGAGCGAGGTGCCATCTAGTGGCACACCTTTCAACCAAACCACCGGGTGTTCCACATATACCAAATAGAAATTTTATTGTGTGCCAAGTTTAACGTGTGGGTGAGGTGTGCTTCACTAAGGCAAGTTATTTTTTAAATTTCAAATTATGTGGCAAATTAACTTTATGCTTAGACATGCAGGGTAGAACTTAAACAAATGGTTGACATTAATAAATCCTAGAGGTGTATCCCTAGATATTATTATTATTATTAGCACCGCGTCTTACTACCCGTTCGGGTTATACGCACTTACGCTAATGTGTAATGGTAGGGTGATTGTGAGATGAAAATGGAGGACCTACAGTTTAACGTGGAATCCGAACCACGGTGGAGACTTTCCCTAGATATTAAGTGTGGGTGTAGCTGTAGTGTAACATGAACCATTTAAGCTGTGCCGTGTGCCATTGTTCTGAGCTGTACCTAAGATTCTGATGTTTATGTTCACTTTACTTTTTTTTTAAACACTATTACCTTCAAAACCACGAGTGTAGTTGTACTCTCGATTGTACTCGTGATTGTGTCTTTGGGCTGCCATACGTTCTTCATCTGAACCATATGTGTCATACTGCTTTCGCTTCTCCACATCAGTCAGCACAGCCACAGCGTTGCCAATAGCTGAAAATATTAATGATAGTTTGTAAGAGGAAGAAAATAATAAATTGAAGGATTATGTCATCATAAACGTTTAAAGAATCAGGAGGTTGGGATTCAATCCTGGCCAGATGTACCATGGATGGTGTGCTGAGTAACAGCACATTTAATTTAGCACTGTGTCTTACTACCAGTTCAGGTTGTACACTTAAGTACTAATTACGCTAATGGGTTAGGAATTGGGAAGGTTGAATTTAGAGGAAGTGAACCCGCATTTGCGTGGAGGGAGAGTGGAAAACCATATAGAAAGAAACCACTCCAGTTCACCCGACTGAGATTTGAATCTCGATCTTCCCGTCCTCAGCAGTCTAGCTCAACACGAAACTAGCGTGTTAGCTAACTACGCTACCAAGTCGGGTAGTAACAGCACGATGATTTTATTTTTACTATTTTATCTATGGAAAGACCGTGTTTTAACTTGTATGTATTTCTACTTTGTGTATGGATGGTGGCTACATGTAATAACTTTCACTATGTGAATTATGAATTGATGGATCCTATGATCTTGTGGATGTGTGACCTGTCGGTGAAATAAAGAAGCTTTCAAAATACATCTAGTTTGGTTTTGTGAGATAAGTTGAGATGTAAATAGTTTTTGTTCTTATTTCAGTAAGTGGACCAGTCTCGACATCAAAACTGTTTTGATATGCTAATTTTGCGCGCCAATATTTTCATTGTATCTCCTTTCCAATTTGTGGATTTCTGTTTAAGAAGCTTCCTCTTCTTCCTTCTGGAATTTAGATTGCTTGGCATCTATGTTTTTCTTGTTTACTTGCTTCTGATCTCTGAATCGTAAGGTAATGTTCAGCTATGCTCCTTTTTCAATTGTGAGGGTTAGGTGTTTAGTTTTTGAATTAAAATGTAGATTATTCAGTATTTAGTTTTTCCTTTATGTCAACATGGTCTAGGAGACCACTAATATATACATTTATTTCTAGTTTGTCAATTTTATGTGATTTTAACATGTAACTTAAAATAATATTTTTAATATATAGAGGAAGCATTACTTACTTGACCTTATTTGTTTGTTTTTTTCCTTTTAACTAACTTTTCGAAAGTAGATTAAAGTAATTTCTTTGTTGCTATCTTGTAACACTCTTTTCATGGTTTGGTGCTGAGAAGTGTATATTTGTCTCTTAAGGGGACTGGTTTAGGTTCGGATATGTTGCAATAAGCTATATATTTTCGTAAGTATTCTCGATGGTCAGTCCGACACCTTAGTTCGGTAGCGTGTCAGCCTACTGAACTACGGGTCCCAGGTTTGATTGTTGGCGTGGCCAAAAATTTATCATTGATTAAAATATGGGTTTACCCTTTCACATTGATAAATTAACAGCCGGGGACTGGATATGTGCCTGTCCTAATTTTAAGATAGATTTTAAAGCATATGAAGCTACGACAGGCCGGTTGTAAAAATATATAGCTTGAAAGAAAAAGTAACCCAGGCAATAGGCTGGAAACAGTAATGGATGTAAAAATTCTCGATGCTGTATTTGTCAGAATATTTTAATTCAAATATAAAGTAGGTCTAAAAACCCTACATTTAGGATTTGCCCGTTATCCTCCCACATTTGTTGGAGAGTAGGCTAGTTACCTTCTCCCTCCCCTCTTGTATTTAAATGTCTTTATGTTACTTATCCCATATTGATTGTATCCTAGAATTACGGCTTTTTTTTTTTGTTTGGTTCTAAACTTTGTACTCTAATGTTCAATCTCGTCTTAAGTTATTATAATCTGTGTACAACACACATCTTTATCTCTTTTTTTTAATAAATTTTAATCTCACTTATTCTTTTCAGATTATTTTACATTTTTACATTTCCATGATATCTATTTATTTGTCATTTTAAATAAACCTTATATTTATTTATTTCTATTTTTAAATATTGTTGTCTTTATTATAGATTTTCCGTCACCTACTAATTTAAGATATTATATGTATATTTTGTGAGTTACCACCCTCCCTTCACCGATCTTGTCTCTCAAACTACTGCATTTTATTTTTATAAAATCTATGGGACCCTGCCTTTTCATGCCTTACTTGTTTATTCAGTCTCATTTTGATGCACACTTTATTTTGTTTGTTTTATTTCTGATTTTAATTATAGTATCATTTTATTTGTCTTAGTAGTTCTTTAACTTATAATTTTTAGTAATAAATCAATTCATAATAATTTCCCAGTTTAATAAAAGTGTATTACTGTATGACAAGAATAAAGAAAGATGGAAGGAGGTAAGCATGGGACGGTAAAATGGTTTTTTTAACTTCATCGACCCCGGTGAAACATATTTTGTTTTTGTTTAGTTCGTTATTGATATTGTGTTCTTTTAAATTAAAAGTTGTTAATTGAAAGTATTGCATTAGAGTGTGCAAAAAAACAATAAAAAGTCAATGAATCACTTTTTTTTTATCTACATGTTGATTTGCAATATAAATTGATGCACAATATTTTACAAATATTGCAACTATTTCAGTTGGTGTTTCAACTCTTAACAAGTAGTTCATGAGTATATTTATCATCTGGCCCATGTCTCAAAGTTAGGGGTCTGCAAACTCAAGCTTTTAAATGTGAGTTGATCTCGAGCAAGCTTTTCTTAACACTCCTGAGTATTGAGTCAAGCTTGAGTTGAATAAATATATACATTTAAAACTTAATTAAGTTAATAAAAAATAAATTCATATTAATATTATTTTTACTTTTTTAATTAAATAAGAGAAAGATAATTGAAATAAATAAAATGTTTTAAACTTGTTTTTAAATAGTTAAAAATAAAAAAAATACTTTTAAATATACTGTAATAGTAACCTAAACATGTATTATGATACAATTCAACATTCCTAAGCACTCTTTTTTTTAAAAAATTGTGAAAATAGGTTTGGATGTGCAGATTTAACAATGTTTATATATCAACACCCCCTCTCATCTAGAGTATAGCTATTTACTTGGTGTTGCTCTCCTCCCAGAGATAAGTGAGAGCATTAATGGTTTATAAGATGTACATAGAACACTGTACTTGATACTGTCTTACACTCAGCTTATTTGTGTTCTAACAGCCCTAGAGATATATTATGCCATTCCTATTTATTCTTTACCTACTTTTCATACACTCCTTCATTCAACACCAGTTTACTCAACTCTCTTTGTTGGGTTCTTCTCAAATCCTACCCCTCTTCCACCCTCTAACTGTGCATTATTTTACAAACCACATCTCCAACAATTAGAAGGAAGAGTAAACAATGAGTCAATCAAATCTGCTGCTGACCCAAAAGTATCGGCTCAGAAATCTGGAATACTCGCAGATCCCCACGCTAAGTACATATTTGTAAAGTTGTAATAACGTGTTGCACACATTATGGTAGGAACAGACGGCCAAAGAGTCACACAACATATGGGACATGTTGCTTGATATTGTGTAAGCTAGTGACATCTACACATTACCAAACAAATCAGGGCACAATGTGTTGATATTTGCATCATAAACATAAGTTATCTAAATTGATTCTAGAATTAAAATACACAGATATTCACGAACATCCCCATGTGCTTTAGTGTACAAATACTGAATATATTGGATATAATATATTAGTTTATATTTAGTTAGCAGTGTGTTTATTTTTAAGAACAATGTCACATTAAGGTAAGCGCCCACTGAGTCGGTACCGCACGGACCGCACGGACGGAACGGAAAGTACAACTAATTCGTAGCATTATTTGTTACCAAGATGCGCCCACTACGTCGGTACCGCCGGCAACGGACTCTCCGCCGTTCCGCCATCCGACAGAAAGTCTGGGCGAGTGAATTAAAATCAAGTGCGGGCCGGAATTTTTGGTGTCATCTTCAACCAGATCAGGAAATAATGTGTAGTATTCGCCAAACATAAGTCTTTTCCTGTTGATGTTGTGAACCCAGAATCGTCATTTCCTGCATTTTCTTCTCTCCTCTTCAATTAAAAGGCAACTAATAGCTACAAATTCTTCCTCGCTTTCCATATTTAAATAATACAGTGAAATATCACTCACAAAAGCACAAATATAAACATGAAACAAATCCAACAATAACAGAAATGCAAACATTACTTTCTTGAGCTTTCAAACGAGAAGCTCACCTTCTGGCTCAAGAGCAGCTGAGCAAACTTAGTTTCCATCCGTGCCGTCAGTGTGGATAGTGGGCGCACCCCCCTAAAATGTGCGGTCCGTGCGGTACGTTCCGTCCATGCGGTACCGACCCAGTGGGCGCTTACCTTTAGTGTGAGTCGATAATGTAGGTGGGATGATGTCCATAAATTGTAACTATGTGAAGAATTGAATTTAAAAAAGTCAAATTGGTCAAAGTGGAAACATTTATATATACTCTATTGATTTACATCTTGTTGAGTCAATAGTACCAAAATGGTTATGAAAGCCTCAGAGCTAAGAGGGAGTCACAACCAATAATGGTTTGGCCACTGATCCACACAATTTCACAATTCAATTTTCATAGGAATAGCCTTCTAGAAAATACAAACTTAGTTTTTGTAGTCAACAATGATAGCAATTTTATTATTTTATTAATATTAGGCTTACATTATATGTATTTATAATATCCATTAAAAAGGACAGCCGCAACTAACATCATCTGACACATGGATATTTGAAATTAGATCGAGTCACTTTTCTGCATGATAAGGTTCTTCATATAAAATTAGAATGTTGGCCTACACAAGCCAATCTAATGCCGCACTTTGCACTTTGTTTTATTGAGACATGACTTACCCTTAAAAGCTTCCGCAGCTCCTGGGCACTTATTCTTGTCTGGATGAAGTTGTAACGCCAGTTTTTTATATGCTTTCTTGAGGTCACCATCAGTCGCATCCTTTGTCACTCCCAAGATCTCATAGTAATCTTTGCACTTCTTAATCCTTAACAGAAACAACTCCTACACTCCGTAACACGAAGGATTAAATATCCAAGTTATTATACTTATTAGTTACAGTCATAGCTACAATCTAAATATTGTATTCTGTAAATTGGAAAATGACACCTGAAATGGGAATCGAACCAAGGATCTTTGGCTTAATGCCAATGTTCTAGCCACTGAGATATCCAGGAGTCATCCTGTACTAAGGTCCATTCTTCAATCATATTTTGGGCAAAGTCTGTGATAGATGTGTGGAAATCATAAACTACATATATGTGATCAATTAAGATCATGAGATATCAGATACCGCGGCCACCTTCGACTCGAGATGGCTTTATGCTGCCAAAAGTACAATGACAACTGTACAAATGTGCACATCATGATTATTAAATAGCATGGCTGTTTAATCCATGATATGCACATTCGTAGCTGTGCTATTTGCACTAGCTGACGAGTTTGACACACCATTATAGACTTTGCCTTAAAATCTGAGTGAAAATGATCCCTCGTCATGGAACAGCTCCTGGATAGCTCAGTGGTTGGAGCATTGGCATACTAAGCAAAAAGTCTCGGGTTCAATTCCTGTGTCCAGGTGTCATTTTTCAAATTAA
The DNA here is from genome assembly GCA_033556935.1 of Timema podura. NCBI lineage: Eukaryota > Metazoa > Arthropoda > Insecta > Phasmatodea > Timematidae > Timema > Timema podura. Next base: position 15,065,725 of record JAVRXN010000009.1, read on the forward strand.
AGAATACTCATAACTGTATTATAGCCAGTAATGGATTAGTATACTGGTGATAAACAAAATGATTACCTATAAGCCTACAATATCAAGAGATTAACTATATTTGTTTTGTATCAAAAAACAGTGGAACACTTGAATGTGATATTAATTTTTTACGTGTATGGGCAAAGCTTCAAAATGTTGAATACGGCTCTAATAAGATTTGTACTTGATTAGAAATTTAAAATTGAATTGAGAAGTTCAAAAATCACTAAATAATAAATTCATTGTCAATTATAGAGATGGATCGAGACCCTATATTTCCGAATTCAAATCCAAAATTTTATTACGAATCTCGAATCCCAAATTCAAATCCTTGACTCTTCAAAAGTACATTTTTAGTTTATCAAAAAATATGAAATGTATATTTTAAAAACGCAAAAAATTTAAATAAATAAAATAATAGCTTGTTAACAAAATGTATTACGTTTAATTACCAGAACTTAAGGCCAATTATAAAAGAAACTTAATATTTACAGTAGTGTTTTCATTTCATATTCACTTAGTTAGCCTATTAGGAAATAATTCTAACAATTACAATTAATTAATACCTTACTTACAATTGGCCTACAATGACAATAAGTTATGACCCGTCTAATACAGAATAGATATATATTTATTATTTAGCTATTTACTTATTTTAATTCTGTGGTCAGTCAAGGTTCATCTAAAGTTATATAAACTGATATGATTAATGTTGTCTGAGTAGCCTAGTGGCAGGTTCATATACTAATGTAGAAATTGAAAATATTTTGTATAGAACATTACATAGCAAATAAAACTTTATTTAGAAGGTTTGGCACCACTGAACATTCCTATTCTGTTTATTTGTCTTTTCTATTATGTTTCAAGAACAAAGAAAAAATAAAACAATAAATTATTTTTCTGTAAACAAAATTTATTTAAAAAAATTGTGATTTTGTTCTTTTACATAAATGAAGCTGAATTGTAATTTTTTTTTCCTAATTACAAGAGTCTATGTAATGCCTGAAAAATTGAATTTTGATTTCAATCCAAGGCCTTTATATTTGGATTTGAGTTTATTCTTTTTTTTTTTTTTTTTTTTCAAATTCTCGAATACCATAGGATACTTTATTTTATGCATTTAAAAACATTATTTTGAGAAGAGATCCATAGGTTTACCCGTACTGCTAAAGGGGTTCATGGCACAAAAAAGATAAATAATCTCTGCGTTAGACGTTTTATTCCAATGCTTAGCATATTTTACAAAACACAACTAGTCCTGTATTCCAATATGAACCGTGAATTACCACCTATAGTATTTATACTCGGCCTTACCTTCGGACTGACTCCAATTGGTCCTTACTGTAGTCCCCACTCATTCCACTTCCATTCTCCTCCTTCCCTTCTTTCTCTCTCCTAGGTGGGACAGTCGCTACAAGGAAACACAACATATTTAACAAACCGAATGCAAGTGTTGTGTGTTTAGCTAATATAGAATTATTGTAAATTAATTGTATTTGAAAATGCTTTTAATAAATTTAGATTTTATTTTATGTAACTATTTAGTGATTAGATTCCGGTAGTTTAAGTTATTTTTATATAAAGCTATGTTAAGTTAGCCTACATGGTTATATTGGAAGATGAATCTTCAAAGGATGTTAAGAATCTTGTATATGTGAGTAGGCCTAAATAATATACTATTTTGGTGTGTAAGTCAGCTTGTTGGTCAAAAATTATTCTCATCATATTTTATTTTAATAAATCAACCAAAACAAATAATCATGTTTTTGGGCACCCTTAGGAAAGGAATAAAAGGGGGCATTCAAAAGTTAATCATCCAATTCAAAAATAAGATTACACAGTAGGTCTACTCAATATCAATGTGCTTGTATAGTTTTTCTCTATTTTTTATAAAATGCAATTGTGTGACCAAAATAAGCCTAACTTAAGTACTGTACAATTTTCATATAAAGGACCCTATCTGACAGCTAGAAAGATTTAAAGCTACTTTCACACATTCCTATGTTAAGTCGTGTTATCCACAGCTGTTGCTTGGTGTGGATATTATTAATACCTATAAAACAACTCTAATAATATAAAAGGGCCTGGTAAAATTAATAAAATTCAAGTTTAACTTGAACTTTTATTATGAAAATAGTGCTTCTGGAGATAGTTGGCCCTTCCCTTTGTGTGTATGTTAAAATACCAACATTTATTTGTGTTCCATAGGTATAGCAATAAAAAAATAGCTTTATTAGCCTACTAATAAATAACCCGAGAAAACAAACATAAGAATAATACCAATAATTACTATTAAGACTGTTTGTATTTCTAGTATTAGAAAGTTTAAAATGTAGGTAAGTTTACTCAACTAATTCACAGAGTAGCTTGCCTCCTTATTGTGTGACAATGTCTGTAGTGCGTCAATCTGAGAACTCGCATTGCCCAATATTTAAATTAATATTAGGAATGGTATAGTTCCAATATGGTGTCAAATGTATTTTAGTCCACAGTAATTTATATGTATATAACTAAAAACCATCCCAGCCAACAAAACTCAGCCTTCCATACATTAACAAATAAATAGGACTAAGGAGCTAGATGGCGTGTCTATGAATACAGTATTTAAGGGCAAAATATTTTAGAGCACAATCAGTTAATTTTACTGAACGAAAAAATCTTAAAATTGGTACAGTATACGTATGTATGGTTGGTGTGTCGACTCCTATAGCAGTGCACTTTAATAATATCAAGTGACAAAGAAAAATATAACATGTTTCTTCAATTTAATTAAAACATACTTTACTGTCCTTGGAAATCATGCAATAGATTTCTTTAAACTTCACTATTTATACAACTTTGGCAATGTTATTTATGGCATCACCCCTCTAAGATGAGTCTATTCCATATAAAACGAGGCAACAATTTTATAAACTTACTATTAGTGCGTCTTTTCCTCGGAGCTTCTTCTCGTTCAGGTGAAGGCTGCTGATTAGTACTCTTGCCAGTAGCACTCAGTCGGGCCAGGAGATCTGTAATTCACCACAAAAATGTATACAAACAATGAATTAAATGAGTAGGTGCCTAATATTTGACACATTTAACACTTTAGATCGTGCTTTGACTTAGAGCACCACCTCCAAATATTAAATGTGTGAAAATTAAAATTTGGTCATGAAATTAGAGTAAAATGGGTTCAACATGTTTGTAGTCATAAATATCATAAAGTATTATGTGGACTAAAATTTAAATAGTTCAAACAAATAAAGGCTAAAGGGAGGAGGGCCCGGGGGGCGGGGTTACCTTGTCAATACAATTAAGTCAGGGCAAGCTTAATAACTATCCGACTATTATGTGTGGTTCATACTATACTCGGATTAGGACCAGCCGTTTCAAACATTTACACTAAACATCCATACTAAGGGTGTCTGCTATGTAGAAGGTACACAAGATTTTGTTCAAGAATAAAAGTAATTACCTTGAGCTTTCTGTGTAGGAAAAAGTCTTTCTGCTTTTAGTAAAAACTTCTCAGCTCTGTCCTTTTTTCCTTCAAGAATAAACCTTTCCGCGTATTCAATACACCTCTCAGCTTCATCTTTATTTACTTCCATTGCATTGACTTAAAAAAAAAGTGACGAAATTGAACAGGAAATTAGTACAATCAAGAATATATATATTTACGATTAATCATTCTTCACGAATATCAAGAACTCGAGACGGTGTACATCATCAATACTTTGTAGCCAACACTTGAAAACGAAAGGTTACCATATGAATCAAATATATGAAAAGGTAAAATTTGTGTTACAAAGGTAAAAGTGGTGTTTTGGGAGAAAGAAAAAAGTAAAATGGAGAGTAATGCTTGGAAAAACAATAAAAATATTAGTATATTTTTAACTTCAAATGTACTGATATAACATTTGCGACAAGTTGATCTAGAGACTGTATGCTAGATCTCTGTTTAGGTGGGTACCCCCAATTAATGTCAGATTTTGAATTATTCGACCCTGAAAAACATTATTTCTGATCCCCCTATACTCTTATAGAGGGCTTTTAAAAAATTGTTATTTATTGAAATTTCACTTGTGCTGATATAACACTTATGACAAGTTGATCTAGAGAGTCTATACTAATTCCCTGTTTATGTAGGTATTCCCAATTAGGGCCAGATTTTGAATTAATCTACACTGAAAAACGCTATTACAACCAACCAAAACTCTTATAAAAGCTAATTTCAAAAATTATAATTTTTTGTTATTTCACTTGTGCTGAAATACTGTATTATAGATAGAAGTATAAATAAAAGATTTTAACATTTTATCCAAGTATTTTCAATGGTCTCACAGAGAATAAAATTTGTACATTCCAAAAAATATTCTAGGATTAGGTGAAATACGATGGAAGGGAGAAGGGAAGAAGAATTCAGAGAATACCAGATGATTTATAAAGGAGGTACCGGATTTCTGTATAAAGTACTGGAAAATAATATAATAAAGGTACGGTACCTGTAAGTGATAGGAAGCTGGCAATCATGATTTCAAGTGACCCGGTGGATAACTTAATCATTCAAGGGTACATGCCTACATCTGATGCAGATAAGGAAGAGGTATACAGGCTATTTGAACAGATAAAAATAGGTGTATGAGGAGAAATAATAAGGTCAAGTAAGAACGATGTTGTGAGAATAATGGAACAGCATGGTAGGGAATGTAAAGTGAGGGAATGTAGTAGCCCTACGGCCTAGGATGACGTAACGAAAGAGGAGAGCGATTTGTATAGTGCTGTGAAAGCCTTGATCTCTGGATTGCCAATGCCGGATTCAGCAACCATTGACGAAAATTCTATAATTATATGGAAGAGTCCTGGTGATAAAACAGGTACGGTATCAGCTAATAAACTTCATTATAACAAGCCAACGGTAAAAAAAAAATACAGCGTAAAAAAGGCTAAAAATCTTTCCTGATGTGGATGGCGGTATAGACCACAACCTGCTCGTGGCAGCTATAAGAACACGGCTGAAGCATGCTAGAAATAAACTATATATAAGGATATTGGATGTGGCAAATCTAAAGAACGAAGACTTTAAGGTGCATACAAGAAGCATTTAGCAAAAGCTGGAAAGATCAAAGAAGAGTATGGATGTATTGGAGAAATGGGAAACCACCAGGAGGGCAATGTTAAAAACATTAAAAGAGGAAGTCATTGAAGTAAGAAGAAAAGGAAATGTAAGAAGTAAATCACCCAAGACATATCGGATGAAATTAATAAACGTAGGAGATGGAAAAATGACTTATCAGAAGATGGTAAAAGACAATATATAAAACTGAACGAGTTGAGAAGAGTGACTGAAAAGGGCCGGAAGAAGTGGATGTAGAAACGTTGTGAAGACTGAAGAAGGATAAGAACTAAAAAGTGAGGTACAATTGAATAAATTTATTTAAAAGCTATAAGAGTTCGATGAGGCAAGACCCAAGGTAAATAAGCATGGAAGGATAACCTAATTCGCAGAAGAAAACAAGCCTGTATAGATGGGACACATAGAGTAGCTATATGTTTCTCAGAGGAATCTTGGAGAGCTGGTGTTGTAAGACAATTTGTAACGGGATGAGGACTGAAGATAAAGGATAGAAAGATGGAAGTTGATAAGATTATCCCAGATCTCATGTAAAAAAAAGCATTAGGATGTGATCAAACCCCATTTCCAGTACGGTACTTAAGACCTTATGAGCTGGTGCAATAAAAAGACTAATCAATCTAGTCAAGAGGCTATATGACACCAGTATTTGGCTGGGAGATCAACTTAAGAACATTTTGATTACCTTACCAAAGAAGTGCAACGCCAAAGAATGTAAAGCCTACAGACAATATTCTTAATTTTACGACAAAGATAGTGCTGAGGAGAATAGAAAGAAAAAATAAGGAGAATATGAGAGCATCCCAGTTTGGTCTTAGAAAGGGGAGAGGAACCAGAGATGCAGTCGAGTTTCTGAGAATGTTGGAAAAACGAGCGTTGGAAGTGAACAGGAAAATATAGGCTTGTTTTATTGACTAGGAGAAAAATATGTTTGATCGAGTCAACTGTAGTATGCTGCTGAAGGTTTTGAGGAACATTGGTATAGATTGGAAGGATAATAGACCGATAAAGTAGCTGTACACAGGACAGAACGTAGTGATGCGAGGGAATAAGGATAAAATGGAAGAGATAAAAATTGGAAGAAGGCTACTGGTTGTGGCAAGGATGTTGTATGTCACTAGCACTTTTCAATATATACGCCGAAAAGTTGACGAAGACGACTCTAGAAAGGGCACGAGATATTTTAGTATGCGTAGAACGACTAAAAATCATCAGGTGTGTGGATGATCAAGTGGCGTTGGCAAAGTCGTAAGAAGAACTGTTGACATTATAGATGGTATTGTGTGAGTGGAGAGAAAAAATTTAGAATGAAGGTAAAAATGGGTAAGACGAAAGTGATTAGAGTTAGAAAGGAAGAAAACCATGTTAATATATCGATAGAAGGGAAGAAACTAGAACGAGTAAGGTCCATCAAATATTTGGGAAGTTTGGTGACTTAGAATGGAAACCATACCAATGAAGTTAAAAGCAGGATAGCCATGGGGAAGGAAGCATTTGGAAGCGTGAGGGGATTGGTGATAATTGAGAGATTCCCTATTTAGCTAAGAAATAGATTTGCAAAATGTGGAGTGTGATGACATATGGATCTGAGACGTGGTCAATTATAAAGAGAGAGCAAAGGTATTTGGAGAGTTTTGAAATGTTGTGTGGAATAATGGAGAAGGTGAAATTTTTGTACAGAGTGAGGATTGAGGTGGTGTTGGGAAACCTGATGGTAGTTATAAGTAAAGTAAAAAGTATTGGTTGGGCCACACACTAGATAGGGATTGTTTAATTATAAGAATCATGAAGAGTAAAATATAGGGAAAAAGAGGACGACGAAGGTTTTGAATGATAACAAATTTAAAGAGCAGAAGAAGCTAAAAAAGGATGAATGAATGCGCTTAGAACCGAGAAAAACGGAAGACGTCCAGTTGATACCTGACTCAGGACATTTTCACAGAAGAAAAATGCATTAAAGACTTATTTTAACTCGCTCAAAGATAGGAACAGCATTTCTAAAGACTGGAGGCTACGAATATTCAATAGACTAAAATATTTAGAGTTTTTGATAATTTATTATTTTATTTGAGTTTATTATTTTTTCAGAGAAAAGTAAAAATAAATTAATAATTTATCTATTTAGCTCACTCCATTGATCTCTATAATATAACTGGATGGACATATACATGCACATTCCAAGGATAAAGGCGTGACGCTCAAATGTATCGTCTGCTACACTGAGGGGGGGACAGATTTAACGGTTTCTTTAAATGTTCTTATGCGAAAACATGTCTCTGATGAATAAAAGTGTTATTATTTGAAAATAGTGAATTATTATAGCACACTTTAAGAAGAAACATTTATATTAAAGGATATACAATCCAGTTTTACAGGTAATACTGTACAAATACGAATAAAACCTTAGATATTTCAGTTTTTATGTAGTTGTCATCAATGCTGTTTACAGTCTGCCACGACTACACTTATATTTAAAGTTGGTTATTAGCTTGTATATTGGTTTAAGAAACAATATTATATTGAAAGTTCGATAAATATAATGAACAAGGTATCTTAAAACTTGATTACATTTGTATGAATGACAAACTTTGTATAGTTGCCATGTATTCAAACTATCACTTAGGTTATAGGCTTGTGGAAAGTACTATTATAATACCTGTTTTTTTTTTAATTTGGCTCATATCTTTCAGAAACCATATTATGTTGAAATTTCGATAACTATAATGAAACAAGTTAGCTAAAAACTGTATTACATTTGTTTGAATGATACACTTTGTGTAGAAGTCTTACGTTCAAATGATAATTTAGGTTATTGACCTGTAGGAAGTACAGTATCTACTAAACCCTGATTTTAGTAATAATCCCAATCCGTAAGGCCTTATTTCATACCAGAATACTATCATATATATAATATTTTGGTAGGATAAACGGCAATTTAAAACGGAAGTATAAATTTCCTTCTGTAAGGTCTTTTATGCTAACTAAACACAACTATAGGGTAGTATTCTGGTACGAGATAACGCCTTACAAGCGAGCTTCCTTAAAAAAATCATCGTATATATTAGGCTACATCAACTTATTTAAAGATAAAACTAACAAGTTTTGAACTTTTATATGCTCTTCAAAGCTTTAACTAACATATTTATTTAATTTAACCATTCACACATTGATGTATCTCATGTATTCAATCAAATTAATGAACGATGTCAAAATGCCACAATTCCGTGTATGGGTGTAAGAGAGAAAGAGATACCCGAAAGTTTCCTTCTCCCTTACACAATTGTATGCAGACGACAGCTCGAAAATTTCAGCCACAGATGTCCATCCAGTTATATTATAGAGATCAATGGCTCACTCTTATTATAAAACTATAGCTATAGTTTTGGACTTTCCAATATTTATCTATGGTGTGTATAACAATAAACTTCATGTATCAAATAGCAAGGTGTTAACTCTATTTCTGATTGAATAAATAGACTGTTCACAAATTACGTTTTTCTAGTTCGTTTTGATCCAAGTTTGAAAATTATATCTCATTTGATGTCAATCTCGCAAAACTATTTTTAAAATAAATAGTCTAAGTCATTTATTTTGTAGACTGTGATTCACTCTTTCTAATCTATGAAGAATTTGAGCTATTTAATTAAATGTTAATTAACCATTTAAATCAAAAGTCTACTTAAAACTCCTAACATCTCATTGAAGACTACATTTAAAAAAAATGAAATGCATGTTCACATTCATATATTATGTACAAATTATAGTAGATTATAGTATTATTACTTTGAATTGAAAAAAAACATGTTATTCTTGGTTAACTAACATAATAAAAATCCATTGTCACTAAGAAACAAAATGCCAAGAATATTGATCCCCATCCCTCACCAATTAACTGACCATGCTCAAAAGAATCTTGTACAAATATACCCTATTAACAGACACTCCATGCTGATCATTGGTACTATTCTTTTACTAGGGACCTACTTATTAAAAGTATTTCCAAAAACATTAAATAGTTATTCTGAAAATTGAAAAATGACAATTTTTAAAATATATATATAGATAGAGAATTCCTCACTAAAAAGCATAAATAATAGCTTTGGCTATTTGATTCTAAAATAGTTTATTTTAACAAATTTACCCACACCAACTAAAATATGTGTTTGTTAGAGTGATGATAAATTAGGTTTCGTTAGGCTTGGTGCACACTTAAGAACTTTTTTTCAGCAACTAGGCCTATTTAATTGTTTGGAAAAAATACCAGTTGAATGAGAGCACATGCACTGGCCAACAACATTCTGTAGCGGCAAATTAAAAGATATGACATGCTCCATTCTTGGTGTAACTCAACTGTTGCTGGTGTTAAAGAATGTACATCTTTGTCTGTCCTCGCACTTAGGGTTGTTATAGTTTATTTTAATAAACATTTTAACTACTGCACACACTAAAATATTTTTGGCACCATATTGGGATTTCTTCCACGCCTATGATTACTTCATTTATACACGCGAGTTCTCTTGACACATTTCAGTCAGTGTTACACAGTATGGTTTAACGTTATTCTGTGATTTAATCGTATAAATTATTTACTTTACCCGCTTCGGTGGCCACATGGATTAAGGTGTTACTTTCACTATATTCTAGACTGCTGATGAGATTGTGGTTCAATCCTGGTCAGGTGTATTGAGGGTGGTTTTCCCAAGATGGTTTCCCATTCTCCACACAAATGTGGGTACACTTCCCCTAAATTAAATATTCCTTATCCCTAACCAATTAGCGTAATTAGTACATAAGCTGATAAATTGAATGCATAGTAAGACACGGTGCTTAAAAAATCCACTGTCTATTACTATCAAGTCAAACCTACAAACAATCTTAATGGAATCGTTTTAATCTTCATATTCTTGTTTTGTCAATTTTATAATAAGAATGAATTTTTTATTGTTTTATATATAAAACAGTATGTCTATTAGTATTCAAACTAAAGTATTAGGCCTACTATTCACTTTTTAATTCCAACATTTTAACTTTCACATGCATCAAGATAAAGTGTTGTTATTGTTAACATAATCAGTCTTGAGAGTACGACAAATTTTAACATTTTATGTGAACACGAACCCAAAAAGTGGATTTTACAATTCTGTCTATTCCGCCCCACCCCAATCCCGTCTGTCCGTGGATTTGGCTTAAAATGGGTACCTAAGCATCTGTAAAGAGTTTTGTGTTATAAATAGCTAGGTGTATATTAAAAAAGAAATTAATAGTGGTCAAATAATGGCTGATTTTTGTAAAATTTGATTTTTTTTTTAAATAACTAATGATTTGGATAAAAATTGGTATCAGGGGACTATTTTACACATCAGCAATAATGTATCTTTATTTATCTAAAATAAATTAATATAAGTGTATTTTACTTACAATCACTTGTAGAAAATTTAATCTTTTGGAATTGACCTTAAAGATTTAATTCTAAATGGGAATTTGTAATAGTTTTTCATAATAAATAAGAATATGTTTTATTTTTTACAAATAAATAATTTCAGAGTTGCCTACAGATAATTTATATTAGAAAATTTGAATTTTGTTTAAAATATTTGAACAATTTGGTTTAAAATGTATATATAAAGGGTGATTATTGGGATTAACAAGATGATTTGTTTAATTTATGAAGAAAAAGTTTTCACATTTTGCAAAATATTTATACTCACACAAATTAGCTTATTTTAGTTATTATTAAGCACACATATATTTTAATTTGTCAAATAAATTAATTCACAATGTCATCAATAGCTGTTATTACTAAGCTAGAAATAGTACAGTATATAAAATCAAAATATGATGATAAATAACTTAACACTATGGTATGGTAGCCTACCAAAACAACTTGAGTAGCGAAAACTAAAATTAGACTAAACTTATTGTTTAACATGGCTTAAACCAAATGGTACAAAATATTGAAAAAAAAGTCAAGATTTTAATATTATGTTGGATTAAATAGCCAAGCTATTATATTGGTTAGTTTCAGTTATAGTCGCATCTAAATTTCATATCCTTAAATTGAAAACAGGACAACTCCTGGATAGCTGAGGGGCCAGATCATTGGCGTACTAAGCCAAAGGTCCCGGGTTCGATTCTCATATCAAGGGGTCATTTTTCAACTAATAAAATGATATTTAAATGCTAATATACCTACAATCACTTTCTGAACCAACTGATTTTTCACAAACAAACAACAAACAACTAGTAAAATAGCCATCAATTTATAACAAGTTTTTCGACTGTGTCAAGAATCAAAACTGGGAGCCTTAGCTCAGGTATACTACAGACTGAGCTAAAGTTTCAGAATTTCCACAATACTTTCATCCGCCTGCATTTCCTCTGAATTACTCTCTAATCTCTACTGTTTATATCAGCAACAAAAAAAAAAAGGTCTAATCCCATCCCGAGGGAGCCTTTAGGTCATCTAGTATGGTCTGTTAGATATTGCAATTGTTTGAGATTCATAACTTGCATTAATAAACCTTTTGTCTATCTCTTATAGGCATGTATAATCTTTGGTCTTTGCAACATTAAAACTTAATATGGAGGACACAAAGCACAGTTTTACAGCTATAAAGTCTGAGCCAGATGGATATTCAGAAATTGACATAAAAGAGGAAATCAAAGATCAGGCAAGACATTCATAATATAACATTAATTTACTTTTATCTGACTGTCATAAACATCTTAGGATATCTTTAAGGTTCTCCCCACCTGCTTCAGGGGCTGCATGGTCTCGGACGTCACTCTCGTGTTAGACCAGACTGGTGATGACAGGGAGATCCGGGTTTGAATTCCCGTCAGGTATACTAAGGGTGTTATTTCCAAAATAGTTTTCCACTCTTCCTCCACACAAATGTGAGTACACTTCCTCTAAATTCAACCTAACTCATCCCTAATTCATAAGTGTAATTAGTACATATATGTGTATAGCCTGAACAGTTATTCCCACATGCACCTATGGCAGCACTTTCTTAGGAATTGCACAAGGTTGCCATTAATGGGTAAGCTGGGTTTCTCATCCAAGCCAGTTGCTCTGATGGTGTATTTTCAGATGTGATTTACTAACATCATCGTTTTGTACACCTTCCCTTCATTTTAGTGTGGGTGCCCTCCCGCTATACTACCCTTATAATCCTTATTCCTTAGATTAAGCTTTTAATAATTATATTCTGAAAATGGAAAAATGACATCTGGACACGGGAATCAAACCCGGGACCTTTGGCTTAGTACGTCAATGTTCTAACCACTGAGCTATCCAGGAATTTTTCAATTTTCAGAATACGATATATAGATGGAGAATTCCTCACTAAAAACATAAATAATAGCTTTGTCTATTGATTCTTAAATATGCAATCCCTTACACTTATAATAATTGTACAAGTGGCTGCATTAAGCCACCTACCGAGTCGAAGATGGCTTAGTTATCTGATAGCTCGTGACCTTAATAAAAAATCACACATTTGTAGCCGACGATTTCCGCACGTCCGTCATAGGCTCTGCCTTAAAATATGAGTGAAGAATGACCCTGGGCACGGGACAATTCCTTGGTAACTCGGTGGTTAGAGCACTGGCGTACTAAGCCAAAGGTACCGGGTTCGATTCCCGTGTCCAGGTGTCATTTTTCAATTTTCAGAATATGATATCTAGATGGAGAATTCTTCACTTAAAAAAATGCATAAATAATAGCTTCGGCTATTTGATTTTTAATAATCAGTTTATCTTATTGTTATGTAAAATGTAATAATGACAGATATAATACTGTTTTGGGTTTTCTGGCATTTAGTGTAAATAAATAAAATTTATCTTAGGTCTTTTCATTCAAGAATACATGTAGCACACAACCTATATTAAAATTTCTCCTCGCACTTTGCATTTGTGAATCCATTTTATGATAATTGATATGCCAATAATTTGTGTAGGATATAAAATAAAAAGAATGAAAATTAAAATTCTTTTACTTTCACAACTCATTTCAATCAATATGTATGTTATTTTCATTAATATTTTTATATTTCTCTATCCATGATAAAGTAGTCTAGCACCAACTTTTACTCCCATCCCAACTGAACCTATCTAGTGATCTTATGACTTTCTCTTTCCTTCTTGTACCAGCTGTTTGCCACTTTCATTTTCTTTCTTGCACATAACTCCAACAGCCTTAGACCCTTCCCCTTTCTCTCTCCCCATCCTTCCTTTTTCCCTTAACACCATCTCAAACCTCTCTTCCTACTTTTGCAGTCAGATCTTCCATTACTATCTGACACTCGGTTCCCATATTCTTTTTAAGGTCTTCTTAAAACTTGTGTTTTTCTTCTGCTGGTCATCCAACTTGTGAGACATACACTTGTATAACCTCCACCTTGTGAGACATACACTTGTATAACCTCCAACTTGTGAGACATGCCCTTGTATAACCTCCAACTTGTGAGACATACACTTGTATAACCTCCACCTTGTGAGACATGCACTTGTATAACCTCCAACTTGTGAGACATACACTTGTATCACCTCCAACTTGTGAGACATACACTTGTATCACCTCCAACTTGTGAGACATACACTTGTATAACCTCCACCTTGTGAGACATACACTTGTATCACCTCCAACTTGTGAGACATACACTTGTATAACCTCCACCTTGTGAGACATACACTTGTATAACCTCCAACTTGTGAGACATACACTTGTATAACCTCCACCTTGTGAGACATACACTTGTATAACCTCCAACTTGTGATACATGCACTTGTATAACCTCCACCTTATGAGACATACACTTGTATAACCTCCACCTTATGAGAAATACACTTGAATAACCTCCACCTTATGAGACATACACTTGTATAACCTCCAACTTGTGATACATACGCTTGAATAACCTCCACCTTATGAGACATACACTTGTATAACCTCCAACTTGTGAGACATACACTTGTATAACCTCCAACTTGTGAGACATACACTTGTATAACTTCCAACTTGTGAGACATACACTTGTATAACCTGCAACTTGTGAGACATACACTTGTATAACCTCCAACTTGTGAGACATACACTTGAATAACCTCCACCTTGTGAGACATACACTTGTATAACCTCCAACTTGTGATACATACACTTGAATAACCTCCACCTTATGAGACATACACTTGTATAACATCCAACTTGTGAGACATACACTTGTAATTAACTCCACCTTGTGAGACATACACTTGTATAACCTCCAACTTGTGAGACATACACTTGTATAACCTCCACCTTATGAGACATACACTTGTATAACTCCAACTTGTGATACATACACTTGTATAACCTCCACTTATGAGACATACACTTGTATAACGTTCCAACTTTGAGACATACACTTGTATAACCTCCAACTTGTGAGACATACACTTGTATAACCTCCAACTTGTGATACATACACTTGTATAAACTCCAACTTGTGATACATACACTTGTATAACCTCCACCTTTGAGACATACACTTGTAATAACCTCCACTTGTGAAACATACACTTGTATAACCTCCAACTTGTGAGACATACACTTGTATAACCTCCAACTTGTGATACATACACTTGTATAACCTCCCAAATTGTGATACATACACTTGTATAACCTCCAACTTGTGAGACATACACTTGTATAACCTCCAACTTGTGAGACATACACTTGTATAACCTCCAACTTGTGATACATACACTTGTATAACCTCCAACTTGTGATATACATACACTTGTAATACCTCCAACTTGTGATACATACACTTGTATAACCTCCAACTTGTGATGACATACACTTGTATAACCTCCAACTTGTGAGACATACACTTGTATAACCTCCAACTTGTGATACATACACTTGTGTAACCTCCACCTTGTGAGACATACACTTGTATAACCTCCAACTTGTGATACCTATACACTTGTATAACCTCCAACTTGTGAACATACACTTGTATAACCTCCAACTTGTGATACATACACTTGTATAACCTCCAACTTGTGAGACATACACTTGTGTAACCTCCAACTTGTGAGACATACACTTGTGTAACCTCCAACTTGTGAGACATACACTTGTATAACCTCCAACTTGTGAGACATACACTTGTATAACCTCCAACTTGTGAGACATACACTTGTATAACCTCCAACTTGTGATACATACACTTGTATAACCTCCAACTTGTGAGACATACACTTGTATAACCTCCAACTTGTGAGACATACACTTGTATAACCTCCAACTTGTGAGACATACACTTGTATAACCTCCTACTTGTGAGACATACACTTGTATAACCTCCAACTTGTTAGACATACACTTGTATCACCTCCACTTTTTTCCTAGTGTTGAAGTGGAGTAATTGAGCATATACTTTTATAAACCCTAAAGAGGCAGAAAAAATGGACACACTTTACTTAGTTTAGTACTTTACCGAGACCAGAACCAAAAAGAATAAATTTTCTTAAAACTAGAGATAGAACTCTTTAATCCTACAAATTTTAAGGTAATCCAGAGAGTCGAGATTTGTAAAGATATTAAAAAAGTATCTCAAATACATTTATTGATACCTTGATTTCATATAACAATTTCAAGCAATTAGTAAAGGATTTATATATACATGTGTAGTTGGAAGAGTAACAAAATCACAAAAAAATATCAAATTTATATTAATAAAATTAATTTAAATCATTTACATACATTACACAATATAATAGGTGACAAACACAATATCATTTGTCAGTGTCACCAAGCCTTAAAAATCTTTATTTTCATTTAAAAGTTAAATATTTTCACTCAAACTAAAATTGTACATATTTAAAGATCTGAGGATTAGAAAGAAATTTTAAGATTCAGATTCGAGAAACATAGGATTTGACCCATATATGCTTAAAACCCCTTGAAATGTTTGAAGAATCTACAATTTATAAATTTTATGCTCTAGGCCTATATTTTCTGTTCATGTGATGTGATGTTAAAATGGTATTTTAGCATTAAAATAGGTTGACATTAAAGATCCTTAACATGGCTATACCATATAGCACGCTACTGTGTTTCAGCTTTTTTTTCTCTTAACACTATGGATGGAAGCCTCATTAATTTCTTGCAGGGAAATTTTTGAAATATAGTTCTGCCACTCGATGCGGTAAACTCACATCTAAGCAAATATACACATTTTGGCTATTTATGTTGTACTTATAACAAACTATTTTTTAAAATTATTTACAGTTATACTCAATCGGTCTAAAATGCTATGTTTTCTCATGGGGGGTGCATAGGACATTATAATAAATGCAATCCCACATATTAAAGGGCTAAGATGAGGTGGAAGGGTCCAGGTTGGAAACAAAATTTGAATGGGTAAAGCTACTAGGCACATCTTTGTAATTCTGTTCTTTTTGGTTATTGTTTATTATTTCATCTGTCCAAATAAAAAATGGAGTCGAGCAGGGGAGTTTTCTCTCCCAACTACTATTAAGTTTGTAATGGTGATGGAAATGGCAAGGAAACTTGGGAAGGAAAGAATGAAAGTCATAATGTATGGGGGGAGAAGGAAGAGGAAGTACAGGAACAGCTACAGAAATGGAATGAGAAAGTGAAAGAGTGTGAAATGGCAAAGTGTGAAGTGATGGTAATGGTAAGGAAGAGAGTAAGGTCTAGTAAAGCTATAGAGTTGGATGGAGTAGAGCTTAGAAAAGTGCAGAACATAAAATATCTTGGAAGCATTATTGAGGCGAAAGGGGGAGTAGAAATTATCTAAGAAGAAGGCAGTAGGGGTAGTTGTTCTAGGTGTGTAAGAGACCTGCTTTGGAAAAGAGAAGTGCCCTTGAAGTGTAAGGAAGTGACGTTTAGGGTGTACTTTGCACCATTAGTCACATATACAGCAGAAATATGGACATTGAATGTTCTAGAGCCAAGGAAGGTGGAGGTGATGAGAGTTAAGTTTGTGAGGAGCATGTCATCTGTCATGTGGAGAAACAGGATTAGTAATGACATTATATAGGAAAGAGTGGGAGTTGAGGGTGTAGGTAGGTACATGAGATACCACAGCTTGGAAACAGTAGATGATGATGATATGTCGTAAATTACAAATGTATATGGCAGGCATAGGCATTGCTAACTATTAACTTTGAGAAGAACATTATGAGCCCATTTTCATTTTAAATGAGAAAATAATAATCTGGTAACAAATTCATTTTTTACATCCATTACTGTTTCCAGCCTGTGGTCTGGGTCAGTTTTTTATTTAAACCCCATATTTTCCACTACCTGCTTGTTGCCCTGCGACCTGTTGTAGCCTATGCCTTATATCTTAAGATTAGGATAGGCACAACATCCAGTCCCCAGCTGTTAAGTTATCAATGTGAAAGGGTAAACCCACATTTCACCAATGATAAATTTTTCGGTCATGCCGAGAATCAAACCCGGGACCCTTAGCTCAGTAGGCAGACACGCTACCAACTGAGATAAGGTGTCGGATTGTTATACTTGAATAACATAAATAATATAACATTTAATTGATATAATGCCATATAAAAAGTTATCTTAAATCATTTATGCATTGCTCCAAATATGGATTTTCTATTTTCTGAATAAAACAATTACAAATTTCTTTTACTTTTACAGTACAAAGAGTGTCCTATTTGAGTAGATTTTTGGTGGGGGACATGTACCCCTTGTAATCCTTGCTAATGATGCCCATTGTAGTAAGTATAGATAAATCATTTAAATAAGAATTTTAAATTCCAGATTGATTTTGAGGTACCAGAACTTCTAACTGGGACTCTAAAGTCTGAAATAGAAGTGTGTGAGAGGAACTCTTTCAAGATATGTGATTTCCACCCAATCAAAGAAGAGCATGAGGTAATCTTAGTTTGCTTTTCTTATCAAGGTTTTCACAAAGTCTTTGTTAAATAGTCTTATCAATTAAAATGTGAAGGACAGTAACTAATAGACAAAAGCTAGTAAAATAACCTTAATATATTTTCTTATGTCGTATTACTTTTGATGGATGGTAAAATGTTTTGTATCTTATAATCCAAACCAGCCTTCCTACCATTTTCAAATTAAGGTTATTTGAAAAAATTAACATAACATTTCAATCTCTCTTTAACCTAAATTATGAATTCTAAGTGTACTTTAGCTCAAGAGTATAAACTATGTAATTGTATTTTTCCAAGGCCTAATAAAATGGTTGGAACTTGAGGGGCTTATTAAAAATTCAAAGAAATTGTATATTTGTAAACTACTGACGGCTTCCAACTCTTATTGAGACAAGTGCTCTACTGCTGAATCTATCACTCTTATTTCACTGAATACATTTACATTTGAATTTTATTTTAGAATTGAGGGTATTTATTCTTCCCCTATCTGTTTTTATTATATAATAATAATTTTACAAGTACTAACAGGTCTTAAAAATATTATCTTGCCAGCCGGAATTCCCCCATTTCTTATGTGGCTAAATAGTTGGTCTATGAATACAATTAATTTAATTTCATAGCACATCTACTGGAAATATAATAATGATGAGCTTGTGAGATATTTTCTTACTAAGAGTATTTAGCATCCACTTTACGAACAAACTGATTAGCACAGAAAACAACTTTACTGTAAAGCAGACAACACTCAGTCCCTTGGCCCTCATTTCATCACTGTGAAAGCGGAAGACCCAATTTCACCAATGATATCTGCCAGGGTTAAAACTCAATACCATAAGCTAAGTAGGCAGTCACACTATTAACTGAGCTAAGGTGTTTTGACATCAACAAGATACAACAACAAAAATCTCATGTAGATCGTAACACTATTTGGAAAATCTTATCTTTTCTTAAAACTAAATTCTAAAGAATAAAAAATTTTGTTTTGAAAATCTATTAAGCTATAATATTTTAAAACATAAATGGTTTTGGATCTTGGTTGAAATTTTAATTTTATTTTTTTCTTCCCTTTCTAATTTATGGTTCCATTATAGTTTTAGGTTTGTTTGTTAATTTTGTTGCTGACATTTAGTGTTCAAATGTCATTCTTTATAAACACATTTAATTGTTTACATAGTCTTTTAAATGTAGTCATCATTCGCTCTTTTAAGTATTATGGTCTAATCCACATAATAATTAACACACACCAGAATATTTTGATGTACTTATTCAAGAAAGTTGAGCTAAAGTTAATAACACTTGTATTTTATAAGCTTGGTTTTATGTTTGTCCATTTAATTTACCATATCACTATTTTGTTTGATATTAATCCCATTATCATGTATTTTAATTAAACTTTTTAGTTACAGGAGGACGTAGATAAATGCTGTTTTTCACATTTGTATGAAGAAACTAATTCTTTGAAACAAAACAGTTCTAACTTAAGAGGTATTTTCACAAAGTGCAGTGCAAGAGGTTGCTACAAGTACTCTATGAATGCTGGCTATTGTGTGTTACATGAAAAGACTTACCCTATGTGCAAAAATGATTATTGTTGCAGACGTGCTTTAACTGGAGGCTTTTGCATTCAACACGGAGGCACTCGGTCTAAATGCAAAAAAGAAAATTGTGGGAAATTTGCTCTTAAAGGGGGCTATTGTGTGGCACATGGAGGGACGTACCCTAAATGCAAAGAGAATAATTGTTCTAAGCGGTCCATGACAGGAGGCTATTGTGTTTTACATAAAGTCACGTGTAAAGTTAATAATTGTTCAAAGTGTCCTTTAAAAGATGGCTTCTGTTTGGCACATGTGAGTTCTCAAAATAGAAAGTGCAATATACAAAGTTGCTTGAAGTATGCTTTAAATGGTGGCTATTGCATGGCACATCGGACTAAACAATCTTAATTGAAAATAAGGTTAATATTTTAAAGTATGGTAAATTTAAAAGCCTTTTAAAGAAGAGCACAAGATTATATCTTTCTTAAATTATGTATCAATTAAGGCGAGACTGGCTAAGATAAAGAAGTGGTTTAAACTACATCCTATTATTTTCAGTACTCACACTGTCTTTAGAAAATAAAACAAAACTGCAGAAAACCGATGGTTGCAAAATAATGTTTACATTAAATAACAATAGTAATATATTATCTATTTTAAGGAGTTGATATTTACAAAACAGGAGACCAAATTAATTTCAAGCGTTAGTATATATTTATATTTACAAGGTCAGGGTTCGAATTCCAGTCTCTATTTCTAGTGAGGAGGTCAGAGTTCAAATCCCAGTCACATCACCAGAAGGTTTTTTTTCCAAAGTGTTTTCCCACTCTCCTTCCACACAGATGTGGGTATATATACTAATAATTACTGTAAACCTTCTATATCCTAACCTCAGTAGTGTGAATAGTCTTAGGAAGAACTTTCTTGGATACTGAACTAATCCTTCCCTAGTTTTGAAGCAACAAATTGAGTGTACTTTATGCCCTCAACATCCTTCAAGTGTGTTCTTGATTATGTGAGTTATTTCATAAGCTCCTAATGTGAACTATTAAAAAAATACATAATTTATTATTTTGAAATGTTCAAACTAAGAATGAGTCGAATCCTATATTTCTAAATTTAAATCTTAAATTTTATTTCAAACATTAAATCTAAATTCAAATCCTCGAAACTTTAAAAATATACAATTTTAGTTAAAGTTAGAATATATCAAATTTAATTAAAAAGTTGCTTAAGGCTTGGTGTCGCTAACGAATGATATTTTGTTTGTCATGTTTATTTTGTCATAAACAAAAAAGATAAACCTTTTTTTTTAGTAAATAAACTATATTTATACAATTTTGTCTATCAAGTCTTCTTTTTCTCTCTCTGTAATTTGAAATTATTTTAGAAAATAGATATTGTTTGAATTAAATTTATTAAAAATTTACATAATTGATATTTTTTTAACCACATATGTTAGAAGAAATAAACATTTCATAGTTTTATAATGTGAACCTTTGTTTTATAATCTCTCCAGAATCTTTATATTTGAGATTAATAAGTGTCGACTGATACCGTGGTTACTGGTATGACTTTTTTCACACTTTCTAGTAAAAAAAACCTTTTATAATATCTAAATAAAATTTTACTATGAAGAGCTTATATACAGTATGTACCTAAACTTATTCTCTTTATTGTATCACTTTTGGAATCACAAAATTAAATGTTTAATCCTTATATAAAGGACTTCAGATGTTTTTTTTTATGGGTGTGACTAATTTTAGACATTATCCTAAAGAGTGTTTGGTTCTTTAGATTTTTCAGATATGAGTGTTAAAATATGTAATAATGATTTATTTTGAAAAATAGTACAGGGCTTAATATTGCAGCACTAATTTCCTTAGTTAAAAAAAACTCTACTCTTTCACGGGTGTGACATAATGCAAATACAATGAGTTTATCCCACATTTACAATAAAAACTCTACCCAAGAATATTAACATTAAAATTATCTATACAAGGAAAACCTCTTTTCGCTTTATGAAGTAATTTTATTTTATTGGTTAAGTGTAAGAAAAGGCGGTAGCCTTAACTTCGCCATTAAAGTTTATTATTATTATTTATTATTATTATTAATTATTATTATTATTTTTTATTGTTATTATATAATAATATAATATATAATAATATAATATTATTATAATTATAATAATATAATATTATTATAATTATAATAATAATAATAATAATAATAATTGGAAGAAGGTGTAGGAAAGGTGGATAGAAACATATAAAAGGAACAAACACAATATGGCTTTTACAATGTAAAGAAGAACACAGTTCACACTTTTCATCCCCTTTTATATGTTTCTATCCACCTTTCCTATACCTTCTTCCAAATATAATAACATTGAAATTATAATTTTTCAAAAATCAATCTCTTAAAAATTCAAAATAAATTCTGTCACTGAAACAAACCTTTTTTTAGTTCATTTTAGCAACTGTTCTCCATGTTACTTATTTAAAAATCAAAATTTTAATTTCCTTGCCCTTGTCAAGTTTGTTTTGGTAAATACTAACATACTAATATCAGTTATCCTTCTCTGGAAATTGCATGTTCCTATTTTTAAGTCTGCAATGCTTAGTGTAGCAGAGTTGTGGGGTAAATATTTCTCTTCTCTTTTTCATTTACTTAAGAGTTCTTCATCAGACAAGTCTGTAAACGTCTTAACACAATGTTAAGTATAGGCTAGCATATATCCTGAACAGGTAGTAAGACGCGGTGCAAAAAAGCACCTATAATTTAGATGATATTTGCAGTTTCTCAGTAACTTAACAAATTTTACAACATAATAGAGCTTTAAAACTACTTTCAACAGCTAATACTCTATTATCTATGCACTAAGTTAATTCAAAATTTTAGTCGATTTTAAATTATCCTCATTTGCAGTCGAATTGCTATGTCAAGGCATTGAAAATAAAAATAGCTCACTAAATTTTACATGATCCCTTTCCAATCTCATAATTTCAATTAAAATAAATTTAACATTGAGAATACATATTGATTGTTTTCTAACTTAAAGTTATTTAAAACTTTTAACACGTTTGCATTTCAACTAAAAACTATATTTACTGTTTGGTTATATAATTATGTTGGTTAACTTGTCCTAAATTTATCAGCAATGATCAAAATTGAAAAACTGCAATTATATTTAATTTTAAAAAAAGCATTTACTATAACAAACTATTTCCTAAAATTATTATTTTAAACATCTTATTTTTCATTTAAAAGGATGAATATCATCTTTTTAATTGTTAAAAAATGAATTGAAATAAATTTCAAAATAAAATAAATTTGTTGTAAAGCCCATATAAGGTGCATGCACAACTACAAATAAAGGAATGGAATTGAAACCACATAAATTATAATGCACATGATTATTACATTAATAAACAAAGTAAAAAAGATTCAAATTTTTAGCTTCTTGTGATTCTTATGTTTTCTTATAGGTAAATTAAAGTTTCAGAGACTTATTTTGAGGAAATATTAGCTCAATAAAAAGTAATTTATGAACTTTTTTGTTAGTGTAATTTTAATGTCTTTGGACCTTTTTATGCAGGTGTTTTGTAATGCGTAACAAACCTGACGCACATCATGGGCGTTTGTTTTTATACATGTAACATGCCACGCATCTTGAAAAGGGTGAGCGGAAATAAAAAACAGAGCCCAGGGTTTTATTCTACCACTCGTGATGGATCCGTGCGTTATCTTCCTCATAGTGTTGCCATTTCAAGAACAAATAAAGAGGGAGACAATAAATACTCAAACACAGTACCTGCAGTGTTGCCAACTTTATAGGCTCTAGTGATAATACTTGGAGCTGAAATAGATTGTATTTTGACTGGTAGGATACTACTCTCCGACACATTGGTAAACCCACCGATTTTCATAAAAAATTAATAATTAATGCAAATGTTGTTACTTTATAGCAAGACCACAGGATATTACTTTTAGAAAATATCCTAAATTAGGATTGTACAAGTGGTGAAATTATAGCAAAAGTAGTATCCAGATCATAAGATTGGCAACACTGAGTACCTGTTATAAAAGTGCACTGATACTGATCATAGACAGAGACACTGTTTTCTCGTTTTAGCGATAAAAATTAAAAGTCATCAAAACAGGTTTTTTTATTCATGTTTCACATGAATTTTCAAGGAGTTTTATATTTGCGATAAACGACTATTTCCACAATAAATGCCTTTATGAGCGAAGAAACAGTGATTTCTAATTAAAAATATATATGCATATATATTTTAAATTATATATATTTTAAATTAGTATATATATATATATATATATATATATATATATATATAATATATATCATATATATCTATATATATATATATATATATACATATATATCTGTAAATTGGGACAATTTGATAGATTTAACATTTTTTGATAGTGGCTCTCCTAAAAAACACATTCGAAGCACTTGGGATTGGTATTTCTTGATATTTTAACATTGTAAGACCACGAGCCTATCACGATCACGTAATAAAGTGCCAAAAATAGACTCACCCTGCACATTCCTCTCTCGCCTTCCCCCCTCCCTCCACCACCGAGTCCTTGCAAGTGAGCTTGTGAGGGTGTCTACTGCCTAGCAAGGACAATCACTGCATTATTCCGGTGGCAGATTGATCATATATATTTTAACATCATGTGCTCACATTGCTGTTTTAAAACTGACAAATCTTATGTGAGTGATTCAAGTATTTTAATGTGTGGTGTATTTAACAGTTGTCTCAAGTTGGAAAAACTGGACTCTCTGAAGAAACATATATCCTATCTAGCGGGCATGTTACAATAAAAGTGTAAATCAACCAGAGGGTGAAGAAAGCTAAGACATAAAAGACTGACTTCATAAGCAATACTGTGGAAATGTGTTTTAAAGCAAACATTCCTCTATAAAAACTAGATCACCCTGCTGTAGGCCAGTATCTGAAAACGAAAGTTATCTTTATTTTCCTAGATTTATGTGTGTCAATTGGCTATATAATGCAATTTTTTAAATATAAATGCTACAAAACGCGATTTTTCAAAACCAGAATGCTATTTTTACAAATAATTGAAGCTAAAACACAGTGTCTCTATGCATGGGTTACTGTCTATCACACTTAGGGAGACGACAGGCAGAGTTGAAAGGAGGGATGGAGTAACATATCTAGGTCAACTATTCATAAGCAGCTTTTGTCTTTTAGTGGTCTAGACAGGGAAGTATTAATCTGAGGGGTGTCAAACCTTAAGAATGTTTAAGGTGTGATTAATCTGAGGAAATGAACCTAAGTGTATATACAAACTGTAAATTTTCCCTAAATGTTTCGGGGTTCGAATCAAATCAGTTGGCTGGCCGGAGGTTGCTGATTGCTGATCTAGGTTCATGTTAGTTACATTTGTGTGTTCACCATCACCATCATCATCATCAATTAGTTTAAATGCCATAGAAGGCTAGAAGGTTCTTATTTTGTATTTTAAAATAAATATCAGGTTTTGTTTGTAACCTCGCATCCAAGAGTCATAATAATTCCTGCCCCCCCCCCCCCCCCCCCATCCCCCATTTTCCTCGTTTGTTCTGTACCTATTCTAGCCTTACCCAAAGTTACCATAGGGAAATATCCGTGTGTCTACCATTTAAGAGCATCTGAAGTGTACCCACGCCCACAACTTTACTATATTTTGGAGTAAATTAATATTCCCCCCTTTTTTTAACCTCACGCCCCTTAGTTATAATATTTTTCAAGTGGCAGCAGGCTGCATTTAGAAATATGTCGCGCCCTACCTCCCCAACCTCCTCACAACCCCCCACCAAAACAAGTTAGGCGAAGTTAGTAGTACTATTGGTAATGGTGAAACCCAAACCCTAGCTACTGTTAATATAGATTTACTGTTAATACAAGATGGTGATTAATACATATAAGTTAAGCAAGGGTAGGATAACATACATTGTTAAACAAAAGAGAAATTACAACTTAAATAAGTTCATTGATATCAAAACAAAAGAGAATAGTTACACATTCACTGACATGAGGGCATTCCACACTTTACTTATTAATAGCTCAGCGTTGACAATGTAACTAGAAACATTACTACCAAATTGCTGACTTTGGTGCGAGGCAGCTTAAATTAACACCCAACCAAGACAACAATGCTTGGGTTGAAGATTGACTAACGTGTGACTCCTTAAAGAAGGGCATGTGCGCTTTCTAAAATTTTATTTATTTATTCAGCTTACAAACTTTAAATCCAGGCTGTTTTTCCACATAAATTTGACTTTACTTTTCCAATTACAATATGCATTTTCTTTTTAACATTACAACACAGATTTTGGCTCTTAATTTAATTGAAATTCAACTACCCCTAGTTCAATTTCGTCCGCCCCAGGTATATTATGCCCCCTGTACCCTACCCCGCCGGGCCCTTCACCATGACCGGGATTTCACTCCCGAGTCCGCCAAGCGCCCAACAGAGGTGGGCATTCCCATATCCACCACCTGGGGAGGCGCCCAATCAGAGTTGGTGCCCCGCCTACTTTCTAGCCACCACACTTCCGTTTTCTACCTTCCTTCCACCCTTGGAAGTTGAATTTCCTAATCTACCCCCTACCTAGTTCCTCCCGTCTCTAATTTAGCTATTTTAACTTCTAAACTAAACTAAACTATTCTATTCTCATTTCTGCCCGGGAACTCCATCACCCCGATGGTACCAGAGGGCTGCAGGGCAGCCACCTTTTTCCATCTTGACTCTGAGGGCCCATCAACCCCAATCCACCTCTCTTGTTTCCAAGGTGGTGGGTCATATGCTGCAGGGAACCCCTCAGAGTTCATATTTACTCTAACTTTTGTTCATATGACTGGAAAACTGTCCTTAGGATCACAAGGCCCTGTGTTCCTCCAGACACTCAGTCGTACTGGAATGCAGTTCCCAGGGCTTGTGCTTGTTCCTTCCGGCACCTAATTTTTTTTTAAATCCCGGCAAGGATTGTTACAGCTTATCCCCCTTTAACAATCCTTTTTTCTATACTCACTCCCCGCTGAGACCGCACCAGTGTCCATGTCAGTCCCTCCCTCCGTGTCGCTGTCATCTTCATTGTAATTGTCAACGTCCCGTCTTATTCGTCCCTGTGCCTCTTTGAGTCTATCTATGTAGGCGGTCTTTGCTCTATCTGACGCTTCCAGTGCAATCTGGTCCAAGAATTTCCAATAGATTGGGTCCCTCAGTACTTCGCCTACTAATCTTCCCTGGATCTCTCTCTGGTAGTTCCTTCTTGCTTCTAGTGTAAGGACACACTCGAGCACCTCATGTTTAGGGGCTACTTCCTCACCACATTCACAATTCCCCGACTCTATTAGTCCCAGCTTCCTTAGAGATGCCGGGTACGGTCCCTTCCCCGTGATGAAGTGGACAAGACCCCGAGATGGCTGGAGGTGTTTATTCTCTAGTCTCTCAATCACATTAGGGAACAATTGATAAGTCTTCCTACCTGTCTCACTTCTCTCCCAGCGTCTCTGCCACTCCTCCAACAGGGCTATTTCCGCCTCTCCAGATGTTGTCACATAGGGTGTGGTGAGGAGTCTTACCTTCTCCATGTTTCTCTTTTTTATCCAGTACGCCACACCTTTCTTCCTTATAAGGAGGTCTAATGGCCACACACCTAGGGCCACACTCAGTGCATCCGTTGCTACAGTCCGGTAGGCTCCCGTCAGCCTCAGTAAGATGTTCCTATGTAGACCTTGAATCACCTTAGCCGGAACGACATTGGTTAGTCTGTGAGCCCAGATAGCACGCCCCATAGCTCACAATGGAGAGAAGGATCGTCTGAGGGTATGTCCTTATTATCCACATAGGCAGATAAACCGCCTTTGTACCATGCTTATAATTTTATTTATCGCCGATAAAATTTTCCCCGTCACTTCCTCCATGTGCGCCGTGAAGTTTCTGTTCTCATCTAGGGTCACTACCAGGTATCTGACCGTATGACTTCTTTTAATAAATTTTCTACCTAACTTTATGGTCGGATCCCTAGCCAATCTACCCTTAAACAGCATGTAGGTCGTCTTCGCCGGAGCCATTTTTAACTTGAGACTTTTACACCAGGTGTCAAGTTCTTCAAGCACCAGGTTACTTTTTTCCTCTAAGTTCCTTCTCGAGTACCCTTCTATTACTATTAGAAGGTCGTCTGTGAAGGCAACCACACCCTGCGTCTCCGGTATCCTCTCTAATAATTACAGCACTGGTTCCAGGCTGACATCCCAAAAGATCGGGCCACATACCGATCCTTGGGGACATCCCTTCGTCAGTAGCTTCTGAACCTTATTTCCTGGACATCTCAGGGTGGAGTATCTATTACGACAGTAGTCCTTAAGGCTCCTATACAGCTGTCCCGGACACTGAATCTCTCTTAATCTGTCAAACATCGCTGGCCACAAGAGGTTGTCAAAAGCGCCTGAGCTGTCCACGAATATTCCTACGACGTATTTACCGGTTGTCGAATCAATCAGTTCCATTGCTCTGCAGATTGCGTCCTCTGTCAACCTGCCTCTTCAGAAGCCATACTGCTGCTGATGAATGCCCATAATGCCCACAATATCTTCTCCTGCAACTTCCCTGCTGTGTTCAACAGGCAGATGGGTCTGTATGACTTCGGAATCAGCGGGTCTTGATCCTCCCTCTTGCTTAGCACGATTACCTCGCTCTGCTTCCAGATGTTCGTGATTCTGCCTTGAGCACTTACTTTCTAAAATGTAAGTGTATAAAACAGATAACTACATCAATTCTAATCAGAAGTATTAAATTAAGTTATGGTCAAGCAACAATAAAAAACACTATGCCAGCCATAAGGCTGTTAGCCTCTAATATGATAAGCCTGGTCAAATAATTAAGTTGAACAATTTTAAAACTAGGGAGTGCGTATTTAAGGAGTTACAACGATAGCTGCTAACTGAACTAGCTAACATTGGTTGACTTCAAAAAAGAGTAGCTTGGTATAAAAGAAATGTTCCAAAGGCTGGAACTTAGTCAACTAATTGTAAAACGAGAGGTATAAGGAATCTAGGCCATCTGGAAACTATGGCAGGCCTATTCCTAATTAGTACTACATGCCCATCCAATAGTATAGCCGTAAACACTCGACAATAGTCTGAAGACAGACTACAACAGTGGAAAATTTCTAAACATGAAATTATCAAGTGATACCTGAATGGAGTCGGACAAATATAAACGAGACACCAAGCGGGCCAACCCTATGGGATAAAAGTATACCCTCGAGTTAACCACCGCACAAAGGTAGAACAACAATGCCAAACTAAAGACTGATAACAGCCAAAGATCCAATAAGGTCATACAGTAACGCCATGGATTAACCTAATCTCCCCTTTCTGCCAAACTAAAGGTTAAACCATTAGAGACATGGTCAAATAGAACAGGGGATCAGACTGTCCCTAAAATTTAGGACTAGTCATATGGACATAATTTAACAATAAATAAGCCTGGTCATAAGGACTACACTCTGTTTAAAATAAACAGACTCTGGCAAAGATTATACTACTTAACTTAACAAACATTTAAGCTTCTCATATGAAGAAGAACAAAAACTACAAGTCTGTAACAGATTGAAAATATTACTTTAACAGATATTACATGATTATCTGAGTGAGGTAGAGAGACCGATGGAACGACCATCTTGACCACGGCTTGTAGGTTAAGTTGAGCTGGAAGCCTCCTAAATGTTCGTGTAACGAGTTGTTGAAATGGAATACAAAAATAGTACGAGGGGCGTCGCATTACATATGAAATTGATCTGACGTCTAAGGAAAAGAGGGGAAGGGGGTTTACTCGCATGCACTAGAATCATACAAAACTATAATCCACAGTTGGCCGGAGTCCAAGGAAGCACACAGGATTTTCAGTCTTGTTTTGCTGAGCCAGTTGACTAGATGCGGCTGCCACGTCCGCTTATTCTTTTTAGTCGTCCAGTCAGGTAGGATTCAAGTGACCCAGTATGCAACAATTACACAGTGAGTTAATAAACTGTACTTTATTTTAGTTTCATTTTCTTTTGTGTGTACGGGTTAGATAGCAGATAAAAGCGGCTGTTCTGGTGCGGTCGCGCAGGAATTTTTCCGCGAGATTTCCCCCCTCCCTTGAAGTGGCAGCATTGTTAGCCAATAGTTTGTTTATAGTTGTGACTTTCGTGGCTGCTAGACTGTCGCAATTTTATTATTCAAATTATCATGTGTTGTACAGCCAATGCCTTAATTAGGGCTTTATTAAATTTTGAAGGCATAAATGCAGTGAATATTACGCAACATTTTATTGTTTTCTTATTGAAATCTTTGATGAAATAAGGACATTGAGGTTAGTGTTAGTGTTTGACTTCTTAAATACACACTAATTTTTCTAGAAATAATTCATACTAGTTTGAATTGAACTGATGTATCTTATTTAATTGTTTATTAAAATAGCTTTCATAAAAGCAATTTAGGCTCAAAGCAACAATGAAGGAAGAGGGGTAATAAGGCTGTGTTACATTGTTACAACTCTTATAATTTTTCATATGAAACTTTATTAAACAAAAAATTAGGGTTGTTTTTCACGTTTTAACATTTTCAAATTTGGGATACATTTTTAAATTCGTTATTTGGTGTTCGATTTGAATGAAATTCCGTACAACCATGTTGTTTAGAGTGCTGATTTCGAATTTGCCATGAGTTATTTAATAAAATGTCAGGGGAAGCCCCTTCACCCTCACGCGCTAAATTACAATATGTTTTGAATAGTTTATTCACGTATCAGTATTAACACTTTAGGACAATTTCCATGAGGTTATGAAGCAGGACATTGGTAGACAGGCATCAAAATGCTGTAGAAATATCGATAAATTCAATTTTTTATTGCTTTATTTTACAGTTGAATATGTTTTTAAATAAACATGAAGCAGGACATTGGTAGACAAGCATCAAAATACTGTAGAAATATCGATAGAGTCAATTTTTTATTGCTTTTTAAATAAACGTGGCCAAATTGCTAGTTTTTTGATAACGTGAAGAGGGAGTTCTACAGCTTAGGGAACTTACTTGTTAAATATTGCTTCCAAGTGTATGATAATAATGAAGCAGCGGTTTCCAGCCTGGGGGTTGCAGCTTGTTTTGTGTGGGGCCACAATATAGAGGTTTTAGCTTTATATTGACTTTTTTAAGGATATTTTTGACTATAGGAAGATGCGTAATTCTAATAGAAATGTAAGTTGTTAAAAGTGCTAAAAACGACCTAGTTACGGCTTAAGTTCCTTTTTGCTATTCCATTCTGATAACTTCTAGCTGACTTGTTTGCTGTGGCAGCCTTGTAATGCTGCTAGCATAATATAAAAATCATCTCCCAACCCCGGGCTTGTTGATTCTCTTTTACTACATATTAGATGCATATAATCATTACTATAAGCAATTTATAATAATTAAAACAAGCATTAGTGGACATGCGGGTTTAATGTCACGCTCTTTTCGTTTAGTTTGTTGGTGAAGGTGAAGTAAGGATTTTAATTCTGGTCAGGAGTATTTTATCCTAATATCCCTCCAAGTAAATACGGGTACATTTCCTGTAAATTTTACGTATCCCACTGGTTTAGCTAACTGTGGATAGTTCGGGCTGGTGAAAAAACATAAAAACTAGGATAAACTACAAAATGTTGGAAACCACTGTAGTAAAGCCAGATAATTTTTTTAATCTAAAATATACGATTTAAACAATATCTGCAAATCAAAATAAATATATTTAAGCTCAATTGGATATTTAGCTCAGATGCAGGTAAACTGAAATAAATAATAATTCAAGTTATATCCTTATGTACTGAAAAAGCCTTGTAGCTTTAAAAATCCATTATGAACAAATAAGTAAACAAATTTAAAAATACAGTTGCCCAAAAGCTCGTTTCAAGACTTAATTATCAAACCCAAATTAAAAAAATAATCTGGGAGCCTTCTGCCCCCCCCCCTCCCCAGTCACAACATTGCCCTTGTACTCTCCTTTTCAACTTGGAAATTCTTCTAATTTCAAAATACTTAGAGTTGGGAAAAACACTCGTTCACCCCCCCTCCCCCCAAAACACACACACAAAATATATTTCGTGTAAATCCCCTGCCAGGGCCCAACAAAAAGTTGATGTCAAGAGCACAAAGTGGAGCCCTGATAGTAAAATCAATTCTCTATTGTTGAAAAGAGGATGCTTGGGACCATCACAGCCTCACTTTGTGCTCATGACATAAATTCTGGTTTGTGCGCTGGAGCGCCTTAAAGAAGTGTGTAATAGAGGATTTTACTTTAAAAAAATCCTGTTCTTCCCCAAGTTTGGGTCAAATTGCTCAGATCTGTAGTGTCTAGGCCTATGCACACTTAAAAGTTTGGATAAAGAATTGAATTTACTATCGGGGCCCCGTTTTGTGCTCTTGACACAAATTTTGGTTTGGGCCTTGGAGCGCCTTAAAAAGGTGTGTAGTGATAGATATTGTTTAAAAAAGTACTTCACACTATATAAGCCAACTTACTCAGATTTGTATGAAATAGGCTCATTCAAACATAATGTAAGATATTTTTTGAACATTTTATTTTTCCTTCACATATTTCCATTTTGATAAAAATAAATTTTCCCTAGCGCCATATATAATTATTTTCTGAACTAATTTTATGGTGGTTAAATTTGTTTTTCTTTTGTTGGTTATAGAAGTGTAGTTTATTCATTATTGTTGTTGTGGAATAGTTCAGCCCAATTCCTAATGTCACTCAATTTAAATAATCTGAGACAAACTTACTTACAAAGTTAACCAAGGGTTTTAGTAGATGATATGTATAAACATTTGAAATTTAAACGTTATGAATGCTCACTTATTATTTAAATAAAAATAATATAGGCCCTAACATTATATAGGTTAAATATTGTAAGTTATGGCTGCTTTATTGGCATATAAAAATCTAAACAGACAAGCACTTAATTATTTAGCAAATTTTTCACGCCAAATGTCTTCAAATGGTAATTCTTATGTAAATCAAGTACGCTTATTACAAAAATTAAAATATAACAATGAGTTTCCAAAGTATTGTTATGGGGAAGGAGACTATTTGTTACTAACAGAAACGCAAGTTTTTGTTAGTTTTGCAGATAAGGCTTCAAATCATCAAATCACCTGGGTTCCATTTAATGGTAAGTTTGTTAGAAAAAATTATTTAATAGACAGCGGTTTTTGTCTTGACCTACTAGGCCTACACCATGGTTGTATCCGAATAGTCAAGAACACTCGACTTAATGCAGAATTGATAAATTCACACTTTACAAGCACTTGAAGACTGCAACAGACTCTTCGAACGGCAAACTACCCTTTATACGCCCTTGAGTCCGCAGTGCTGCGTCCTACCAGTGATCTTGGAAACTATTTTAAACGCCATCTATCAGCAGAAAATGAAAACGAATACAACGTTTTAATATCCATTCCCGCCTCTTTTCACTAGACATTTTCAACACAACACAAAAACACTACAGCAAAAGCAGTACCGGTATAGTTAAAATACTTTATCACAGATAACAGATCACAGATCACATTTCTCTGGCAGACAAAAAATTAAACAGTTGCCAGTCAAAATTCATATCAACAGCGTGTCAAGGGTAACTTGCCGTCACCCTTGGTTTCAAGGGCTTGTGAGGGGTGCATCGGCACACTTCGTGACTATTCGGACGGTTCTACAATTGATCACGTGATTGCCAATGCAACTATCGAGTGAACGTCAAGGGTTGACGGCGCATGAAGTAGACTATTCGGATACAGCCCATGACCTTACCTTCCACCAAGGTACTAGTGTGGCATCCCAGAAATAGTTTTCTGAGAAATACCAAGTTCTCCGAAAGAGAGGTGTTGCTTTGGTAGGTTAAACTTCAAATTAGTATGCTCTATAACCTCTGCTTCACAGATCACATCAGCTTGCGCCTTGCTCCAGACAGTTTTCTTTCAAAGAGTTTAATTATACGAAGTCTCTGACTGTATCCGAATAGTCTACTTATGCGGCATCGCCTTGACTCGTGTCCTTGATAATTGCATTGGCAATCACGTGACCAAGTGTATATCCATCCGAATAGTGGCTAAGGATGCCTAGATGCACCCTGCTCGAGCACTGCTCAAGGTCTTGGTCACCATGGATATGAAGGCCACCAACCATGCGCTGTTCTCACGGTATCGGTTGCAGTGTTTGACTGATAATTGTTTTAATACTATCATTTCGTCTGCTCGAGCACTGACTTAAGTTTTCTACCATTTTAAATAAGGATGGCGTTTGCATAGTTTATAAGATCTTTGGTTGGAAGCAGCACTGCGGGCCCAAGTGTGTTGCCGTTAGAATAGTTTGATGCAGTCTTCACTAGGAACACCTTGAGAATTGTAAAATCATCAAGACTACATCAGTCTAAAACTAAAGTGTCCGACTAGGGGGTCTTGGACTATTCGGATACAGCCTCTGACTTTATCATTGGTTGACACGGTCACATGATTAAGGATACAGATTGTGCAGACGGAGCTTAAGCTTGATACCTTATGACTTCTAGGATACACAAAGTGTACATAGGCACTCTCGGTCAGTAAAGGGGATTCATACATGCTATGAATTCGTCATAGGCCTATGCCAAATTGATTTCCAAATGAGCAAATATGATAAAATGACCCCCTTAATGGACCTATTCTTTTCCTTAAACTGAAATATATTTCTATTGGTTACCAGTCCTCAGTTGAGCTAAAACCTTCTCTGTGATAAGATCTATCTCTCTTTGCAGTTCAAAATCCAACACATGTTAAAAATATAAATAGTTTAGGTCGTTTTTATACAATTTTTAACAATTCCATCTTGAAAACATTCCATATCTCCCTTGAGCGGTGTTAGGAAGGAGTGGAGCAGCATACGAGTCAGCTTCACAAACGAGTAAAAAAGAAAACACAGTTTCATGCTGACTGCTTAAAACTGTAAACATAAACAGATTGATAGGAGCTGGTTTTAATTCCAGCTGGTTACAGTAGCCATTTATGTGTTTTTCAATTTTAAATGGTGTTGAAAGCTCTTAACATAGGGCTTAGTAATATACTATATAGATTAATCAGCAGTAATTCACCAATTCCACCAAATTAACATACAATCGACCGGTAGTAGGCTAATGCCTAAACGGTTTCCCACACTATTTCTTCTCAAATTTGGGTACATTTCTCCTCAATTCTAGCCTTGTAATCCCCAAGTGGATAGCCAGGATGAGTGGTATGATGCAATAGAAAAAAAAAACACCTTGTTTGATTGTCTCTGAAAGAGCTCAAGTGGTTAGGTTGTTGTCAAGATATGAGTGAACTAAATGACTGCTTTATCTTCTTCCTGGCACGCATTATTATAATGGATGTTAACACATAATAAAATAGGTACCTACAAATAAAAGACTGAATTTATAGTGATTAAGCTGGGTTCTGAATCCTGGTAGTAGAAAGACATGACAATTTTAAAAATGTGACCAGATGCTTACACTGCAAAGCACTCACTTTCTCCACTTGTGTTAAACATTAAAGTAAATATTTGTTTAAATTGTAGCCTATTGTTTACCTTTTTAAATCTAAAAAAATAGTATTGGCTTCACTTGGACAAAAACATAATAGGCCCTACAGAGTAGAAATTATTTGTCAATAAAGGAATACAAAATTGATAGACAAATGTCTTAAGGGGACTTTATACTTGAGTGCTTATACATGTTGGACAGAAAAAAGACGCGTGGTAGTGGAGGAAATGGTTTTAATGTGTTCAGTGGCTCAGTCACACTTGTACATTCACATTGTAAACACACATCATAGTGATAACTTTGTTCTCTCCTGTCCCAATGAGCGTTGCAAAATGTCACGCATATGTAGGTCTTAGTTCTCAACAGGTGGTTTATCCAGTCTTGTTTGTGGAAATGCATTCCATTTTGAGATTTGGCAAAATACACGCCCATATTATGTATTGTCTAGAATTATTTCCTCCTATTTTCAACACCAGTGGTTACATTAGACCGCCATGCCTTGCCAGTGAATTTCAGTCGAGTGTACTGAGAGTGATTTTTATATTGGTTTTCCACACTCTCTCAACAAAAATTGGGGTACAACCCCTCTAAATTCCACCTTCCTCATCCCAACCCCATTAGAGTAAATATATGTATAACCTGGGTAGGTAATAAGACGCGATGTACACAAAATATAAGTAGCTTATTTATGTAGGCCTATTTAAAATGCTAAATTTGTAAAAAAATATTGTTGGAGATGATACACTTTTCTTGCAGCTTCACATTTTGTTTATTTTAAGCTATTATTTACACTTTATATTGTAAACAAATATTTAGGTGGGAGTTAACTAACTAGGTACCATATGATAATTTTCAGAATAAACATATCCTACAATATTCTAGTTTTATACTATAGGTCAATATTTTATACACAATCAGTCTTAAAAAACGTTAATCAAGTTACTTGCTTTTGTTAAAGGCAATATTAGGTAAGGATAAGTAAGATAGGTTAGTTGAGATTGCGTTTTAATACTGTACTTAACACAAATTAAATGGGATGTGATCAATTCTAAGATCTAACAAAACTTTACGTCATAAAGACAAACATTACAAAATTCTAAACAAATCCACCATGGTTAAAAAAATATTAGTTAGACAAAAAGGAAATGAATAGTTTCAAAAAACAATATTAAATGTAGTTTTTCCTCTTAATAGTAAGTGTTAAATAAGCCGCTTCAGTGGACACATGGTCTAAAGCCGTGCTCTCACAGTAGACTAGATTGCCGATGACAGTGAGATAGAGGTTTGAATCTCAGTAGGGTGTACTGAGGCAGGTCTTTCTAAAATGGTTTTCCATGCTCCCTCCACATAAATATGGGTACACTTCTTCTATATATAGCCAACCCTATCCCTAAAATATAACCCAAACGGGTAGTAAGACGCGGTGCTAAAAAAAGTTTTAAATAATCTAAAAGTCAATCATGCAATCACATTGAAATCCTTACACAATAAGCTTGACACAGATAATATTGAGTATCCTTTATGAGAATTATGTTAATTAAAAGAAAATGCACAAGCACAAGCATTTGTATGGAGAAAGGGTAGATAGCTATACAGTATTGTATTACCAACTTGCCATCACTCTGGCGGGATTCGAACTGACCAAAATGGTGATGAATGATAACTAAATAATTGAAGTCATGTTAAGTGATTTTAAGATAAGCTGTTAATTTAATAAATAGATGATTGTTTAATTTTGATTATGCTAGAGAAGACTATGTGAAAACCAGGTTTGATCATAATTTGTTAAAAATAATTATTTTTCAAACATCATGCTTTGTTTTTGAAAAAAATCATTGATTTTAATATCTCAGCATCCTTAAAATTATTCTTGCTGAAAGAAGCTCAAAAACCACAGATTTGAAAAACATTGTTACTTTTGTGGGTTTTGTTTATGATTAATGAGAATTAGTCGAGTATAATTTTAGGTTTATATTTTTACTATATAAATATTTGGTAGCAGTGAAGTTAGCTCAATGCCAACACGCTTGACACTAACTCAAGAGGTGGGAATTGAATAGGTTCGAAACAACAACAAATGTTCATAATTTTTCAAAATTTTTAACTTTGCCACTTAGTCCAAAATTTTTGATAATTCAAACAACACTTTTGAAAAATAGGGAGTGTGGGGGGAGGGGGGCAGGGGGAAGAGGGGAGGAAGAGTCTGAGTCCGAGTCAAATGAAATGTATTTTACAAACTCATTTTAAAAGAGAATTGTCAGGAACAGTGACTATAAATGTTTAATATTTGTGAGTTTTAATTAAAAAATATGTTTTTTTACTAAAAAAATGAATTTTCAAAAATGTGAACAAGCTTCGGTCCCAATTATTTCATTTTATCAAGGTTCTGCTGTATTTTTACTTTCTTGCAACTTCTTTCGAGAGAGAAAATATTGTGATTATCAAAAAAGTCAATTTTATAGAATGTCAGATGTGTCATGACCCTCTGAACCCAAAAATAGTGTTGTCTGCTGCTGGGACTAGAGCCGAAACCATCTTACCAATCAGGCTAAAGCTTGATATCGGGGGTTCTCATTGGGTTTACCAGACGAGTTTTTGAAATTATGTATCAAACCATAAAATTAAAGGTAGTTAACTTATGGGCTAAAACAGAAAAATTCGATTTCTCAAAATCAGTTTTAACACTTTTGATTAACATTCATATCTAGGCACTGTTTAACATTAAAGAACCCACTTTGTTGGCCGCATGGTCTAAGGCGCTACTCTCACTAAAGACTAGACTGCCGATGACGGAGAGATCGTGGTTCGATCCCGATCAGGTGTAATGAGGGTGGTTTTTCATAAATGGTTTTCCACTCTCTCAATGAAAATGCAGGTACACTTCCTTTAAGTTAAACCTTTATCATCCTTAACCCATTAGTGTGATTAGTACATAAGCATATAAACCAAATAATTATTAAGATGCTGTGATAAACAAAATACAAACAAAATGTGGAATCTCATTTTTGCATGAAAATGACCGAGATATACAATAATAACTTAACATTGCATAGTTGTAGGACTTTTAAAAGTAAACAACTTTTATTTAAAAGAATATTTTATAAAATCAACATTATTTTGTTTCACTTATCTAACACATTATAAGGTACATTCTAGATGAAGGAGCGAGAAAGTCTGTGTGTCGCACCGTACCATTTATTTTATGACATTGTTTTGACCACCACGCTGTGGGACTGGATATTTACTTTGAAATTTGAACTATACCATAAAAGTTTTTCTTTTTCTCGTCACATCGCTGTGCATGTGGACTAAACGTTAATCTTTTATATTATGGCTTAGCCATGAGTCTCTTTGGGGTTTGAATCTCATTTTTGTGTACCGAGTGTGTTTTTAACTTAAAGGCTTTCCATTCTCCCTCCAAGCTAATTTGGATATATTTTCTTTAGATGCATCTTTATTTCTACCCAACTAGCATAATTAAATGTGTATAGCCTGGATGTGAAGTTAGACACATTGCAAATAAATAATAACATAGAAGTAGCTGATTAACTGAAGATCCATTTTACACTCAACCATCATAAAATAAAAATATACAACTAAGATAACTAAATAATGGCCCCTCTTCTCATTTTAACCTAACTTATCTATTTGGTATTTAAGATTTACAGTAAAGCATGATGCAAAGCTAATTAGAGATTGTAGTTGAATTTTAGAAAATGCAGACACACTTCCTCTACATTCTAACTTTTGTATTCTCTTCTGTATCTTTAGTGTAAATATGTGAATAGCTCGGACAGATATTAGAAAATGAAACACAACCATTTTAAATTTATACTTTTTTTTTGCACACGTTAAACTCTCGGTTGGTCTTCTCTCATTTTATCACTTTAATGGGGAGGAGTAAATAGAATTTTAGAAAGAAATGTTCTTTGATTCACATGCAGAGAGATTAGGAAACCACATAGGAAAAACATCCTCAGTGCGTTCAAGTAGGATTCAATCGTCGACTTCCAAATCACTAGCAAACCTAGTTAATATGTCAGGCTAGGATTCAAACGCAGTCCTCCCCAACACCAGCAAACTAAATTAGACGAGTATGTCCATGTGCGCACTAATGCAGGTTTATTTGACAGTAGATATGTCTCGTGTGAAGATAGAAATACTCTTGCTGTTGCTCATGGGTTGAAAATTATCATTAGCATAAGCTAAAAGTTTATTTGAATATTATTTTGTGAAGTGTGCATCTAAATTACTATAATTTTTATATTATAATTTCTTGCATAGAGATAATTAATAGAATCAATAAATGGGTACTGAATTACCTTGCGAGCTTCCTTATCCTTTGTTTTAAGACCTGTTATGTGAAGAAAGTGGTTGTTAGGAAGGCCATTTGTTGACATGCCATGAACATGTCCAGCTGTGTACGAAAAGAGTGAGGGGTTGAAGAACTAGATAACATGACTTGGTAAAAACTTCACTAGTTTTGTTTCAGTAAGACGTGATACATCCCTGCAAAAATGTTTAAAGAAAAGTAATGTATAAAAGCTTTGAGCCACAAAAGATGGTTTTAAAGCTATTTTAAATACCCCGACAACCTAAAAGCAAAAAAGTAAACCTCAAACTTTTCCGAACTAATCTACCAACAATTAAAATCTTCACAAAGAAAGATAAAAAGTAAATAAATAATTAAAACCTCCCATATTAAAATGATATATTTCTTATAGTTCACTATTCACACTATAGCAAATTATCATGTCAAATTTAAAGAATCAAACATAATTGACAGCTTTAGCAAAATCTTTAATTTAATTTCACCAGTTAACACATTTATTAAAGCAAATAAAAAACTAATTAAAAATACTTTTTGAAATTAAAACATATCTAGAATCGGTTATGTTGACATTAAAAGGGACAGTGCAGCTCTTAGGATATGCAAATGATTCAGCTTTGTTGAGCAATAGTAAGCTGTTGGGAGAAGTGCAGACATTTTATTAGAGGTTAGTGAGGAAATGGGTTTACGAGTGAACGCTGTTAAAACTAAGTATTTGGGCACACAGAGAATATAGATTGGGGACAATAATTTAGAGATTACTTTGAACAATATATCATATCAGTGTCAATGAATTTAAATATTTAGTAACAATTTTAACTAGCAATAACAATATTAGATTGGAAATTAGGAAAATTTTACAGTCAGCAAACACATGCTATTACTCGGTCAGTAAATTTTTGACATCTGTCCTGCTATCAAGGAATATAAAACTCAGAATATACAAAACAACAACTTTACCGGTTGTTCGTTATGGGTGTGAAACGTAGTCTCTTACCTTACATGACAAAAAAAATAATAATTAGGGTGTTTGAAAACCAGGTGCTTAGGAAGATATTTGGTTCAAAAAGGGATGAGGTTAGGGAGAGTAGAGATTACATAATGATGAGATACAACCCTGTACTCATCACAAAATATTGTTAGGATAATATTATCAAGTCTTGTAGATAAAGATGGGCAGAACATACAGCGCGAATGGGAGAATCTAAAACAGTGTTAACCGGCAAACCCAATGGGAAGAGACTATTGAGAAAACCTAGACGCAAATGGGGGATAACATTAGAATGGACCTGAAACAGATAGGATAGAACTAGCTCATGATATAGATAGGTGGTGTACTTTAGCAAGTACGGCAATGAACTTTCACATTCCTAATGCCATAGAGTAAGTAATGCAGAGTAAGAATGCAGAGAGCAAGATTGGTATTCTCTAAAATATTTAGATGCACCATCCTCCTTAATAATACTCCTTGATTGCTTTAAAATACTTCATGCAAGCCTCCTTAGTCTTATCTAAACCATGATTGATGGACCATTATCATCCTATCCAGATTGGATGCTGATGCACACCTATTTAGGTACTTGCATTCAAGGATTGAACCTGTATCTTCTCACACTATTTTGGAGTTGTGTCTGACTGTCAACTGTTCATGTATATTGTTTTACTATCAAACTTCAAGTTTCATAGTTTCCAACATAATTTGTTTTAATTTCTGTGAAGGGAACAATTGTAACTGTGTACCACAAGTATAGGACTAGTTAAGTTTATGCATTTTATTTTCTAAACTTCTGTAGCCTAGTACTTTTAATTTTAACAACTAATACATTTACCGGCTTTTTTTTTTATTTATTTCAGGTTTAACTAAGTTTCTGCCAGATCTTGCTGAACAAGCAGTGTTACTGCAAGTAGTTAGGAAAAAATGTTTGTTTGCACTAGACGTGACCTCACTTTCTGAAAATATCCTAAATCAAGTAGAAAAAAAATTGAATGGAAAGTTTATTAACTTGCGAAAATCACTTTTCACTCTTTCAGCAGAGGAATCTGTTTTAGTTTCTCAAGTAAGTTATTAGAAATTATATTTATGTGCTCAACTAATCCTTCTTCTAGGTCATGGCAAATGCTCATGGAATTTATTTTACTTTCTATTGTAATCTTTTTAGATGAAACTAATAGTTTAAATTAATTAATAGGTATCACAAACTTATGCGCGATGGTTGTCCAGAGGATGTTCCAATCCTGCAGTTTAAATCATTTAAGTGAATAATAACAATCTGGCCATGATAATTAAACCTAGGACCTTTGACTTTGCATGCCAATGCTCTACCAGTTAAGGTATCAACGGTCATATTTCACAAGTTGTATTCATTCTACTTGTGTAAACTGATGAAAGTATCAATCAGCATTCATGTTGCTCAGGGTACATACATGGAGGTTGTCTACACATACCTGCAATGGTATGATGTAATGATAGTGAATATGGAGGTGTGGTCCAATGGGAGTTTTAAACCTAATTTGAGTCCAATCTAACAACTCCTGGCTATCGTTGGGGATAATTCCCCCTAAGAGAAAAATATCCAAGGTACCAGCCGAGAATCGAACCCGGGACTCCTAGGTTCATAGCCAGGTTCACTAACCACTACATAAGAAG
Source organism: Timema podura (assembly GCA_033556935.1). Lineage (NCBI taxonomy): Eukaryota > Metazoa > Arthropoda > Insecta > Phasmatodea > Timematidae > Timema > Timema podura. The sequence goes on from JAVRXN010000009.1 coordinate 15,107,917, forward strand.
GCTGGATTGCCAAGCAATTATTAATTAATTAATAGCTATCACAAAAGTGACATGATGGTTGTTCACATGATCATTCCTACTGATAACTGGAATAAAATTAAGTAAAAAATGACAACCTATGAATAGGAATATAACCCAGGACCTTTGGTTTTTGCATGCCATTACTTGATTTGTCACGTTTTTCCCTAGTTGTATTAATTTTATTTGGCTGAACTAAAGACAGTTATGAGTGCTGTGCTGCGGATAGCTGAGTGACCAATACTTTCACTAGCTCCCATGATTAGATTCAACAGAACCGGTGAAAGATGGTCATGGAAGGATAACTCAATAATAGAGCATTGGTGTGCAAATACAAAGCTCCGGTGTCCAGGTTGTCATTCATTATTCGTGTTAACTTTTATTTCTTACATGCACCAATGTTGTCTTGTTTGTTTTGGCGGTGACACCGGGGGTTTAAATCCTAGTCAGGTGTACCGGGGGTGGTTTTTCCTAAATAGTTTCTCACAATGCAGGTACATTTCCTCTGGAACTCTACCTTTTTAACTCAACCTTATTTAATTCACGTAATTACTAATGTATAACCTGAACACGTACTAAGACGGGGTGAAAAATAAAGTTTTCAGCTTTCACTCATGATTTGTGTGAACCTCTTCATGCTTACACAGTTAATGTAAATACGTGGGTAGGTTGAAAAACTAGTAACAAAGATCGTAAATTAAATATTTATTTTAAAAATATGTGATTTTTACGATATTTTAATTTTGTCAATGGTTTTTTATTTTTCAAATTGACTTTGGCAAACAAAACTTTATCAACTAATTGAATTCAATATTTAGGTCTCTTAAATAGGTCAACATGAAATAATTGAAACTAAACCAACAGTTTATTTAGAAAATTGTGAAGAAAACAAGTGTCTGTCTGTCCCCATCACCCCTTGTAACTTTCCAGGGCAAATCACTGTTGTCATGGGTGAAGAGCAATCGCTTCTGTCCCACATGTGGCGGAGAGTTGGTGTTGAGAGGGGCAGGGAGAGCCCACAAGGAATGTGGTTCCTGTAAGTCTGTTCAGTACCCCACCATATCACCTGTGGGAATCGTACTTGTCACAGACGTAGCGCATACTAATGCATTGCTAGTACGACAACCTGTCCACCCGCCAGGCATGTACACTTGCATAGCAGGATTCGTTGAGGTGGGTGAGTTGTTTCATAGTAAATATTAATTAGAATTTTATTATCAGGATTTATGTAGGGGGAAAAATCACTAAAAATAAACTGTCCCATAATGCATAGCTTTTACTAATTTCAATTATGAATAATCTAGAATCATTTTTATATTAAAGTAATGAAGGATGTAGATTAATTCAATGTCCATTAACTAAATAGATACTGGCTCTGTAATGTAGTGTTCAGTTTACCTGGCTACAAGCCTAGGAGTCTCAGGTTCATTTCCCAACTGGTACCTTAGATATTTTTATCAAATGGGTAAATTACCCCAACGATCACCAGGATTTGTTTAATTAGGCCTAAGTTAGGTTTAAGAGTTTCCACTGGTTTCAAACCCTTATACTCACTATCACCATCACCTCATCACATCAGGACATTGAAAGAGCCTCTACAGGAAGGATGTACATTTAGTACATTCGGTCGTCCCCTGGGCAACGATAGATTAGTACTGGACAATCTTTACACCAACTGGGATACAAATGATGTAGCCCAGATGCGTTTTGTATATATGAAGGGCTCGGGATCAGATAGCCCTATGCCACATCACACTCGAACAGAGATAAAGGGAGACACATTCAAAGGATTGCCAGCTAACACTAAAAATATATAACACATTTTACTGTATTGCTCTACCATCGGTTATCGGAATGTAATAGTATTTGTACAGACAGCCGATAGATGGTGTTGTAAGACATGGATGCTAATATTTCATTACTTTTTCTCCAGAAATGTGGCTCAGGACGATTTGATCCCAAGCCCTTCATATATTGAATGTATACCTGCTTCATTTAGTACTAGTAGTTTACTAATTACTGAGTTTTGTAACGTTAGATTTTTTTGAAAATGGCTCTAATGATTAGTTTCAAAACTTAAAACCGGGGACTATTTTGTATTATAAATATTAATGTATCTTTATTTATCTAAAATAAATTAATTTAAGAGTTGTTTAGCTATGATAAATAATATAAATTTTTTTTTTTTTTAATTGATCTTGAAGATTGAATTCAAATTATTAGTTTTTCATGATAACATAAATAATTTTAGGGTGGTTTACAAATAATTTATTTTAGAGAATTTAAATTTTGTTAAATAGCCATATTTGAACAATTTGGTTTAAAATTTATTAATAAAGAGTGTTTATTGTAACAAGATGATTTGTTTGTTTTGATTAGGAAAACATACCTAAGGATATTCTGAAAATTGAAAAATGACACGTGGACAGGTGTCATTTTTCAATTTTCAGAATATAATATCTAGATGAAATAATTCCCACTAATAAGCATAAAATTTAGCGCAGGCTACCAATTCATACCTAAGGATAGTTTACTCAAAAACTATTTTTGAAAATTTTGAAAATTATCTTTGAAGCTATAATACTTATTACAATATGAGAAAGTTTGTGCGATTGTGTCGTACCATTTATTTACCATACTATCTCATGTATTTATTTTCATTTCATTGTTATGTTTATTTTATTTTAATTGCTTACCTGTAGCTTAAAAGCTAATGGAAGTTATCTTGGTGAAATGTTCGAGTGACACATTTACTTTCATGTCACCCACTTCGGTGGTCGCATGGTCTAACACGCTACTCTCGCACTAGACTAGAGTGACGATGACATTGAGGTTAGTATCTCGGTCGAGTGTACTGAAGGGTTTTTTCAAAATGGTTTTCCACTCTCCCTCCTCACAAATGCAGGTACACTTCCTACAAATATAACTTTCCTAAACCCTAAAACCATGAGCATAATTAGTACATTAGCGTATAACTCGAATGGTTAGTAAGACACAGTGCTAAAAGAAATAATTTCATATAAAATTATTTATGTTGGCCATTCATGTTTTATATACAATATATAGTGTATATGTTGTCTGTGTGTATGTAGTAAACTATTTCACAAAAATCTTTTTTTGTTTCTTTAAAAATTTATTTCTGTCCATGTAATGTGTATTCGAAATAGCTTTTCATATTAGTAAGTAAATTTTCTTTGGGCTGATTGTATAATATATACATTTTGTTTATTTCTGAGTGCCGCTTATAACATTATACAATGTAAATTTTTATTTAAAGATAGGGGGTCTATATTTACTTAATGATCATCTCTAAAACCATCTTCACAACTCAAGCTTGTATCTAGTCTAATTTAAAATTTGCATATGTAAATTGATTATGTTTCATTAGTTTTACTTTGTAAAATTGTTTGTATATTTTGCTATTATTGTGCCTCAAAAGTTTTACAAGTCAAATGGAAAAATGTATATATGTAAGATCCACTTTTATTTTTTAAAAAAAGTTTGGGACCACATAGAACGTTAGAGCCATCATAATCTTGAGGCCAAAAATGTCCATGATTACCATAATTTTTTTAACCTATGAGAAAGTAAAAAGGCTAATATTTTTAATCAATATTACTTTAAATAATTTTAAGTACAATAAAATTAAATAGTTTAAAAAGAAAAATACGTCTGTATTCAATTATATAGATTTACTATTACTAACTAATGTTAATCCATATTTTCGGGTTCGGATTATATGCTAATTTGTTTGGGAATACAATAATATGAGATATTTATTCATTGTGAACAGTTAGTAAGACAAGTTGCTTAGAAAATATAAAAACATATTCAATTATGTGCCCACCACGCCAACGAATACATTTTAAAAATTGGTTTGAATCAATAAGTATTTTCCTGCTCCTACTGTCAACTTTAGGCCTCAAACTACACTACAATACTACCTTTCAAAAGGGATGGGGGTTGAACTAAGCAAAGAGAGAGGAAAGAAAAAATAAGTGCACTGGTCTCACAACCCAGCTCTCATGCATGTGTGTGCGCGCGCATACACACATACACACACACACACACTTAAAATTACAAGATGTTTGTGGATTTCTCTTTGACTATTCTATCGCCTTAATTATTGAATTGTACGCCTACCACTCTCAGGCGAATAAATTGTTTCCTATTTATGATTTGGCAACGCTGTAAATGGAAGACCCTTGCAAATTGCTAAACGTTACAAGTAGTTCCCGGTATTCCTACAAGTAGCGTTACACTACTGTTACCAAACCATTTCAAATTTTAATTTTATAAATAAGATTTTAAAGCTCAATATTAAACTAATAAATTATAAATAAGTAGCTAAAATAAGGAGAAAAATATTATATAGCCTTGAGATTTCTTCTTTTTCCAACATTAATACTTACATCCATATTAATCTTGTTAAAGTAGTTATTCATTTAAAAAAATAAAATAATAGAACACTAAATAAAAATTCTAATCTAAGAAAATCGAAGTAAAAATAGTTCTACCTTATATAATAAAATTCAATTTTGAATATTTAACTTAATGAAGTCACTATAAGCAAAATAGTGCTAGGCTGAAAATGTGAAAGTTTTTATTGTATAGTTTAATTAGTATGATTAATAAAAGTTATACAGAGTCTTCGTTCTAGATAATATAAATCCCTTTTCATTGGTGAAAACCGATTTCAAATCCATAGAATGGTTTTGTCACAATCTTTTATTTTGTAATACCATGTTTTTATGGGTGAAGAGTGTTGACCGGCCCCTTAAATATAGTAGAGTAGCTATTTCTATCCTTCTCTAAATGTTTCATTGCAAGTACTTTCACTTGTAGAAAGAGCAGAGTCACTTGGCTCCCAACTGTTTGTCTCTCCACCAGCTGTGCAATACCCCTTCCTCCTTCCAAACCTCTTGCTTTCCCCTAACATCAGTATTCCCCCCTTTCTCCTTATTGAACAAAGGACAAGAGTATTTTTAACACTGAGTCACCAGATTATCTGGCTACTCTCTTGTCTTGAGACAACTGCTTCCGTGCTGTTGTAAACTTACAGGTCTGGACATAACTTTAAAGAGATGTGTGACTTAACTATCAACTTACTATTTGGAGTTTCGAATCGAATATTCGGCCGATAATTATTCGAAATATCCGCACACCCTTAGTCACTAGTATGAAAGTAGGCTAAGGGCCGCTCTTATGACTACTGCATAAATATTACTGTCGGGAGGTTAAAGTTAACTGCCAGATAAAAGTTATCAGGCACTTTAATGTTTTACACTTATTATGAACTGAATTTATCTGCTGGATAGCTATCTTAAGGATAAATATATTTTTATGCAGAAAAAGGCAAGGTTGGTACTGTTTTTCTGGTGTGCGCATGCATATAAGGCCTGCAGATACCGCTACAACCTAGCGAGGGGTGACAACACTAAACATTTGTTAAATAATGGGTGATAAGCGAGTGCAAGGAAACAGATGGCGTCACGTGGTCGCAGAAGCTAGGTTGTCTTGCAAGTACTAATTTCGGTATCTGCCAAAATATGGGCAATAGTTGGGTACAACGTTTACATAATTTCATTTATTGTACTCACATTTCAATAATTTGTTCTTATATAAATATAACTCTACAAATAGCTTGTTAATTTTTGTAAGTGTGAATTAAATGTTCTAACTTTATATACAGCTAGAACCTGGGCCTGTGCTTACTTAACACGCGAACCAAGATTTGTTTTTCTACAACGCTCAAGATTTGTTAAATAATGGCGGCTAAACGAGTGCGGGTAAACAGATGGCATCATGTGGGCGGACAAGCTAAGATGTCTTGCAAGTACTAATTTCGGTGTTTGCCAAAATGTGGTCAATAGTTGGGTTCGACGTTTATACAAAATTTCATTTATTGTAATCACATTTTAATACCTAATTTGTTCTCATATAAATATAACTACAAATAGCTTGTCAGTTTATATAAAAGTGTAAATTAAATGTTCTAACTTTATATAGTTAGAGCCCAGGCCTGTGCTTACTAAACATGTGAACCAAGATTTTAACCTAAAGACAATTCTGATAGGCAAAACCTCATTAAAAACAACGCATCACTATGGCAACAACCATTTTAACTTTCAGATAAAAGTTATCAGGTACTTAAACCTCTCGATAAAAATGTGATGGATAAATACATTTTATCTGGCAGATAAATGTTATCTGGCAGTCATAAGAGGCACTTTTAACTTATCCACCAGATAGAAATATTTATCTACCAGATTAATATTTATTCAGGAGTCATAAGACCGGCCCTAAGACGAGTGATTTACTTGAGTTCATTATAAAGGTGATCTCTGCTAATAATGACCTCATGTGTATTAGTTGCCTAATGAAACAAATAAAATCACTATGTACAAAGATTAATGAATGCTCTCTATAAAACCACTCAAATTCATATTAGTTGGCACCATTAAACCACAAACTTTAACCATGAATATTTTTGTAAAACATTATCGCAGACTTTATATTATGTGTCAAGGTGAGAGCGTAGAAGAAAATGTCAAAAGAGAGGTGGCCGAAGAAGTTGGACTTGAGGTCATGGATATAAAGTATTTTGGCTCGCAACACTGGGCATTTCCTGCCAGTCGACTTATGATTGGCTGCCTGGCAACAGTTTCTGAGCATCAGGTAAGATGAATGTTGAAGGGGTTGACTGACTGGTTGACTTCACATGTCTTGGTTTCTGATCAGGGAAGCCAGGGTAAATTCCTGATCAAATACAAGGAGTGATTTTCCCACAATATCCATTCTACTCTACTCGCAAGTTAATTCTCTGTCTGCTATATTTTAATAAGATCTGCCTGGACGGGAGAACTTGGTATAAACTTAGCCAAATAATAAATTATGTTTTAAAATGTTATTTGATTAATATAATTTAACAAAAAATTTCAAATTTGTATTGTATGGTTTTATTTTATTTATATTCTTCAATTTAAAATAATATCCTTTCTTGTGATAGTTCTCTTTGGACAGAAGTGAGTTGGAAGATGCAGCTTGGTTCACACCTCAGGAGGTGAGGGGGGCATTGAACAGAGTTTCCAACTCTCAGGAATCTGTTTTTGCCGGGTCTAAGGAGCTGTGGGTGCCGCCTAGAGGAGCCATTGCACACACTTTGTTGAAACATTGGATTGCAACGCATCACTCAGCCAAGCTCTAGTACTCTTAGAAAGACACAACACAGTGAAACTAGGTACCTGCATTGTTGAAACCAAAATCCTATCGCATATTTGGTGAATCATGTTTTCTTTAAATTATATCACATTTTAAAATGGTTTTGTTATATTTGTGTAGATATACATTATTAAAGCATATATTTTTTGTTACTAACTTTTATTTTTATGAATACAATTTACTTTTTTTTTAAGAACTACATTACTAATTACACAAATATGAATTATTGCCTAATGGTTTGTAAATTTATCACAAGACAGTGTAGAAACACTATACAATAATGTAAAGCAAGAGATAGTGAATGAAGCCAACCTGAAAGGTTAACCTAGCTAGGTACAAACACACTTCTCTTTTCATTTCTTTTTACACTTTTACCATTCCCACTTCCATAGGCACACATTTTTTTAATTTTCAGAAATATTCTTTTTCATATAAAGAGACAAATATAAAACACATTAAACACAAAACATATAATATATGGAACTACATGCTTGAAGAATAATTGCAGTGTTGTTAAAATGATGCAATAGAATGGATTCTTGAAAAATTAATGATTAAAAATATCGGAGACTAACAAAGACTATAATTGAAATAATAAAAGTTTTTTTTATTATCTTAGATTCTAATCAGGAGGGGGTCTGGATATTGTTACCCATTGATGTGCAAGCTGCCATTTTCTGAGTGAGCGCTGTTGCAAGTGGCTGCCGGGGATTCTCTGAGTACTCTGGTGGTGTAGCAGGAGTCAAGTCCTTATTGTGGGTGTTAATATGGGAAGGAACTGGTTTATCTGGGTTTTTGTGGTTGGTATCGAAATGGTAATTATTCTGTGTATTCTAAGAGGTTCTTTTGTGAGTCCTATGTCTTCAGTACACACAAAAATTACATCGAAGTTGGTAGATTAAGTTGGATGTGGTATTGGTTCTTCGTGTTCTTACTATTGAAGGTCTTGCTGGGTGGGTGGATCTTGCAGGTGTTGCAGTCTTGTTTTATACACAGGTGTGAACCACCTTCTGTGTTGATTGAGGGGAAAGTTTTGTCGGCGTTGGGCAATTTTGGGTGTACTAGAATGTTTTGTATCTGAGTGAAAGAAATTAGAAAGTTGTAGACATTTTTAAAGGTAGTGTTGATTCTTTGCAGTCTCTGATGTTGTTTGGTAGTGAAAGAGATGTCATCAGAAATGTGTTGAGTCATTTGAGAGGGCTCTGGAGATTTGAGTATCAATGAGAATTGAAAGGTAACCTCTCTCCAGAAAAGCAGAGGAAAGTTTATTGCAATACTGGCCAGGTTGTAGGGGAGAAACTTGTTAGTGTAAGAAGGGTGGCTGCTGCGTTGGGGGTTTGTAAGTTTTATGTCAATATTATGGGTGAATTTGAGAGCATTGAAATTGTTAAGTTCTTAAAGAAAGTTGTTGAGCATATCTCTCGAATAAAAATATAGTAAATTTACTGGAACCAACTTGTGAATGTGAGGAATGCCAGGCCTCTACCGTGGTTCGGATTCCACGTTAAACTGTAGGTCCTCCATTTCATCTCATAATCACCCTACCATTACACATTAGCGTATATGCGTATAACCCGAACGGGTAGTAAGACGCGGTGCTAATAATAATAATAATAATAATACTGGAACCATACTTGTAGTTTGATGATTCTGGAACATAAGAAAGGTTATTTCAGCTATCCCATGAAGAGATCGGCAAAGAAGGGGGCTATGCCAGTACCCATAGCCGTGCCCTTGATAATGTTTGTCAAGGAAACAGAAGCTGTTGTTTTCCAGAATGAGTCTGGCTAATTCGAGCAGGAAAGAAGTGGGTGTGTGTGGTTTGAGATTCAGAAAATGTTCCATTGCAGCTCGGCCATGAATATGGGGGATGTTGGTGTCTAGAGTGGTGACATAATTTGTAACTAAGAAGGATTCAGGGGATAATTCTACAATTTGGTAAAGGCTGTTTAGGAAATGGGCTATAGTACTCTCAAACTCACCCACCCTCAGCAGGTACCCTTCTTACACAAAGAAGTATCTCCCCTACAACTTGGCCATTAGGGCCAAACACACATTTTCAGAAACTGCTGACCTAACTAAGTATTGGAATAAACTTTCTTCGGCTTTTCAGAAAAGAGGTTACCCTTCAACTCTCATTGATACTCAAATCTCCAGAGCCTCCTCAAATAACTTGACTAATCACAAATTTCCAATGACGTCCCTTTCACCACCAAATAACATCCAAGACTGCAAAGAATCAACACTATCCTCAAGAATGGCTACAACTTTCTTATTTCTTCCCCTCAAGACGCAAAACCTTCTGAGCTCTCCTCCAAGAATCTCTTTCAAACGAGTACTCAGAGCATTTCCTACAGCTACTTGCAACAACTATAAACTTGGGCAATGGGATCTTGCACATCAATGGGTAACCATATCCAGACCCCCTCCTGATTTGAATCTAAGATAAAAAAAACTTTTATTATTTATTATTTCAACTATAGAGTTTTTTTTGTCTTAGATATTTTTAGTGATTAATTTTCCAGCAAACTAGTTATCCATCTATTCAAGCATCCATTGAATCAATTTGGCAACTCTGTTATTTTTCAAATTCTTCAAGCATATTGCTCCATATAATACTTTCTTTGTGTAACTGTGAAAAGTAATATGTAGAGAAGAGAGTTTGTTCCTATGTAGGCCTAAACTAAAGTTTCATGTTGGCTTCCTTCACTATCATTTACTTTACAATAGTGTGCAGTGTTTCCACACGGATGTGTGAAGTAAAATACTATTAGGAAAAACCCCACCCTTAGTACACCTGACTAATTTGAATCCCATCTTCGGGAGTTCTGTCTATTGGGAGAGTGATGGTTTAGACTACCGATACAGATAACTATTAATTTAGGGTTATCTGTTTTATAAAATTCTACAAAATAAACAAAATAAACTACTGTCTCAAGCCAATGGCTGGGTCAGTTTAGTAAACTTGTTCTATGCTTCCACCATTAATCCTCCTTAAATAACTTCTTTCACTTACTGTTAACCTGCATACATCATCTCCTTCTCCACCCCCCTTATATGACCAAATAAAATAAACAAATTTATAAATTATTTTTTAATATACTAAAAAAAACAAATTACACACTCAATTGTAAAAAACTTAATTAGGCAAAAATATGGTGTGAAAACCATTATTACTATACTAAGATACTCAATTCAAGAAACATAAATAATAGATCAACAAAACATGTTAACACACTCTTGTTTAAATGTAGGCATGTGCAAGTGTAAATACAAATATCAGGATTCAGGCGAGTAGTGTAGGGTTTGAAATATCTCAGAAATGAATTAATCTTAATTTAACTCAATTTTCTTTTAGATTTGGTAAAGTTTCACAGTGAGCTCAAACAACAACTTAAAACTGCAACTTCAACTTTTCAGTACCCTTCTCACACAACCTTCATTAAATTTCTGTCAGTTTGCAAATGAAATATTAAAAAAATTCCAAGGTTTACTATTTTTCACTATTTTTCACTATTTTTCTGAAATAAATTCTTAGTATCACATTCATTGCAAATCTAGTTGGTTGTGTGGAAACAGTTCTTGATATAACTGTTAAATAATCAAGTAGGCATCAAGCTAAAGGAGGAAACTCATCTACCATCCGTGTAAACACTCGGCACATCGGACACACACTTTGAGTCCGTAGCCAAGGCTTGATGCACTGTAACAAAAACAATGGACCAGGGTTCAGATCTACATATTCCAAAACATAGCTACATGCATCTCAAAGATATCACATATCATATTAAAATAATTATTGATCAGTGCCTCTGTGGTCTAGTGGTTAGGGTTCCTGGCTATAGATCCAATGGTCCCAGGGTTGATCCCCGATGCTTCCAGAATTTTTATGTGAAGCAATGGGTCTTAACCGGGTCAAACTAAGCCTTGTGAGGACAAATGAAGAGCTACAGCTCCGGTCTAGAAAACTGAGATTAATGGCCGGAGGCTTCAATGTGATAACCACATTACACCCCCTATTTGCAAATGTTAGCATTATCAGCGGCCCGCTCGGTTGGTGTGGCTCGAATGTGGGCTCATGCCATAGGGTTTAATCAGTGCAAGTGATTGAGATATTTAATTTACTACATTCAGAATTTTCAGCATGACAATATACAATAAAATAATAATTAAGTATATCAAAAACATTATTTAATCGGGATCGAAACTTAATCTAATATTTTCAGACAAATATGTATTCTGAAATTGTGTCCCTCATTGAAGGGGTTAAAGGATTCCAATCTAAAGGATTGAGCTATTGGTTGTGATATAAGTTAGATTTCACTTAGATCATATTGAGCAATTAAAAAAATCTCCTTTCACCAGTTCAGTTTAAAATTGTTGTGAGACTCATTCTTTTTAGTTTCATCTTCCTATAACATAGTTGAATTCACACAGAGACGCATAACCACAACTCAACTTTGATTAAAAACGCATGATAGAGGGGTGGAAAGATGACATGTAAAACATATGTTGACTGAAATGATATCCATGCTCTAATGGGACAATTGTATCAAAAGAGATTTGTGGTGAGTATTAATTGGAAGAATATTTTATTTTTACTATTTTAAATATAAATTGAGTATTTTTTTAGTGAATATGTAAAAAAAATAAAATAATCAAAGGCTTTTATAAAATTTCCTGACTTTTCCAGTTCACTGGACACCTTAAGGAAAGAAATAATATAACTTTTTTCTTCTTTCAAAATTATATCAATTTTTGGTGCTGTCTATATTCAGAGAAATACAAAATTGGTTTCAAATTAAAATTGCTTTTTCATAGTTATAATTTTTGACTTGGGAAATGTTATATATATATAAATAAAAAGAATATCATTCTATCTGTTGACTAGACTTAATTACTTAGGGAACATTTAATATATATGTTAAGGGTTATGTTATAAATTCATTATAATATTATGAGGTAACAACACTTGTATTTAACATTTTCTAAGCTTGTGTGAATCAAAGACTTTTTAATTTCAAATCAAATCTGTAACTTTTGTTCATATTTTATCAAAAATTGATAAATTACATTAATATTAAGGCCATTAAAGGAAAAATGGCGCCAAAGGCTGTATTAAACATTGAAATGAAGATAGAAGGCCAAGGCCTACTACATGGTGTCAACCTGCAAGCACGCTATACCGATCGAGCAGCCGTTGTACATTGGCGGAGATAGTGCCAACATTTGCGGATAGGGGGTGTCATATGGTCATCATTATGAACCCTCCGGCCATTAACCTCAGTTTTCTAAACCAGAGCAGCTACTTCTTTATTCAAGTAGCTCCTCATTTGTCCTTGTTCCAGACCCACAACTTCAGAGAAAAATCTGGAAGAGCTGGGGATAGAACCTAGGACCTTGGATCACTAGACTAATAATCCAAATAAAACTGTAATGCTTTATTTCTAACAATGTGGCAACATGTGTTTCCACTTTTCAAATAATGGGCATCCTATGAAAATCTGACTTTAATTACTGTTCTTGGTCCTTTAATGGCCACAATTTTATATGTAGCAGTTATATAAATCTTAAAAGCTATAAATCTTCAATGGTCTTTTATAGTTGACCTATTGGTTAAGCAATTGACAATGCCGGAAATGTTTGATAAAAATAACATTTATTTACATAAAGTGTCTGAGGAATTTTACAGATCTTTAAGACAAAAAAAGAATAAATTTAAAGTTAAGCAACATACCTAAGCAAATTGTCTTTTGACAATATAATTTCGACATTTGACACATTGACATAGTTTAGATAAATATGTTTCTATTCCTACACACAATATGTTTTATTCAAGTGCTTCTGGGATTAGGCCTCAAAGTTTACAATTAAAAACACAACAAAACATATATTTATGTAATTTTTGGGGTATATCAGTTCCCTTTTCCAGCAAAAGAGAGTAAAATACAGACTAGACAGATGGCAGCATTGCTATAGATAGATCATGGTTACTTAGATTTTGGAGTTAACTGTTTTGTTTCTTGACTCTTGATAAATGGATTGAATGTTGTATTTATAATTAATTATTATTAACTTATTATTTATGACTGGTGTGAGTAGGTCTGTTTGGGGGAAAAAAGGAGAGATAGTTATCCTAGGTTGAGACCAGGGGAGTGCCTAGATTTGGTTATATATTGGTGAGCGAGTTCCCACCTACAAAGCATTACAACTTTTGGACATGCTAATACGAGCCCTCACCAATAGTTGCATTCCAAATATTAAAAAAATACCTCAAAAAGAGAAAAGAGGTTTTCCTTACAGAGATATATTTCTATTTTCTAATATTTAATTATGTTCTATTGTCTATTAGGCTCATAATTGTTTACACGATTCGGGGTTCGAAAGTTAAATGAAGATTTGATTTGGTAAAATAGTGGCTTCGACCCAACTTAATTTTAACATTTAGTGTTATACTGGCCTGCTGATGACGGGGAGATCAGGGTTCAAATGCAGAGAGATTACCTCTAAAATGTTTCCTTCCCTATCCCTAAACCATTAGAGTAATTAACATATATATGTATGACCTGGACATGTAGTAAGAAGCGGTTATTAAAAAAACCCAACCATTTAGTTACTATTTCTATTATTCAATTATAATTCTATTTCCTCTTATGTTCATCATTTTTTCCAAGATTCGGATTGGGATTTGAAGGTACAGCTGAGATTAGGATTCTTAAAATATTGAATTTGAGCCTACTCTAAAAAAAACCTTTTATTTATTTTTAATGTGTAATGTCATTTAACAGTTTCCACACTGCCTTTAGAAGGACTAGTGGAGTATGTTTAAAGTGTAAACCTCTATTTATTCGCTTCATGTATGTTGACACAGCACTCAAAGTTAAAAAACAGTTTGTGGGTCATTCTCAAATTGAGGAACAATGCTTTTCTCCTGCCTTTATAAATATTTTGTTATTTTTAAAACAAGTAGTAAAAAGTGTTAAAAACTTGATAGAAACATTTAAATATAGTATTATTAAAAACAAATTAGACCAAATAATTATTAAAAGTCCCTTTCATCACCTTGCTAACTGCCCCCACCTCTGAATTTCAAAGTTTTAAGTTCTATACAAAAATAAAGAAAAAGATTAAAAAATAGATAACCACTGTAAAATATTCCCATAATACTGTTATTTTCATTTGAAGAATCTATTTTAATAAATTATTCATGGATTTCAACATTTTAATCGATGTTTGTTTGTCCCCAAGAGAAACACGATATTTTGAATTTGGTGATAAAACTTTCCAAAATACTCCTCTGTTACCCATTAGCCGTAGTGTGTTGTTGTCCTGAACCTACTAATTCTTGTTATTTCAGTAGTTAAATAGTTTATTTAATACTATTCCGTCAATGCATGAAAATTCAGGTAAATTGTATAGAGTATGTTAATTGCACGTCACTTCGCTAACGTTAATATAATTTGTAGTTTTTTAAATAACTGAGCCAATACCAGTTCAGTTGAATGTAAATGGAGGCAGGAACTAACCTCAGTGTTTGTCTGCCACTTTATACTTATATTATGGTTATGAAACTCAAAGTCCATCAAATACATCACTTGACTAACGTTGCTTGGTAAGAAAATGGTGTCATCGCCTTGCTAACGTCAGTTAGGTGACGAAACTAATGATAGCCACATAACTCACATACGATAAGTAAAGTGAAATTTTTAACGTAATTAGCAATTTATTTAATACAGTGACAATTACAGTTGCTACAAATATTTTTATTCAAATTAATCTTTTAAATTTCAGCAATGCAAATATTTGGTTGAAGCTTCATAATTTATCATACCTAAACACTTTTTATATCTACTTCACGATTTTATGTAATAGGCTTACTACTGTGACAAAAACGAATATGAAGAAAATTATTTTAGTTATTTTCTTCACTTTTAGAAATACTACATAATAATAATAATAATACTACATAATAATAATAATAATATTTAGCACCGCGTCTTACTACCCGTTCGGGTTATACGCTTTAGAAATAATAGACTATTATTATTTTTCTTTCTATGGAATTTTCATGAAAAATGGTCGATCAATGTAGGTAATCAAATAGTTGGAGTTCTTCCTACTCCAAAAATCGTTCTTAAGGTAAATTGTATTTTTTTATAAGTTCAAAATTTTTGTTAAATTGTAGATGTTTGCCAATTTGTAATTGAAAACTAATAAGTCCAAATTAACTTGTGTTTTCTCAAACATTACTTCGCTAACGGCCGCATCACTTTGTTAATGACAATAAAATCACTTATTTCTCTTTAACAGCCTTAGTAAAAAAAAAGAAGGTAAAACTTAATTTTCTTTGGATTTTGAAAAATTTAACGTTACTAACCTATAAATTTTGTATAATTCTTTACTTACAAAATCCTAATTCCAATTAATTAAGGAAAATGTATTATTTTTTATATTATTGTTAAAAAAATATTATATACTTGGTAAAAATACATATTTTATTTAGATTTTAGAGATTATAACGTATTTATGTGTGTCTGAAACAGCAATAGCAAAGTGATGGATTATAGGAAGCCACTTTGGTAAAACTAAAAAAAAAAGAAGAAAAAAAGAAAATGGTAAAATCAAGCTCTGCTGGTATTATTAAGTCTTTAATAAATTTTCTGTAATCAGGCAATAAATTATTCTTTTCCTGAAATTGTTATTTTTTTATTTTTGGATTTCTTATATGTCCCTCCATTTGAGAATGTCCCTTGTAATGAATTCATTACATTCTATCAGGCTCCGCCTGAAATTGAACCAAGGTCTCCTACAGATAATCAGTAGGTCTCGTTAACCATCCAGACACATGGATGGACATAAATAAAGGTACTCTTACCTGGGTATGAAAGGTGTGGTTGCAATGTAAACTACTCTGCTGATCTGAGCCGAGGGGTTCCATGCATATAATGCAGTCTTCTTCAGGAGTGTCCTTGTCCTGAGGCTTGTCCCATTTCACAGTGTTGTCTGGTTGAGTCCGCCATGCAGAGTTGCCAAACTTTTCCAGCCCCATTGCTCCCGTTCCTTTATACATTAAAACATCAGTGAAGACCTCTACTTTTAGTTTTCACTAAACATGTGAGAAATTCCATTAGGAAGTAAAAACACTTGTTTCAAGTTAATAGTAATCAATTTATCATTCTTATGTATTTTTACATTCTCAAAATAAAACAAAATAGGTATTTATATGTGAAACTATTTAAAAGCTTCATAGATAGCTGCAGATTATCGCACTAAAATGTTATTTTCTTGGGAAAAGTTCCCTAAAGTGAGGCCTAACTCAACTTTCTAGCGTAAGTTTTACTTGTCAAAGACTATTGACTACATAGATTTTAAACTTAGTGCTAAGCTAAATGTAAATTATTCCCCTTCACACCACAATGAGAACTTTAAACCCATCACTCTCAAATTTCTTTTTATCTCTCAACTTGTTTTTTTTGGCAGAACAGTATATTTAATTTATTACCAAATTAGATAAATATAAAATACTTTATTTACCAATATAAAAAAATGTACATATCAGAGTTCCCATGGTGAACTAAACAAAGGATAATTATTGTACAGATGAGTCACTCCAAATAATCTAAAGAGAATAAAAAGGTAGCACTACTTGGAGGAATTTGATTATGTCATTGCTTATTCCACCAGTACACCACAGTTATATTTTAAAATTAAGACAACCAAACATACATATATTTTAGGGATGGGTCCTCGAATCCTTAAAATAACTTTTTTTTTCCAATATTTCAAGTTAAATTTGTAATGTTTGTTTGAGGCATTGATTCTATCAATGATTGTAAGAATTAAGGGTATCAAGCATTTGAGTCTGACAACCTTATGATTTACAAGTGACAAACTTTTTATTACTGTTAAAAATAATATATAATAGCTAACTTTTGATTTATTAGGGCTACTAACTAAAACAACTGTGCTGTTCTCAACACTGTGACATATGAATCATTAAGGATATTCGAGATTCAAATCCTGTTTATTGATGATTTAGAACCAATTATATAGGATGAACTTAACAACCAGGCCCCAGACCAGTAATTTAACACTAAACTGAACATATGAATGTTATAATGAATGGATTATAAGAAAGAAACTTAGCACTTTGTTACTATTTGTATTTCCTCTTATGTTCATAATTTTTTCCGAGATTCAACTTCATAAATAGTGGGTCTGACCCAACTCTAAACATAAGCCTTAAAGAATATAACTTACAATCGTGTTTCAGTTGATCCTTAAAATATTTTAATATAAGGAAATTAGAAAGGTTTTCTTCCTAGCTATAATATTTCTAAATGAGACGTGTTGGCACTTTACACAATAAAATAATATTTCTCTGAATAGTGCCGATTTTTAAAACTACATGCAACAAATCAAATCTGTTAATTAAGCAAGTGAAACAAAGTTACCTTCCTTTCTTTTTGTTAGCTCCTGTTCTACCTGGTTTATGATAAATGGCATAAACAACCCGGTCAAAGTGTTGTTGTTGCGTTTCCTCACTTCGCTGATACAGTCGGACAGCACATCCCTACAACAGATGTTTTCAAGCTGACCAAACAAGAGACTGAGGGTGCCAGAGGATAGTACACATGGCTCTTAAAATATACATTAGTCACAATGACAGAACTTATTTATACGCATTGATTTGATTTTTTTTAGCACCATGTCTTACCACTCATTTGGGCTATACACTTATGTAACCGCATATGCGTGGAGGGAGAGTGGAAAACCAGTTTCTAAAAATCGCTCTGTACACTAGACTGAGATTTGAACCTCGATCTCCCTGTCAATGGGTGTCTAGTCTACTGCAAGAGTAGCCTTAGACCATGGGACCACCAAACTAGGTTATATTTATATGATTACTTAGTATGATATTAAAATGGAAATTACCATAGTTTACTTTGAATGACATATTTTTCCACTTCGAACAACTAAGTCATGTTGTGAACAAATCTTTGTGGGGTCAAATGTGTTGTTACTGTTAGAAGTGATTCTTCCAATAATGTAATTACTGTAAATCTGCACATTCGCACTATGTGCGCAGAGGGGTGGAAAGACACGGAAATCAAATAGATTCATGATGTGTATTAACTGGGAGAAGTTTGCTATTTTGATCATTGTAAATAAAAGTTGTGTGTTTTTTTAGTGAATATTAAGTTTTTCTTCCTTGGAACCCCTGTAAGTATTTCCACTGCATGGCTGCTTGCTTACTTCTGGGGCTGAAATGATGTATTCAGGTCTCATTACCAGTCACAATTCAATTTAGAAGGGTACCTCTAACAGCGCTGCAATAAACTCAAAGATGAGATCATTCGTTGTGGTTTATTGTTTTTTGTAAACACGTGGGCACCCATCTTGCACACACTTTTTAATACTGCAATTCATCCACTTTGATGTGCCACATAACGCCATAGGATAATCCAAGGTCAGTCACAATACAATGCAAATCTATTTGTCTGTCCTCTTGAAAGAGATCCTCAACACATGCAACATTGACCTCAGGTGTTGAGGACCCGAATTGTTTGTCAAATTTACCCTGCCAGATTCATAGGCAAGACATTTGGCAACATGTTACCTTGTCTTCACTCTACTGGCATGCACTTCAACAATTTGAGAATGAACCTTGGCCAAAGTAATATTAATTGCCCACAAAAAGTGTTTAACTTCACACACTTCGACAATGAGACAATTTTCTAAGTGAGTTACCATTTTGAACTACCCATGTGCACCTCTTGAAGGGCATATCATGCTAATGACACAACCTCGAGTACTAGAGCCCTTTAATGAGATTTCAATTATATCACAATGTTAATAATTATAATTAAAAGGATGTTATTTGGAATAGAGCACTAGGCTAAATCCACTTACTTAGGTAAGTAGAAATTGTTTAGATAGAACACTAAAAACACACAAACACATTTTTAAGGACAAGCTTTCATTGTCACAGTCAGTCTCTTGACCTGATGAAACTCTCTGTGACAGTGAAAGATTGTTCTTAAAAATGTGTTTGTGTGTGTTCTATCTAAACAATTTCTACTCCAGTATCACCAAGGTAAGTGTGCTGGCTATCCCTCCTAATTTAAACCACAATTAAAAGGACGTGTAATTTTTTTCTTCTGACTGGCCCTCATAGTTGTATCAATATAGCTTTAGTTAATCTCCAAAACAGATGGTACTCTTTAACACTAATCTTTGAAAAGATTATTTAAAAATAAATAGACTATGACACTAACTGTAAAAATATAACTTCGAGCCAAAATGACTGACGAAATGAAATGGCAAACCACCTATATTTACTTTTATTTTTCCTGTATGTTTTGGATACTATTTATTGTGGTCTGGTTGTCACTTTTGTTATTCTATGTGTCAAGAATGTAGTGTATTTGTTTACTAAGTTTGAAATCTCATGCACAGCCAATCATCTAGGAAAAAACATCTCCTGGCATTGTTAAAACACAAATTTTAAAATCTTAGTAAAAAGATATGTAAAAACCATGAGTATTATGGAAGTAAGAAGGAAATAGAGTGTAATTGTTTATTTTCAAAGACAATTCATTTTCAGACATGAATAAATTTACTATCAAAGAGAGATATTTCTAAGGATTTGTCTATATTCTGGGCTAATACGGTAAATAGCAAGTATAATTGTGAGTTTTTTTTCTTTCCATAAATAAATAAAAACTGATTAGCTATAACCTTAGTTTGCTAAACAGTGAATGCATTTTAAAGAGTAGATGCATTAAGAACATTTTTGGTTAAGTGTATCGTTTTTCATTATCAAACTTTGACATTATAAATGGTTGAACTACAAAATTAGATTATTATAAATGGCATACCTTGCAATTATAACTATTTTATTAAAAATAGGATTAATGGACAAGGCCTACAAACTTACCAGAAAACTGTAGACCTCAAAGTTTACCATCAAAACACAACAAAACATATAATTAATTATGTCATTTTCAGGGCACATCATCAGTCCCTTCTTCAGCAGAGTAGAGTAAAACATAGACTGGACTATGGCAGCATGACTAGGTGTAGGGACATGCATAATTTGCATTTACGATAAAGCAAATTTTCACACGAATAACACGAATGTTTTTTTCCCTAAATAAACACAATTTCTTTATAATTTGGGGAAATACCATGATATCCAATATAATTTTTAAAGTGGTAACACTGGCGAGTGCTACCTACCCCAGGGCTTTTGTTTGTACAGATAGTTTCAGTTTTTTTTCCGATTTTAAGGCCTAGAAAGGGGAGTACAGGATTTACAAGTATTTTCATGGATTTTGGTGGTTTTTTTTTTGTTAACATTAAAATCATGATTTATACTTTTACACATTTCAATACGAAAATTTTGATTGATTGATTCTTTGTTTTTAGCTTTTAAAAGATTTCATACTAGGTCCAAGCAAGGACATTAATAATGTAATGTAGGGCGTGCGTGACCTGGGAGGATCACAGGCCGTTTACACATGACTGTGTGAACCACGAGTTCTTTTGGGGCTATTGGGGTGTGTTGATGGTTAAATATGAATTAAAATACTCACAGATCACTCAAGATTTGATTATTAAAAAACCACAAAAAAAAATTCACAGAATTAAATGTACAGCAAAACAATTCAACAAATTAAGTAGTCAAAAAAATAGTCTGTAAATTAATAAACAAATGAAAACACACAAATAGAATCACATTAAATCAAATAAACAGCTTGTTGATAAAAATACTGAATAACTAGTTAAATATCCAAATATCAGTTTCTTATAATGTTCGTTTACGGTACAATTTACATTCAATGTTCAAGACACTCAAGGCACCCCACCACTGGTCCTTGCGCCATACACACGAACACTAGCTCGCCGGGCCACTCCTGGACTCACTGGTTGAGAACCAAGAACTGAGCACACCTGGCTATCGCTGACCATGTATATATAGGGGTGGTCTGGAATCCTCCACTTCTAGAATACTAGGCCAGAATTAAAAGGACCCAAACCCTTGAAGACATATGCCCCATCCTCTCTCCCCTGTCCCCTCTAGTCCCCCAGCCAAGTGAGAAGGCCGCTGCATACCTGCTAGACAAGGATGGAGACAGAGCAGGAAGCACAGCCAGGGTAAACAATGAGAGCGTGCTGGTCCCAATGTTAGACAAGGAGGGAGACAGAGAGAGCAGGGAGCGCAGCCAGGGTAAACAATGAGAGCGTGCTGGTCCCACTGTTAGACAAGGAGGGAGACAGAGAGAGCAGGGAGCGCAGCCAGGGTAAACAACGAGAGCGTGCTGGTCCCACTGCTAGACAAGGATGGAGACAGAGAGAGCAGGGAGCGCAGCCAGGGTAAACAATGAGAGCGTACCAGTCCCACTGCTAGACAAGGAGGGAGACAGAGAGAACAGGGAGCGCAGCCAGGGTAAACAATGAGAGCGCGCTGGTCCTACTGTTAAACAAGGATGGAGACGGATAGAACAGGGAGCGCAGCCAGGGTAAACAATGAGAGCGTGCTGGTCCCACTGATAGACAAGGAGGGAGACAGAGAGAGCAGGAAGCGCAGCCAGGGTAAACAATGAGAGCGTGCTGGTCCCACTGATAGACAAGGAGGGAGACAGAGAGAGCAGGGAGTACAGCCAGGGTAAACAATGAGAGCGTGCTGGTCCCACTGTTAGACAAGGATGGAGACAGAGAGAGCAGGGAGTGCAGCCAGGGTAAACAATGAGAGCGTGCTGGTCCCACTGTTAAACAAGGATGGAGACAGAGAGAGCAGGAAGCGCAGCCAGGGTAAACAATGAGAGCGTGCTGGTCCCACTGATAGACAAGGAGGGAGACAGAGAGAGCAGGGAGTGCAGCCAGGGTAAACAATGAGAGCGCGCTGGTCCCACTGATAGACAAGGAGGGAGACAGAGAGAACAGGGAGTGCAGCCAGGGTAAACAATGAGAG
This sequence comes from Timema podura, assembly GCA_033556935.1. NCBI lineage: Eukaryota > Metazoa > Arthropoda > Insecta > Phasmatodea > Timematidae > Timema > Timema podura. Next base: position 15,130,133 of record JAVRXN010000009.1, read on the forward strand.
CGCGCTGGTCCCACTGTTAAACAAGGATGGAGACGAAGAGAGCAGGAAGCGCAGCCAGGGTAAACAATGAGAGCGTGCTGGTCCCACTGTTAAACAAGGATGGAGACAGAGAGAGCAGGGAGCGCAGCCAGGGTAAACAATGAGAGCGTGCTGGTCCCACTGTTAGACAAGGAGGGAGACAGAGAGCAGGAAGCGCAGCCAGGGTAAACAATGAGAGCGTGCTGGTCCCACTGTTAAACAAGGAGGGAGACAGAGAGAGCAGGGAGCGCAGCCAGGGTAAACAATGAGAGCGTGCTGGTCCCACTGTTAGACAAGGAGGGAGACAGAGAGAGCAGGGAGCGCAGCCAGGGTAAACAATGAGAGCGTGCTGGTCCCACTGCTAGACAAGGAGGGAGACAGAGAGAGCAGGGAGCGCAGCCAGGGTAAACAATGAGAGCGTGCTGGTCCCACTGCTAGACAAGGAGGGAGACAGAGAGAGCAGGGAGCGCAGCCAGGGTAAACAATGAGAGCGTGCTGGTCCCACTGTTAAACACTAATCTCGTTACCAGCCAAGTTTGGCAAAACTTTATCTTCTTTATTTTTATTCCTTTCTCCTTATTTGATAGTTGTTTAGTCTTGTATGACAACATGTTTTTATGCTAATATTGTTTGTCCAAACATAAAATGATAATCCATTATTCCAATATTGCTATTTGTTGGAAGATAGCGAGTTTGATATTACTAAGTGTGAAATGTTTTGTGCGTATTTCTATTTAATTTTTCTCTGAATATGTAAATAAATAGTTAAATACACAATATGAACAAAAATTTAGACAAACATATCGTAGTTTTTGTTAATGAATACCAATTTGACTCTTATTTACATAAATAAATACATCGCTTTCAGAATATATCACTTTTTGAGAAAAATAGCACCAATTTTCCCCTAAAAATAACTTCACCTTTTGCATGTCTCTAGAAAAAGGTTTAGAATTGGATTCCATAATTCTCTGTTCAATCTTGTGTCTTTACTGTTGGTAGATGCATAGACTGTTGTATTTATACTATATTTAATTATTAAATCAAATCTGTTAATATTGTTTATATAAAAATTACTGACTGGTTGAGTAGGACTGCTTAAAAGAAAAAGAGAGAAGTTTATCTAAGGTTGTGAACGAAGAAGTGGTGGCAGAGGGGGGAGGGGGGGGGGGCGGATTTGGTTATATAATGGTGAGCAAGTTCCCACCTATGAAGCTGGGCAGGGCTCGTATTAGCATGGCAACATATAGTATGAGTTAAAATCTGAATTATGTGTTTGGGCATGAAGTGCTACTGGTTTGTCAGGGTCGTTGTGGTTTGTCTAAAAAAAATGACCATTCGTTGTCAGAGTTTTCCTGTGGTGAAGCTAAGATTTTCTGTGGAGCAGTCATAGTGGCCTTTCATGGGGTATTCCATTTGTAAGTCTGCTGTTGAATAAGGTGGAAGGTTGGTGAATTTTGCAGGCACTGCATCTCGGTTTGTTGCATGATGTTTGTTGATGTTTGTGGCTGGGTCAGGCAATTTAGTGTGTAGCAGAATGTTGCAGAGATAATGGGGGGGGGGTCGAATATAATTCTTGAAGCATTTTTGAGAAGATTTTATGTGAGAGGTGATGAAGTTTGGATATTATACCCAGTGCTTTGGATAAATCTTAGTTTATCTAGCCCTTCATAATACTGAGTGGTGAGCCTTTATGTCATTGGAAGGTTTTTTGTTTCTTGATAGGCTCTTGATTGGATAGGGCTCTGTTTATTTGATTCTTGACTATGTGTTTAGGGCAGGCACGTCAACTTGCGGCCCTATTTATGATTTTGTGCATCCTGTGGAGCTTATAACAAACCAACATTTAATTTGGCCCTACTCTTTTTTTCAACATGGCTGTTGAACATTAAACATGGCTGTACAGTGTTGGTGACTATAAAAAGGTAGAGAAAGAGATAGTGGATGAGAGAGTGTCAGCAAGCAGTGGAGCAGTGTCCCACTTCCAAGAAATCTAAATGATAACATTAGCGCAGCTATCTCATTGCAGAGAACGAGCCGACACAAAAAAGAAAACGTAAGTTTTTGTTAGCCGATTTCTACTTCAGAGTTAAGAGATAGCAAAATAGTTGACACAAGTCTCGGTTGTCTGCCATAGCATCTGGTCGTGAGATTTATTTAATTGTTTTTGGTAAACTATATATAAATGATAATATAGAAGTAGTTTGAATGCATTCAAATTGAAATGTATAATATTAAATTTTGTAAAGCGTAATTTGTTATAACACTTCAAATAGTGTCCCCTTAAAAATTTCTTTTTCAAAGCCTTTAAAATGCAAAATCGAAGAGGAAGGTTGTGTGTTTCAGAAAAAATGGGAGCAGACCTATTTTGTTCACCAAATAAATAATAACGTTGTTTGTCTCATATGTAAACAAACAATCAGTGTTTTTAAAGATAGACTTTTAATCGTCACTATAGTACTCATAAGGAGAAGTGTGATTTGTTTGTTGGCAAAATAAAATAAGATAAAGTGAACGAGTTGAAATTAGGTCTTAAAACAAAATATATTTCAATGTGTTAGGAAAGTAAATGAGAGCAGAAAAATCCAGTTATACCTTGTCAGTTGTCACATTTGATTGTATCAAAATCAAAACTTTTTACAGATGGGCGATTTATGCTTGAATGAAACTGCAAAAATTGTGTGTCCTGATAAGGTAAACTTTTCAAAGTATTAATATTACATGGAATACAGTAATTGAATGCAGAGATGACATTGCAAATGATTTGTGGAGTCAATTATGTAACATTTCTAAACAATTTGAAGCTTTCTCCATAGCTATGGATGGAAAGCACAGATTCCAATGATGTTGCGCAACTTGGAGTACCGTATTGGCCCTAAAATAGGCCGCACCCTAAATTTTCAGCCACTTTCAGAGAATAAACAATATTCCCATTTAAATATGATCAGTGTGTATTAAATCACTTGAAAAGAAAAATTATTTACCGGTAGGTGCCTACACTTAAAATTAGGTTACTTAAATATATAAAATCACTTTCAGAGAAAAAATATCAACATTATTTACACTTAAAATGATGTCACATGGAAATAAAAAAGTAAGTTATTCATACTCAAAATTAAATCGTTTGGAAAAAAAAAGGTAAGTTACTCATAATAAAAATGAGATTACTTGGAAATTAAAAAATAATGATAAACTTAAAAAAATTATCACTGAAATAAAGAGGCTAACAATGAAACACTTTGAGAGGAACGAGAAATTATTCATCACAGGGCTCTTATCAGTGTCACTTTCTTCACTCTCATTGGTCTCTTCTGCATGGTCCTCTCACAAAATATCATCTTCTGTGCCATCCATCTTATTGGATAGGCAGCACTTCTTAAATCTGTGGACAATGGATTCAGCAGCTATCCTTCCCCAAGCACTTGCAAAGCAGGTTCAACGAAGGCTTCTTAATTTTGCCACTGGGGGTTAGGGGATGATCTGACAAAAACCAGTCTGAATACTCCCCTCGGAGGTTGTCCTTGAAGGGTTTATTCACAACCACATCAAGGACTTGTAGTTGTGAATAATAACAAGATCTGAATTTGTTGTCTTGACTTTATTTTTCACACCTGGAGTAAGATGCCCTTTGAATGCATCAAGCACTAGCATTGCTCGGTTTTTTAGAAGAGCTCCAGGCCTTATATCCCACACGACTGCTAGCCAATCGCACATTAATTCTGCTGTCATCCACCTCTTATCTTGACACCTGATAATGATTCCACTGGGCAGGGTTTCTTTCGGGAGGGTTTATCGTCTTAAAATTACATATGGGGGTAGCTTCCTACCATCAGCAGTTACAGCAAACATAGCTGTAACGCGCAATGTGTCATTGCCAGTGGTCTTTACAACAATGGATTTGGATCCCTTTTAATCCACGCAACTATTACTTGGCATGTTGAGATACTCAGGTGTTTCATCGGCGTTTCCAATCTCACTAAGAAGATAATAATTTTTTCTACGAAGGCTAATTACATACCGTTGATATTTCACCAACTTCTCTGCGTAGTCAGTGGGCAACTTTTGCGCTAAATAAGTTCTTCGTCTTAATGACAGATCACTTCTGCGCATGAATCTTCAGCACCACCCAAGGCTTGCCTTAAATAACCTTTGTGGCACTTGAGCTCTCTTGTAATTTCTTGTGCCTTCAATCTGATTACGTCACAACTTATATCCATCATGTCTCTTTTCCTTTACAAAAGAAAGAACACAAACATCAATTTTGGGATTATGGCCATGCTTGGGTCCTCAAAATGTTTTTTTGCGTTGAGATGGCGCTCTTAAGTGTTTTTTCTTATTCTAAAATCCAGAGACTTAGTTACTTCTCCTCAATTCCGTATTTTTTTCACGCTTCCCTATTAATCGTAGTTTCTGTGTAGTTTATCACCGCCAATTTAAAATTGGCATCATAACTTCGTCTAATTCCCTGGCTAAAACACGCTTTTTTCTCGACATGATCCGCCATGTTATACTTCCAAATTTAATACACACACTAAATTATTGTTCTCACAATAGCATAAATGTTGACCAACATACTGAAACAAACTTTAAATCGAAATATTTAAGCCCCCTTTACCAAAAGGATATATTGCCTAGGGAATGCGCTGAAGAAACTAATTTTATTTTGGCAGCCACTATGGCTCAAATATTGTACAAACAAATAAGAGTCATTCTTCATCTATTTTTAAATAATTTTGCCAACTATCAAGGTTCATCTATTTTTAAAAAGGCGGTTGCTATCAATGTTGATATATATCAATTTAACAACATGCGTATCCTAAAGGTACAAAATGGAATGTGTATTATCTAAGAGTGCGTTTATAGGCTGCATTAGAGTTTTATGAGAGCTGTTTCTTGGACAAAAGTGCGGCTTATTTTCGGGCCAATATGGTATTTATCTGAGGTTGTGACTCCAATTTTGTTATTATTGAATAACTTTTAGAATTAATCCCCATGAATGGAACGACTACTGTTGAAGGCATTTTTTGTGAAGTAAAAATAAGACTGTTACAAAAATATGTAAACTTTTTGTTTTAGTGGCCGATTGTGCAAAATGTTAGGTTATAAAAGTGGTGTTGTAGGAAAACTGAATGCCACAGTTGGTAGTACAATTCCTAATTTTCAATGTATTATTCATCAAAAAGTGTTGTGTTGCAGAGTTTTAAAAATGATGTTTTAAAATGAGTTGTAGGAATAACCAATTTTATACGAGCCTGTGGTTTGAATAGTCCATAATTTGTTTCTCTACTTTCAGACAGACTGTGCTTGTGAACATTTTCCGTATTACACCAAAATTTGTTGACTATCTTGTCACAAGGTATTGATTCTAGATATGGCAATTATGGTCGATATAACAAAATATTTTAATGAATTAAACTTAAATCTTCAAGGAAAAAATAAACTAATAACATCCATGTATGATAATGTGAAAGATTTTCAAACAAAACCTCAGCTGCGGCATTGTCAACTTAAAAGCGGTAATCTGGTGCATTTTAAAACATTTGAATCCCTATTCAAGCAAAATGAATCAGGACTATCTATTAGTGAAAATTGAAGACTTGATTTGTGAATTCAAGAAAAGATTCCAGGATTTTAAAAACTATGAGCTTAAATTTGCAATGTTCACGGGACTAATTTACCTTTTATGTGGAAAAGGCAGATGAAGATTTTCAAATGGAATTAATTTAAATACAGTGCAACTAAAAAAAAAGTTTAGTGAAGTTGGTGTACCAAATTTTAATTGTTTCCTCTCTAGGGATTGATTTGTGCAATGTTTGGCAACACATACATGTGTGAACCGTTGTTTTCACCTATGAAGAGGAACAAAGCATCTGAAAGATCACAACTTACAGATACTCATTTGTCATCAATTATGAGAGAGACTTCAGCACAAAATGTAAAGCCCAGCATTAACACCATTGCTGCAAGTAAAAGGTTTCAAATTTCTGGGAAAAAAATAAAGGGTGAGTCCTAATATTTTATACAACCAAAAATAAAAATAATTTTTCACTAAAATGAGTGTTCTTTTCTTATGATTGTGACATTTTAATTTTTCTTTAATGCGACCCTGTTGATATGGCCTTATGATCGAACGAGTTTGACATGCCTGGTATCCTCAAGCTGTGAAGAGTTGTTGACCATGGTTGTTAAGGTCTTGTTCCTTAAAACATATTTGTTTGGCTCTGGTAGCTAAGCTATAGGGTAGAGGATGGTTGCTCTGGAAATGGAGGTACTGATGATGGTTGGTGGCTTTGGTGTGTTTCCCTCATGAAGGTTTAGTTCCAGATCCAAGGATATGGCACGGTGCTGTGAAATATTCTAGGTGAAGCTGAGGGTGCTATGGTTATTTAACCTGTTCAGGAACTGTAATAAGTTGGTTTCAGAATCTCTTCATATCATGAAGATGTCATCAATAAATCTCATTCAGCAGAGCGGTTGAAAGGCTTTGGATTTCAAAAAATTGGTCTTTAGTTTGTCCATGAAGAGGTGAGCGTAGGAGGGGGCCGTAGGTGTACCCATTGCCGTCCCTCGGATTTGAAGGTATTGTTTATCCGGGTAGCAGAAATTGTTCTTTTCAAGCATGAAGTGAATGGATTCTACGATAAAGGTGGTGGATGGCTCAGAATTGGTTGGTGGTTTGTCCAGAAAATGTTCCATGGCATAAAGTCCTTGGTTGGTTGTTGGTGTAAAGCAAATCAGCATCTAAGGTGACAAAGTATGCATAGGTGGGAATTTTGTTTTTAATATCCTGTAAGTGGTTGAAAAAGTGGTTTGTGTTCTTTGTGTGTGAGGAAAGTTGTTGGACAAGGGGTTAAAATGTGTAAGTGTTACACACATGCATGCACGCACACATACACACATTTTTAAAGAACTAGAAGACAATTCAAAGCAAACAGCAGCCAATAAGCCAAAAGGAACTTAAACATTCTATAACCTATATACTAGGGATGGGACCTCAAATCCTTTGAATCTCTTTAAGGATATTTGAGGATTAAAGAACATTTAGAATTCGAGAGATTCAAGTGAAATTTGTTTTAGAACTCTTAATACTGCTCATTGGTGGTTCAAAACCATTTAAAGATGAACTTAACAATCAAACCCCAGACCTGTAATTTTTAACTTGAGAGAATGTATGAATGAAGAAAGAATATTATTACTTAGTTACTATGTGTATTCTATATTATTATATTATGTTCATAATTTTTTCCAAGATTCAAATTCTGTCAAAGGTAAATTGGCGATTCGGATTTGTAAAATAATGGATTCGACCCACGTATACAATATATGTACTTTAGTAAAAATGGTTATATTTTTGTGCTTTCAAATAAATTTGTTTTTCTTCTCATATCTCAATGTTTTCATATAAATGTCTTGAATTGAAAAAGTGGTTCTCACACATCCCTAGTATTAATATAATAAAAAGCTTGGCATAGCTATAATTTGTTATTTTTATTTTCACTATGATGGGACAAAATAAAAGTTGTAGGAAAAAAATCATTCTTAAAGAGCCATTTGATGTTCAAATAAAATCTACAACATAAATATATATATAACCGCAACATAAAACCTCAGTCATTTTTACTACTTTGAATGATATTTTTAGGATTGCTAAGTTGCCTTGTATCACGCCTAGAGTGGGTGGTAGAGAGAACTGTTTAGCACAGATAAACACAACAAACTAAACTCTGATGGAACTAAAGCGATCTTCAAACATCAGGCAAATCTACTTTTAAACAGGAAGATTAGAATACAACTCTTTAAAATAAATTTGTTTCCATACATCAGGCAGAGAATAGATTAACATTAATAATATTTTAATATAGCCATTTGGCGCCATTGTTCCTATGTTAATATTAAAAAGAGGTAACTTTTTTTACAATCTGACATATACATACACACACACAATCAACAAACATAACAATACTCACTCAGTTTTGCTGGGGAACTTCTTACGAAGTTCATTCATCAATTTTATGTAATTGTTACTCTTAGGTTTTGAACTTGGTGCAGCGGTTTTTATGGTTCTGCAATTCAAATTATAAACAAAATAATAATATATATATATTTAATCAATTTCAATGTAACTAATGATATATCTTTGTAAGGAAAACCTCCTTTCGCTTTATGAAGTAATTGGAAGAAGGTATAGGGAAGGTGGATAGAAACATGAATGAAACCTAGGTCAGGGGATTGGGAAGTGACGATCAATTTTCTTTAAGAGGCAACCATTACCTCTATGTCCAATGGCAGTAGTGTAAAGTGTGAACTGTGTTCTTCTTTTCATTGTAAAGGTCATCTTGTGTTCTTCCATTTTATATGTTTCTATCCACCTTTCTTGTACCTTCTTCCAAATATAATCTAACTAATGAGACATCCAGAACGCAACATTATACAATATCAAAAGGGAATAGAAATATATAAAATAAATAAAAACAATATGGCTTTTACAATGATAAGAGAAACACATGTGACATTTTACACTGCTACAAATCTGATACCTTAGCTAAGTCGGTAGAGTGTCTCTCTACTGACCTAAGGGTCTCGAGTTCAATTACCAGCATGGCTGAAAACTGTATCATTGGTAAAATGTGGATTTACCCTTTCACAGTGATGAATTAACAGCCGGGGACTGGATGTTGTGCCTGTCCTAGTCTTAAGTTATATTATAAGGCATATGAAGCTATGACAGGCCTAGCAAGCCGGTAGTGGAAAATATATGGCTTGAATAAAAAAAATTGCTCAGGGCACAGGCTGGAAATGGTAATGGATGTAAAAACACTGATGCTACTGAACAAAGAGGTATTGGTTACTCTTTTAAGGAAATGTGGTACTATAAACTCACCAAACTCAATTAAACTTGGTATCATCCTATTAGAATTCAAGAGGTAATGTGAAATGTGCAATACAACTTCACAAAAGAAACAAAAACAAAATGCAGAAAAACTTTCATCTCTATTTAAAATGAATATAGAAGCACTGAAAACTAAAATAATTCTACTACAAAGTAATGTTTATTAAATCAATAGCTTCTGAGGTACATTTATGAAAGTATGTATAGACAGAAACACACACAATTTTGCTACAATGTTTTGTAAATTTTTTTTACACATGTTTTGGGTCAACTTATTTGTGCAAATCAGCATTTTTGCAAACAAAAGTGGTGAAATCTAAATGATGCAACAATTTTATGGACAAGAGCATTTTTCATATTTAAGAAATTGTTTTGATACATACTCCCAGAACTGAGGAGGAAAATAAAAATATTGCATGACTATAAATAGTACTATATAATTTTTTTTAACTATTTACCTAAAAAAAAGGTTTTTTTTTTCATTATTAGATTACTAGGGGTTTGCAAACTTTGTTTTTTTTCATTCGAGTCGAGTATTTCTAAATCTCCCGAGTTAAAGTATATTCATAATTTTAAAATGTTTAGAGTATATAGGCCTATTTTCTTATTTTAAATGTATATATCAAATCTTTAGCCTACTTTGAAAAAAAAATAGTTAAGAAACGAAAATATCGGTTTTTAAATTAGAAATAAAACTTAAAAGTGATGGTGAAGGAAGCCAACCTGAAAGTATAGTTAGGTTAGGCCTGGATAGGAACAAACACACTTCCCTCTTCATGTTTTCTTAAACTCTTACACTTTCCATTTCTTTGAAACTTCAACAGTTGCACATTAGTTTGAATTTTCGGAAATATTACTTTTTCATTAATGCCTCTTCATATGAAAAATAAATATTTCCGAAAATTCAAAACAATGTTCAACTGTGGAAGTTTGAAGAAGTGGAAAGTGTAAAAGTGTAAGAAGAAATAGAGAAGTGTGTTTGTTCCTATCTAGGCCTAACCTAACTATCCTCTCAGGTTGGCTTCCTTCACTATCACTTACTTTACATTAGTGTACAATGTTTCTACACTGTCTTAATAAATAAAAAAAGTTAGTAAAATTGACGTTTTATTAAGCTAATATTTCCCCAAAATTTGCTTTAGCGACTTAATTTAACCTATAAGAAAATGTATCATAAGCAGTTAGAAATTTGAAGTGTTTCATATTTCGTTTATTATTCCTTAGTGTAATCTTGCATGATCGCATTTTCTGTTCCAATTGCATTCCTCTGGGCTCTTGCTAGACATGTTTATATGATTGAGAAATTTTTTTCAATTCCATTTTTAATACTTATAAAAGTTGATGTTCATACTTTAATATTAAATGATTTTTTGATATAAAATATGGTAAGTTTGGTAAAAATCGCAATAAGTAAGATAAACACTGATTTTAGACAGGTTAACCAACATAATTTTAAAACTGAATTGTAACTAAATTAATACTAGTTTTGTAGTTAATTAATACAAGTTTTAAATATCTTAATTTCTAAAACATTCAATATAATAATATATTCTTGATATTAAATTTTTAATTTAATAGAAATTTTTTTTTTGGAAAGAGACCAGATAAAAATAGTAAAAAGAATCATTCAATAATTATTTAGTAATCTATTTAGCTATTTTTATTTTCATTGCTTTGTCATGGCAATACACATAAACAACTTCAATCAAGAGTTCAAAATGGATGACAATATTGAATAAATTTACCGGTCAAAAGTAGTTTCAAAGCTCTATTACATTATTAATGTGAAAAATGATATTAATTCAAACAATTTAACGATTTAAAATTGAAAATGCCAATATTACCTATTTTAGCCTGTGCTTACTATTCTGTTTTAAAAATTGATTATTAAGTTCATCAAGTGAAAGCTTGACAATGATGAGCTTACAAAACTTTCGATCTCTATCTCGAGTTTAATGACGAGCTCGACTTGAAGCTCGAAATTCGAGTATTTGCAGAGCCCTAAAGATTACATTTCTTTATTAATACATTAAGGTCCTGATTTAATTTATTAAATTATGTGAGTGAAGTGGATAGTTATGATTTGACCAATAGTTCTCCAAATTGTATTACATCAAAATTTTCTATTAGAGTACCACCCCAAGTGATTCTAGTGTAAGAAACATTTTTAATGTTTTTTTGACAATGATTTACCAGAAGTAGATCACAGTTAAGTTTGCATTTGGGATGTAGATCTATGAAAAAAGAAAAGAAAAAAAGAAGTGGGCATCTTAGGTCTACAGCATGACATATTTTTAGCGTGTGCCACAAGAGTTTGTCGGCTGGACCTTCCTGGTCTTTTACTGGCAGTGGCAGATATGTAACCGATTTCTAATGTTGGGGCATCCTGAGGTATGATATGTGATGATAATGATGTGATGGAAGAAGTCTTTAACCTAACTTAAGCCTAACTATCTAGACCATCGCAACCATAGGAAAAATACCAATGGTACAGCTGGGAATCGAAACCCTGACCTCTAGATAAGTAGCCAGGATTGTTGACCACTAAAACAAGAGGCCGGCCAACATCTTGTTTATTGTAGATGTTGAGTAAATTAACAATACATATAATGACTGGACATTAAATCCAACTTAACACAACAACTGTGATGACGAAAGTAAAGAAATCCTACTCACTGAGACTGTGACTTGGCTAATATTGACGCCATTGATGGAGCTGGTTTAGCCATGACACTTGCAGCAGTTGGTCTGGGAGATGTCACATTCTTCTCTGCAGACTCCTGCAACAGTGAAGTGATATTTAAAATAGTTGTTATATGTTACATTCAATAAAACAACCATTAGTATCAGACACACAGATATATATATATTTTTTTTTTTTCAAAATTAGACCAAGAAGGAATGTCTTTAGAAAAACAAAACATATCCTTTGGGCATAAATATATTTTAGTGTCACTATCACAATTATTAAAGTTCCATTTTGGCCCGAATATAATAGGCCTAGTACATAATATAACCCAAAGATTCTTAAGGGGTTCTACATGAAAAGTTAAAGGTCTCAACTATATCTCTGCCTTTTTTTTTTCAATGAAAAATGTTAGGCCAGAGATGAGTCGAAACCACTATTTTACAAATCCAAATATCCAATTTACCTTCAAATCCGAATCTGAATAATGGAAAAAATTATGAAAACAAGATGAAATAGAAACATGATGGAATAACAGAAAATAAAATGGTAGCCAAATGTTAATAATCTTTCTCCTAACATTCATACACTCAGTTAAGTGTAAAGTTACAAGCCTGGGGTCTGGTTGTTTTGAGTTCATCCAGAATGGTTTTGAACCTCCAATAAGAAGTATTAATTAGAGCTCTAAAATGAATTTCACTTGAAAAATTGAAAACAATTTTTTTTTAAGATGTGAGTCTCGAATCCTTGAATCTCGAATATCCTTAAGAATTCAAGGTCCCATCCCTAAATATGAGTACAGTTTATAGAAGGATATTTCTAGGAGAAAAACAGTGCACTTTGCTTAGGCCAATAGATAAATCAACTACAACCTTTGAAAATATTATTTTATTAAATAAAAGCATAAATTTAAACACTCAACCTGTTGCTAGGGCTCTGCGAGTACTCAGATTTCTAGCTTCTAGCCGAGCTCGTCATTATAGCTCAGGATCGAGATCGAAAGCTTTGTAGGCTCATCATTTTCAAGCTTTCCTCTTGATGTGCGTACAAATCAATTTTTAAAATGCAATGGTAAGTATAGGCTTTTTAATTTATATGATATCGGCAGTTTCACTTATAAATCATTTGGTAAATTTTTAAAATTAATATCTAATTTCACATTAATAGTTTATTAGAGCTCTAAAACTACTTTTGATGGGTAGACTATTTCAATATTTTCATCAATTTTGAATTATCCTTGAATGAAGTCTCATTAACATTATAAGGAATTAAAAATAAATATAGCTATGTAGATCAGTAAATACTTGAATAATAATTATTTTTACTATTTTTACATGGTCCCTTTCTTAAATTTTAATTTCAGTTAAATTAAAATGTTAACAGTGAGAATACATTGACCTATAAATTGTTTTTTAACTTTCAGATATTTAAAACTTGCATTAATACACTCAATTACAAAAGTAACATTTGTGACTACTGAGAGAATTATGTTGGTTAACCTGTCTAACACCAGTGTTAATCAACACTGCAATAAATATTTTACCAAACTTAGCACATTAAAATAAAAAACACATTTACTATTTCAGAGGCATGGAATTGAAACTGAAGAAGTGATCACGAGCGATTATTACATGAAGGACTAATAAAAGAAAAGTGAAGTATTTCAAATGATCATTTCATATTTTTACCTCCTTTAGATTCTTACCTTTTCTTAAAGGGTAACTAAAGCTACAAAGGTTTATATTGGGGAAATATTATTTCAGTGAAAAGTCAATTTTATTAATTTTTTAAATATATTGTTAGTGTAATTGTAATGTCTTTAAAGACATGAGTGTTGAAACCATTTTGATTATTTTTTTAATATATTTTTATTTGAGTGTTGTAGTTATTTTTAGATCGTGTTTTTTAAACTGTTCTTTATAATTTAGAAACAAATATTTAATATATATAAAAATGAGTGTTATTCATTTTTTAAGAACATTTGTTGTTTTCATATATTTTAAAAATTTTTACAATTTAAAGATGTGGTATTTACATTTTATGTTTGTTTTGACTGGTGACATTTTAAATATATTATTTTACTTTTGAAATAAACAAATATATAAATATTTTAAAATTATAATTTATGAATATACTCAAATTCGGATATTTTTGAAATACTCGACTGAAATGAAAAAACCCAAGCTTGCAGAAGTTAAATTATGATTATTCAGCAGAATACTTTTTTAAAAATCTGAATTCAATGGAAGATGATTTTTCCTATTAATTTATTCTATGGAAAATGTTACTGTCACATCATCTAATAGATTAGACAAATGTTATTAAAGATTATATTATATATTTAGAATATAAAACCAACATATTTAGCAAAATAGGATGAAATTTGTTAATGTATTTTTTCTTTTCATGACTATCATCATCACTGTTTGAAACATACGGCTCTCTAATGTATCCTTTTTCCCTACCACATCTCCTCCATTCACCTCACATGACCGTAACACCTTAGTTGTGCCTTTTCTATGCTCCTCCTTAACTATCCATCTCACCCTTTCTATCCTTGTCACTCCTATTGCACTTCCCAGGCTTGTATCCTGCTTTCATCCTGCTCCTCTATTACCCAGTTTTCTGCTGTGTATGTCAATATTTAAAATTCCTCGGCACATCCCTGCTCGTAATTATACCTCTCACATTTTTGAAAAAAAAGCCTCTACTTGCTTCCTCTCTCACTTGTAGCATGTCACCTAAATCAAAACGACATCTACAAACTGTAATCCGCACAAAATGCTAAACTACAATAAGGAGATCAGAAGAAGACAATTAATACTGATGTATTTAGTAATAATATCATTTGGATTCTACTTACATTACGTGGATGTTCCCGGATACGGATACGATCACCATGCTTTCACCAACTGTTCTGCTAGCATGGCGGAAGCAAAGGCGTGGCAGTTTCAACACACATCTAACCTCTTGACCTCAACATTGAAGAAAGACCAGACGGTCCTTGGTTCGTCGCGAGCGACGACTATTGCGCCCCTAGCGGACTTCCTTGGCAACTCTTTCTCCACCGTTTCAAAACTCCCTCCTCTTTCCTCCCTATTTAATTGTTTACCTTGCCCAATTTGCTAGTCAAGAAAGGAGTATATAACGAAGGACTCCTAGGTTCACAGATTGTAGTTCATCACTTGGATATCTTCAAAGAAGGAAACTCTGCTCCAGCATCTGTAGAAGATATTGCTGACCATGACGATTAGGATGTGGGTGTCACCGCCTCGACAATCCCGTCTATTGATCCAAGTATTAAGTTGTTTTCCAAGTCCTTCAAACTTGTTGAGTTAGTCCATATGACTATGTAAGTTTTTTGTTGGTCAAAAGTGGCTATGAGATTAGTCCCACGTCCATCAGATGTGTTTGCTTTAGACATGATGATTTCTTTTTTTATTTGTCCTTCAGACGCTATGTTTTAGTCAGAGTGACTAAATTTAGTTTTTGAGTATAGCTGATTTAATTTTCTGTTGGTCAAAAATTTTGACTAAATATTTTTACTATATCCAAATGATATAGCTTAAATACAGGAGCCTTGAGCTGTATATGTAATAGGACCCAGTCCATAAGACTTCAGGATATCACATGACACCATGGACGTCATGCTCATATGTTCTAATGTTTGTATGGCTACAAGCAGGTTGTCTAACGCCTTTACATGAGGACCTAGTTGGCGTCACTTATTCTGTGTTATTATTTTGGGTGTGCAAAGTGTGGAACACGGCTAAGTATGTATGGTGGCCCGCACAGATAGTATTTTCTTTCACCCCTTGGTTGGCACTTCTTATGTTTTAGTATTTAATGTTGGAGTATACTAAACTTAAGGTTTACCCCAGGTAGTGGGTAAGAACATAAATGTACTAATGAATGCTCTGGCAGTACCCACTGGGAAAGGACCGGCCATAGTACTATTTAGTGTAGACACCTGGTTGCTTTTTAGCCATTTGCTGATGTTATGGACTCTGTCCTCTTTCAATATCTGAAACAGTTCTTTATTACAAGCCAAGCCAGCTAGCTAGGACGAGCATCGGTTAATAACTCTAAAATTATAAGTTCTGTTGTCACAACTTTATTTGTATTTAATTCACCATGTTTTCTGTTTAGACCCTTCAGGTGGAGGTCAGGCGCTAGTCCAGCTGTGTTGGAATCCAATACTCTCTGTATACGTAACATCCTTTTGACTGTTGCTGTGTCATCTTGAACAAGTATTCTCCCGAGCTACGGGAAGTTACTATAACTTTGGAGTTGTTAAATCCTATCTTACTTGTCAGTTTAAAAAATAATATTGTTCATCTAAGAGAAACTAGTATTCCTTTGCCTATTTAACGGACTTCAACAACTGTTACTGTTCTTGGGTCCAACTTTCTATTTTTTTTTTACCAATTATAACCCGATATCAACTTTTATGTTATTGTATAGTAAATATATATTTTTTTTACCTATTTAATTCTTTCTCTGTTATAAAATATGTTCCTATTTCACACTTATAAAATGTAACCACTTAAAGAATATCCCGGGTGACACTGATTTCTCTTCCATTTCTTCCACTTTCCTCAAGCCCACTCCCCGGGTATTTAAAGTTTTCCACTATCTTCAACTGTTCCTCTTCTACTATCAAACCAGTCGTGCACTTGTCTCTTAGTTTTTATAATCAGCATCTCATTCTTCCTTACATTAAACCTAATTCCATACCGCTCCACCACTTCTTCCCACACATACAACCGCTCCTGAACTTCTTTCTTCTCATTGGCCCATACCATCAGGTCATCTGCAAACATTGCTTACATACTTCCCTCTCCAGTAGGGGTGTGAGTGTTCCTTGTTTCAGGCCATTTCTCAACTCAAACCACTCTCCCCTACTTTCACACAGCCCACTCTCTCTTTGAACATATTACTCGCTATCCTAACTGTCCCAATCCTTACTCTTTTCTTCTTCAGTGCTTCCCATAATCTACATCTGCATACAATGTCATAGGCTTTTTCAACATCCAGGAAGGCCATACTCAGAGTGTGTCTATTGCAGTTGCCTTACTGCAAATATGAGATCTACTGCTGACCTTCGTGACCTGAAGCCATACTGCTACTGCCTCAATCCCTCTTCCACTGTTCCTCTATTTCTTTTCTCCAGTATCGTTTCATAACACTTTGCACAGTGGCTCATCAGTGTGACTCCCCTTAGTTTCCATATTTCTTCCTGTCTCCTTTCTTGGAAATAGGTACTATCAAACCCTTCTGCGATGCTCTCCTCCTTCCATATTACTCATATCACTCATTACAGACACTGCAGTCCTTTCTCTCTGCTGCTCTCACCATATCAACACTCACTTTATCCTTTCCTGGTGACTTCCCCCCCTTCCTTAACATCCCTCCAGGTTTGGTCCCTCACATTTTCCTGGCTAATGTATGCTTCATCTTCTCCTTTATCCTCTGTGTTTGTGTTAGCAGTCAGCAGGTCTTGAAAATACTCTCTCCACATGTCCTTGAGTTCCTCCTTTTCTACAACATTTCCATTCTATCTATCATTTCGACCTGCTCCTCCCTTCTTCTTTTACTCCTGACCATTCCACACAGGACTCATTTACTACCTCGACTATCCTTCGTCATTTTCATCCACGTCCCCATCCAATTTCTCTTCTCCTCCTCCCCTACTCTTTTGCTTCTTTCTTCTTGGCCTTGTATTCCTCCTTGTTCTCCAATGTCCTCTTTTGAAACCATTCTATAAATGCTCTGTTCTTTTCATGATTAATGATAAACAGTAATCAAAAATGTACCCCCGGTAAAATGATTGCTTCCTTGACAAAACATAATTTAAATCAAAGCTCAGAAAAAACAAAAAAAAACATGCACGCATATATTTGGTGGAAAATCAAATATAGATATGCACAAATAATTTCACGCTTAGAGCTCAATATCTCAATGTGACTACCTTCAATTTTTAAAAATGGCAATATCGAAATAATCGATTGTTAATCTATGTTTAGACAAAACATTTATATTAATGTCCTTGCTTGGACCAAGCGTTAACTCTTTTAAAGGCTGAAAACAAAGAATCAACCTTTCGAAATTTAAATTGAAGTATTGATATGGGTCATAATAGAAATAATGATTTTTAATGTTAACCTCCAAAAAAATGCCTAAATATATGTGAAAACACTCATATATCCATCCTGTAATCCATTTTATAGCTTTAAAATCTGCAAAAATGGATACAATCCATGTAGACAACAGCCCTGACATAGCATTATTGCCAATTTTATCGCATTAAAAATTATATTGCATAACGGGGCGGATTCCAAATTAGAAATAAATTGTATTTATTTAGAAAAAAACTTAAATTTGTGTTATTCATGTGAAAACAGTAAACTTAGTGTAAAAATTCATATTATCGCAAATGCGAATTTCACATGTCCCTATTTATAGATATTGATAATAATGATCAAAAGTGACAGTTGCAAATAACATATCCTGGTGTATTAATATGTGAAAGTAGATCTAGTAATTTTTCTAGTGTTCATATTAATATTCAACTGTGTGTGTCTTCTCCCTCAAAACAAAATTTGAGCCATTTTATAACAATTAACGTTTTGTGTTTGTTGCTTAAAGAGAAGTGACCGAGTCATTTAGACACCAAACAAGCTTATAAAATGACATAAAAATAAAATATATGAGGAAAAACAACTTTTTATAAATTTGCAGAAGAGATCTTATTAAAATCATTACATACATTTTTTACCTGTCATATACATTGAAAGTGTTTCTGTACTTAAGTAAAAAAGAGAAAAATAGCGTTAACCCTTTTGCTGCGTTAATCGGATATATCCAATCTCAGCACTATAGCCATTGACTGCAGAAATCGACTCCACCCCACGACGTAATAACTTTATCTACCTTTGCTGCGACAGTCGGAAATAGCCACAAGAGTGTTAGAACGCTGAATTTTTTATACTAGCATGCCCGTGTGCCTCTGACATCTGGTGCTAGTTTTGAGAACTGTCAATTATCAGCTGTTAAATCATAACAATAGTAGCGCTTGTTTACTTCCACATTTCACTACTTGTAGCACATGTGCATATTTATGTGGCAGAAAACATTGTTGGGGGATTTATTAGTGTAGTATTTGTTATTCTACTGTGTTAGTAACATTTAATTTATGATTCATGAATTCATACCATGTGAAGTGTAATAAATATAATATTTGGTTAATATGGCAATTGGGAAATTAAATAATTCAGTGAGTTTTAAAATGTATTTATTTCTTCTAATTGATATTTTATTTTTGTTCTTCCCCTATTTCCTATTTTGAAACCATGACTAACACAAATATATGATCTTATAGACAACACTGAGGAAAGCACCAATGTAGCACAAAATTGTTCAAGATGTGTTGATGTAACTTAATTTTCAAAAGTTTTCTTTTCATTACATAAGGCCTTCATTAGGCCAATATTAGGCCTGTCAAATCCTCATTTAGCGATTGGTTTGACACTATTGTGGGTTGCTAGTAAAATAAAGAATGGTTCTGATAGCAGAATAACATTGCATTTGGGTAAAATGTGACATATATAATTATGCGATTTATAGACATGGTACTAAATTTCATATTTAAAATGCATTACTAGTTGAAAATCACATTATTTGATCATAATCATGATCATCATGCACATTTTCAGATTTTGAATTTTTGACTTAAAATTATATTGGGAAGAAGGTACAGGAAAGGTGGATAGAACATATAAAAGGGATGAACACAATATGGCTTTTACAATGAAAAGAAGAACAAAGTTCATACTTTACATTGCTGGCAATGGACAAAGAGGTAATGGTTGCCTTTTAAAGAAAATCGATCGTCACTTCCCAATCCCCCGACCTAGGTTTCATTCTATCAGAACTCATCAGGGAGGAGTGTGAAACGCGCAACGCAACTTCTTAAAAGAGGAAACAAAAAAAACACAGGGGATAAAATAGAAAATTGTAAAGAATGATTGGACACTTATAATAGGAACATGTAAAAGGTAAAACATAAAGGACAAACACCTTTTACATGTTCCTATCTATGTGTACTATCATTCTTTACAATTTTCCATTTTCTCCCTTTTGTGTTTTTTTGGTTTCCTCTTTTAGGAAGTTGCGTTGCGCGTTTCACACTCCTCCCTGATGAGTTCTGATAGAATGAAACCTAGGTCGGGGGATTGGGCGCTGACGATCAATTTTCTTTAGGAGTCATCCATTATCTCTTTGTCCATTGGTAGCAATGTGAAGTGTGAACTGTGTTCTTCTTTTCATTGTAAAAGTCATATTCTGTTCATCCCTTTTATATGTTCTATCCACCTTTCCTGAACCTTCTTCCCAATATAATGCAATTGCCTCATCAAGCGAAAAGAGGTTTTCCTTATCGAGATGACTTATAATTAGCATTTCTGAAGGTAAGAAGTAAAAATTAAATATCCAGCAAAAGGGTTAAACAAAAATTAAATAATAAAAATAAATAAGCCTTGATATTATCCTATCGTTTGAATCATACAATCTTTTACAACGACAAATTACAAAACATACTTATCGTTTTAGATTGTTAGAGACATGTAAGAAACATTCCTTCATTCTAAGGACAGCGCTTTACCACTCAACATCCTTCCCACTACCAGGAATATGTAATACTCCTCACCCTTGCTGTTGAAGAGGCAGCTGACACAGTTTGTCTCCCCTCAACCTGACTCTGCAGCTCAAAACTTTCAAGTCGAGCTGCAACGCTTTGCTTCTTTCCAAGAGCGGCAGAAGAAACTGTCGAAGCCTCTGCCATAGGTTGACCGGGCGTTGCCGAAATAACTTTTTGTTTGCTAGATTTTGTTCCAGTCTGTACCTTTGGATTTAATTCTGTCAGTTTGGTGGTTGGCCTAACTGGCACATTTTCCGGAGGTGTTACTGATGTGCGCCCACTTGTGTTATCTGACTCGGCTGCAATTCTCACCTGTAAATGATTGTTTTGTAAATGCACACATGTCTAAGACACAACAGGGCACCTTGTGCTATGTTCTTTTAAGAAATTGTAGTTGTATAGTAAGTTATAAAACAAACCACGACAAGGATAAATATAAAACTACCACATGTGAATTACATAAATTCATATATTTTTCAAAGTTAGTTATAATGCCTGCAATCACAAATTTTAGTGAACCGTGAATCATTATTATTTGATAAGACATGTTGGATTAACTTTTAAGTTCACTGGGGTTCAAAATAAAAGCCTTTCAGAGGTGGTTTGAGTGTACCAAATTAAACATAACACCTCAATGATTGTGATGAAGGTAATAAAAGCTCATCCCCATTCCAAATGTATCTCGTAATTTTATGACTTTCTCTTTTCTTCTTGTACCAACTGTTCGCCACTTTCATTCCATTTCATGCACATAATTCTAGTAACCTCTACCTTCTTCATTTCTCTCACCCATTTATCATATATTAACACTTCATCACACATTACTTTAATGTCTGTATCATAAAGTAAATATTCCACTTGTGATGTGTGCTCAGCCACGAGTAGAGAATAGACAAGTTAAACAATGATATGTATAGAAAAGAGCTACACTCAGTAGCGGCGGAACTTTATTTGGGAAGGAGTGGGATTAGAAAAAGTAAAAAAAAAATTGTACCCCCAAGAAAGAAGGGGTCTGGAAACTTAACATGGTAAACTTTTGTAAAGTGAACAGCCCTAGAAGCTATTTTGAAAGGTCCTAATCTGGAAACATTTTTTTAAATCAGACTCCTCTTCAAAATATTTGGAGTGGTTCCCCGCCCCCCCTTTTTTATTGATACTCCTAAAATATATTTATAGTAGTACTTACCTTTAAATTTCTGACAAATGACAATTCAAACACTTTTCCTGAGTTTTCCCCCTTGATGCACAAAATTTTAACAATTTTCCCAGGTTTTCCTCCTGATAAACAAAATTCAAGCCCTT
Source organism: Timema podura (assembly GCA_033556935.1). Classification (NCBI taxonomy): domain Eukaryota; kingdom Metazoa; phylum Arthropoda; class Insecta; order Phasmatodea; family Timematidae; genus Timema; species Timema podura. The sequence continues at coordinate 15,151,727 of JAVRXN010000009.1, forward strand.
TTCCCGATTAGTGGTAGCCCTGTTAGAATACACTAATGCAAATCTCCTGCGCCTCCTAGCAAAGGAAGAGGTTGTCTGCCAAGGTGGTTGAAAGTGATAAGTAGAGAAGATTGATTTTTGCTAAACAAAATAATTTGATTATTATCAGTTATTTTAATACTGTAAAACAGGCTTACCTCGGCAGAATCTTGGCCAGGAGAAGGAGTAGCACTACTACGCGGAGTGGCAGGAGGTGTATCCACCTTGCCAACTGGTCCTTGGTTCTCTGGTGGGACAACTGGAGGCGAGGTGAGGTTGATACCTCTGAGAGATTGAGCCTTGTTCAATGCTGGTGTCTGTCAAACAACATACATATACTTCCTAAAGCTTGTATTGTGATAACTATAGGTGTCAAGATTATGTATTACTTAAATATTAGTCTGGATAGAAACATTTAAAATGGATAACACAATATCACTTTTACAATGAAAAGATGAAACAGTTCTCACTTTACATTACTGCCATTTGAATTGCCTCTTGAAGAAAATAGAGCTCTACTGGCCAATCCCCCAACCTAAGTTTCATTCTATTGAAACTCATCAGGAGGGAATTTTTTTGGTAAAGAATGATGGGACATTTAGAGAGGAACACGTAAAAGGAATAACATAAATGAAAAAACACAGAAAATGAAAATTGGATGCAAATATATGTATCTCTATAAGGAAAACCTATTTTCATTTTATGAGGCAAAATGTTTCCAAATGTTAAAGTAGTAAAAAAATTATTCTATTTTTAATTAATTCTGATTCAGTGTACAACCAATGGACTGGGTGTGCAATCCATTTCCTGCTGCCGTGGCACGTACATAAATCAATACACTGTGCACATTTTTTAAAAAAAATCTTGTTATATGTATAGTGAAATAAAAAAGTTTGCAGGACACTGGTCTAATACATCACTCTCACCATAGACTGAATTGCAGATGACAAAGAAATTATGGATAGAATACCAATCAGATGGATTGAGGGGTTTTTTCTTCCTAAATTATGGTTTCCCAATACCCCCCCCAACCCTCCACAAAAACCCGAATACATTACATCTAAAACTATAACTTCCTCATTTTTACCACATTAGTGAATATGTATGCATATATGAGGTGTGGCTATTAAATAACCGGACTGAAGTCATAACACTTTTTATTCGTCACCAATTACAGCAGAAGTTTTATCGCCTTCAATGTACTCCCCTTGGAGATCCCTACACCGCTCCATACGACGTTTCCATTGTTGAAAGCAGTGCTGGAAGTCCTCTTCTGTCAGCTGGTTGAGAACCTCCGTCGCTTTTGCTTTAACCGCTTCCACATTTTCAAATCTTGTCCCTTTCAGCGCTGATTTGACCTTGGGAAATAGAAAAAAGTCACAGGGGGCAAGGTCGGGCGAGTATGGTGGATGTTCCAACACGGTGATGCTGTATTTTGCGAGGAACGCTTTCACAGACAAGGCAGAATGGGCTGGTGCATTGTCTTGGTGAAGGATCCAGGACTTGGTCTTCCACAAATTGGGTCTTCGTCTTCTCACACGCTCATGTAGGGCCGTCAGAACCTCGTTGTAGAAATGTTGATTGACCGTCTGACCCTCGGGTACCCAGTGAACGTAGACAATGCCACGAATGTCGAAAAAGACAATCATCATTCATTTGAATTTGGATTTGCTCATCCTGGCTTTTTTTTGCCTTGGCGAGCTTGGGCTCTTCCAATGCATGGATTGCCTCTTTGTTTCGGGATCGTAAGTAAATAATCACGATTCATCACAAGTAATCACCTTGTCTAACAAATCTGGATCAGTGGCGATGTTGTTTAGGGTGTCAGTACAAATGTTCTGTCTTGATTCCTTTAGCTCGGGAGTGAGGAGTTTCGGCACCATTTTTGCGCAAACCTTCCGCATGTTAAATGATTCATGCAAAATCTGTCTAACACTTTCTTTGTCAATTTCTGTCATTTCAGCAAGCCCTCGGTGCTCAGACGATGATCAGCGTGGATTAATTTACCAATTTTTTCAATGTTTTTGTCCGTTTTTGATGTTGAGGGCCTTCCTGGGCGCCGATCGTCTTCGGCCGTTTCACGCCCTTCTTTAAACCATTTAAACCCCTCAAAAACTTGTGTGCGGGATAAACATGCATTCCCGTAGACTTCTTTCAACATTGCATAAGCTTTTGTGGCAGTTTTCCCTAGATTAACAAGAAACTTGAGGTTAACCTGTTGCTCCGTCTGACCACTTGGCATTTTTCCGACGCGCCACTAGTGCGTAGACTAATTCAATCAACTGCTACAGTCAAACTGAGAGACCTGCTGGCTAGTCTAGCGAGCTCAGGGTGGGGGTAGGACCATCAGACACAGTCATGTTCAAACATGTCACAGCACGCTCGCAGTTTGATGGGAGCAGCATCAGTCCGGTTATTTAATAGCCACACCTCGTTTATCTTCAGCCAAGGAATTGATAAAAAATGTAATAGCTATATTGTAACCAAACTCGAATATTTATATATTGGTATATGAGAAGAATAAACTGTGTTTAATCCAATTAAATTATATATTTTAAAATTCTTATCATTAATTTGTTTGGTGTATGCAAATTTTAAAAGTAATTTTTCTATTTTTTTTTTTTTTTGCATCATACCATCAAAGTAAGGTTGATTTGTTACAATTTTTAACCAAAAAGAAATGTTTAGTTTACCAAATTTTTATACTGGAATCATCATCATCATGAATTGTTTCCAGCCTGTGGCCGGGTCTGTTTAGTATCTCTTCATTGCGGTCTCTTCCCTACATACTTCATATCCATTAATCTTCTTGGAATCCTCTCCCCTTCCATCCTCATTACGTGTCCATACCATCTCATCCTAGCTTCCTCTACTATCTCATGTACTCCCTGTACCCCAACTCTTGACCTTACAACTTCATTCCAAGTCCTATCTCTTCTGGTGAGAGAGAGCTTGCTCCTCATTTATACCAAAATTTAAATTTATATTCAACAAAATGCAATCATTGCATTTACTAGGGGTTTTATTCTGGCCAGGTATTTTTTTAAACTCCTGAGTTTTATTAGTTACTCGTTATTTTAAAATGTTAAGAGTATATATTTATTTATTTTAAAAGTAAAATAGTATATTTAAAATGTCCCCAGTCAAAACAAACATAAACTGTAAATACCACATATTTAAAATGTGAGATTTAAAAAATAGTAAATACATTTGAAAAGTAAGAACAATACTCAAATATAATATAAAAATTAATTTAGGAATAAAATGGCGCCAAATGACTATATTAAATTAAACATTGAAGGGAGCATAGAAGGGCAAGCCAACACACTTAACAGGAAACTGTAGGACTCAAAGTTCACAACTAAACACAATACAAAACACATAATTATGGAATTTTTGGGGCACATAATTCTTGTTCTTCGGCAGAAGAGAGTAAAACAAACGTTGAATATGGCAGCATAGCTACACATCACTTAGATACTATCGTTGCCTGTTAAAACTTGTGTCGTGATTCTTGGTAGATGGATAGAATGTTGTATTTATGTTATATTTAATTAATGAACTATTAAATTAAACTATATGCTATTATTGTTTTTATAGAAACTACTGACTGGTGTGAGTAGGCCTGCTTGAAAGAAAAAGAGAGATGGTTATCTAAGGAGGAGACCAGGTGGTGCCTGGATATAGTTATATATTGGGGAGCAAGTTCCCACCTAAGAGAGTGAGAAGTCTGGCAACTATTGGAAAGGGCTTATTTAACTCTAGTACCATATAGCATGAGTCAAAATCTGAATTATGTGTTTAGGCATGAAGTGCTACTGGTTTGTTAAGGTCATTATGGTTGGTGTCAAAACGGTGACCGTTCATTCGTTGTCCGAGTGTTCCTGTGCTGAGGCCAATCTATTCAGCAATGCAGTAGTAGACATTTACAAGGACCTCAAAACTGCTGAGTCTATAAATCTGTATGTAGTGTTACAAAGCAATTTTTAAGGTTCAAAATTTGAGTACTCTCAGATCTCTATGAAAAGTAAACTTGTATATATATATATTTTGTAAACATCCCTTTATTATTAGATTTTGATATTTAATATGATTTTGTAATGTTTGCTGTATCATTTGTTTGCCAATAAAAAAAGATCCACGTTTTTAAGAAATATACCCTAAATAAGAATGTTGATGATCAGACAGAACATTTTGGCAAGAAACAAAGGAAGAAGGGGAGGGGAAAAAACCCCCAGAAAATATATCTTCTTTCATGTTTCATTGTTTAACCCTCAAAAGTGAAACAATGTTTTACTTAGAGTGTTATTTGATATAAATTACCTCAAGAGGAGCCATCATTGTTCCTTGTAGGCCTTGCTGCATCACTGCATGTTGTGATGTGGCCCCCATGTTCACATACATATTGGGCTGCATATCTACAAGGCAAATATTATAAGTCATGTGTTAGAACAGCAGTTTTCAAACTGTTGTACACCTGCTTTTAACATTTTTGTCCAGTGGTAGCAGTATAAAAGTGATCTGAAAGCCATATTCCATTTGTCCTAATTTGTTCCTAACACCTTTCTTTTTCCCTGACTTATTTAGTAGGCTATGAAAAAATGTTGCACCTCAAAAAATGAAAGTGGTGTCCTTAAAGACTTATTTTGTACAAATGTGACTATGGTAAACATTCCACAGCTGTGTATTAAACAAGTGAAATAGGTTTTCATGAAGCAGACATTATATAATATTTTTTTTAATCAAATGGTATCATAAGTAACCCTTACAATATGCAACGGATTGCCATGGCTCTGTAAGTGTGATTGCTAAATCTTCTTAAAAGGGGGGCTATTTAGTCTTGGTTGAGGATCTCTGCCAAATCTCAGTTCATTTCTTCCCACGGGATGCGATGAATGAGGTTTGGAGGTGAAAGGAGAAATTGACAGGTTCTGAGTTCAGTGGGTTGTGTTTGGGATTTGTGAGGAGGAGGAAAGGGAGGGTCAGAGTGTGCACCAGAAATAGGTGGGAGGCTTGTGATTGGTTGGCAGGCAAGGAGATCTTTGAGTTTTAACATCAGGGATTGAACAGTGGAAAGTGAGAGAGGTTGGGGGAAATAGGGAATTGGAGTCAGACTTGTAGATGATAGAACAGTTGTATGGGGCCGATGGTTGTTTGGTCCAGCCTTGAGTTCGTTTTCATCCCTAGTCAAAAGGAGATGTGTAGAGAATGTCGCAATGAACAAGAAAAACCACCCACTTTGGTGGCTGTATAGTCTAAGGTGCTACTCTTGAAATAGACTAGAATAGGGTTCGATCCCGGTCAAGTGTTTTTCCTAAATGATTTTACATTCTCCCTCCATGCAAGTGCAGTTACAATTCCTCTAAATAGAGCCCTCCTCATCTCTAACATGTAAGTGTAATCATAATCAGTACATTGCCCAAACAAATATTAGACACGATGCTAAAAAAACACAACTTATTATCAGTGGGTGTGGGAAAGCTTGGGGAGTCGCCACAAGATGGTGCGTACCCAAGGATAAGGAATAGGAGAAAACTTGGGGAGCCACTGCTGGATGGCGCGTACCCAGAGAATAGAATATGAGGGAAACCTGGAGAGCTGACGCATACCCAGGGATGAAGGGGTTGGCTCTTGTTGGGGAGCAGCTGCTGGCGCGTACTCAACAGGAAGATAAAGAGGGTCTTGTTTTGCTAAGAGACTTTATTCCCTCCTCCGTCTACTTTTTTATAAACATACATACTTTTTATTAGGGACATGTCAGACTTAAAAATATCTCAAAAATTCAAGAAAAAAATAATCTCGATCTCGTCTCTAAAGTAAAAAAATGAATCTCGAAAATTCGAGAAATAAAAAAAACAGCAAAATATGACCCTAAGATATTAAAAAACCAAATCGGGAATTTATTATTTCCAATAATACCATAATAACCCAAAAATAAGCCACAATCTGCCCTCCAAAACAGCCTTCAGTAAGAAATATTTTGGTTATAAATATTGTTTTTCAATATCAAACTTTGAGAATATAAGCTGTTACACTATAAAATTAAATTATTAATGGTGTTTATTGTAACTACCTATCACTATTTTATTAATTGCATTTAAAATGTGTATGAGTTATATCTCAAATGTTTGAATGAACTATACATAAGACAATTTAAGCAAGCGCCAGCTCAAATGTCAAAAAGAAACTCTATAAACTAAATATTTACTTTAATAAACATCATTTACATTTTTTTACTTTCAAAGGACGTTTTCTTGTCTCGAATTGAAAAATGGTTCTCGCACATCCCTACTTTTTATCTGTGAAGACAATTATTCACTATCAGGGACAATTAATAATAAAGATTAGATGAAGATTAGAGCGTATTTATGCTATGGATGACATATTGATTTATAAATATAAGATTTAAAAGTTTTACATGGCACCATACAAACTGCTAGACAACAAACTGCTCGACAAGCTATAAAAAAATATTTTGAAGGCTGGATGGGTCAAGTGGCCGACACGACTTGGACCAACTGCTAGACAAGCTCATGTATAGGGGTACAAAGTGATAGACAACAAAGTGGTCGACACGAGAGAACAAATCTGTAAACAGACCAACTGCTAGACACGCAGAAACGACGTGGACCAAGTGATCGACACGAGCTGGACCATGTGATAGACAGCCAACCGGTAGACAAAATAAAAACAATTATTTTGAAGGCTGGGTGGGTCAAGTGGTCGACACGACTTGGACCAACTGCTAGACAAGCTCATGTATAGGGGTACAAAGTGATAGACAACCAAGCGGTCGACACGAGAGGACCAACTGCTCGACAAACTTTGATATCATCCAGTTAAGAGTGGGCTAAGTGAAGAACAGTTAATTTACTACACGAGTGTCCTTGTTTATACTCAAATAATTTTTCTCCCCAACCCGTCAGCTTAACCTCACACTTTTTGACATATTTTTTGTAGGGTTTGCTAAAGTAAAAATGTAGGTGAAATGATGACCTTATAAAATAATATCATGAATTGAACAGTTGCAATTAATTCTGCAACGCTAACTGCAACATTAAAGAACAGTGAGCGCTGATCCACACCTATGAACTATCTTATTTTTATATTAATAGATTAGAGGTGAGGAGGGTATAATTTAGAGAAAATATACCCGATTTTTCATGAAGAAAGAGCTGAAAACCATTGAGTAAAAATTCCTTATTGGCCTTTATTAAAACTTGAAATTTGACAACAGTTTTAAAATAGTATGTAAAATTAGTAACCGGCAATAAGCGACAATAAAAAGTATTTTTATTGTTTTTCAAACAGATAATTTTAATTTATTTAGTGCTACATATTTTTTGTTTTAGCACCGCGTTATACTATAGAGTTACTACCCGTTCGGATTATACGCCTATATACTAACTACGCTAATGTGTTTAGGGATGAGTACGGTTGCATATAGATGAACTGCACCCGATTTTTCGTGTATTAAGAGTGGAAAACCATTTATGAAAATCCACTTTTAGTCCACCCGACTGGGATCGAGCCCCGATCTCCCTTTCATCAGCAATCAAGTATATTGCGAGGGTAGCGCGTTAGATATTGCGGCCACCGAAGCAGAGGCTACTTAACTCACTAGCCGTTAAGAGTATTCTCAATTTTCTAACTATTCAACCAAGGATATAGGAAATAGGGGCAAGGTTTTATCTATATTCAAGAAAATTCATCAAAATTCCTCTATATGAATAATAATAAGTTACTTTAACAGAATGTTCAAATCTTCATTTTCTTGATAAGGTTCCTTGACTTGTTAAATTATAATATATAATTAAATGATATATTTTCTTAAGGATTATATCATATCACCTAGGTTAAGCTTATAAATATAGTTACCATAATATATAATGATCAAGTAATTATCTCCCGCTAATAACATAATACTATAAAAATAAACTTACAAAATGCAAGCATGTAACAATGGTCATTGCTTTATTCCCTCGTTCACTGCAGTGCTACCCGCGTCGGTAGTCGTATGATCACAAAGCATCGCTCGCGTATTACATTGAATTGCCGGTAGCAAGAGACCGGGTTCGAATCCCGGCTGGGTATATTGACACATTAAAAAAATTCACCACACCATTGAATTAGAGGTTTTTCAAAAATATGGGTACATTTTAATATTAATTTAGTGTTTCTACGGTATTTTTTATTAACAAGAGAGTAGGTATATTTATTTTAGCTACATCCTATATTTATTTATTTAGTTATTTTACCATCGTGTTTTACTACCCACTCGGATTTCGGATTATAAGCATATGAACTAATTACGCTTATGGATTAATGATTACAGTTTATTTAGACAAAGTGAACCCGCATATGCATGGAGGGAAAATGGAAAACCACTTAGGAAAAACCACTATTGGTACACCTGGCCAAAGCCCTTTGTTAATTTTCAGAATATGATATCTAGATGCGAGTAAATTCTCACTAGAACTTAATAATAACTTTGGCTACTATTTGATTCTTAAATATGCGATCCCTTACAATTATATTAATTGTAAGAGTAGCAGCAATAAGCCAACTACCGAGTCGAAGGTGGCTGCGTTATCTGATAGCTCGTGATCTTAATAAACTAACACATTTGTAGCCGACGATTTCCGTAGGTCCATAATAGACTCTGCCTTAAAATATGATTGTAAAATGTCCCTGAGCACGGGATGATTCCTGGATAGCTCAGTGGGTAGAGCATTGGCGTACTAAGCCAAAGGTCCCGGGTTCGATGCCCGTGTCCAGGTGTCATTTTTCAAATTTCAGAGAAAATCAAGTATTTTTCTAGTGGAATATTTATATAGATTTAATTATTAATTTCCATATTTTCTCGCTGCACCGCTGCCTTGGCACCCCATTGAGAACGTCTGGCTTAGACTATAGAAAAGTGATTCCCAAACTGTGGTACGTGTACCTCCAGAGATACTTGATGTAAAACTGAATCTTATGAATTATAAACTATTATATGACAGTAGTAAGTCTGATAGACAAATTAACGCAGATTTTGACGTAAAGTGATGGCATTTATTAGACTTTCTTTTCATCTATTAAGGTTTTGTTTAATTTACTGCTAGAGCTTTGTTAACATTTGGATCGACCGTTTATACTTTGCAAGAAAACAGATATATATATATATATATATATTTCATTTCATAAAGAGCTGGAAAGGGTATGTTGGTTAGGGGCCGTCCTTAAATTACGTTAAGCCTTTTTTCATGATTTTCGACCCCCGCTCTCCCTCCCACACCTCACGTAAGGTACCGTAAGATTTTCCATGACACCCCCCGATAAAAATCCTTATGTAAGTTAAATTCTGACTCCCGACCCCCTCACAAGAAAACATAGTGAAATACTGAACCTTCCTCCCCCCTAAAATCCCTACTTAACTTAAGGTCAGCCCCTTAGGCCATGGCCCCCAAAATTGGCACACAACTGACCAAAGCTCGTGAAATACTGATATAAATTTTTTTACAGGTTTTACAAGCTAAGAGATAATAGCACCCCGAATCTTACCCAACCTTAATTCACATCTAGTTAGGATTTAGGATTAAGAGAACTTGACTCTATTGGTATTCAAACTGACCAACTAATCACATGTGTTTGGTCAAAACGATTTGGCGAACTTAACACTGCCCGAGGCCTCTAATAGATCAATATGTCAGATTTTTTCCACCCTAGTCTTTTGTAACTATTGATAATCTCCAGACAAAAGGTTCACTTTTATTTGTTCGTGACCCTTTTTCACTAAGCAAAATAACTAGCGAAACCGGGCAGTAATAGTGTTATGTTGAGATTTTTTAATACTCTAGTGTCAGTAGTTTTAGATTAAATGAGAAATAAAAGTAATTAACATATATATGACCAAAAAACACCGCGTTTTACTTCCCGTCCGGGCTGAATTCATGTATATTAAGTATGATATTGGGGTGGTGGTGATGAAGGTAGAAGTAATTACAGGAAATGTACCCACATTTGCGTGGGAAAATAGAAGGAAACAATTGAATAAGATATATCCAAAATACCTTCAGCAGAGATTTGAACCCCCACCTCTCCGTCAATGACAAGTCAGTCTATTGCGCTAATGCGAGAAAGACGTATTCTTAAAGCATGTGACCACTAACACGGTAAATTGCTATTTTTGAGAACTACCAAACTACCCAAAATGTACACTAATGGGAGAAATAAGAAAGTCAAGTGTCGCCGTATGCCGGGAGGCATGTGTACAATTTCAACAGACTGTATATTTCCACGAAACTATGATTTCACTCTCTCCCTTTTTATAGTCTAAACATTCATACACATAAAGAAAATATTGTAATTGTTAACATTTTCGGCCTCTAGATTCTCCGACTGGTTTTCGGCTTATTTTGGATGTGTCAGACCGAAGCGTCTTGCTGGCTGGGATGGAAGGCTAATTTTTCTGCTCGATAGTATGAGAGTATAGTATCTTGACGTTTTATCTCCTCACATTTAGTCCAACTTGTGTCGCCCACACATTTCACAATCCGGTGGGCACTACACTTCTTATCTATCAGTTCTAGGAATAGTTTGCTTGCGGCCTTGACTGATTACCGGTCAGCCAGCCTCCCATTGTTTAAACCAGTGGTTTTCAACCTTTTGCATGGTTGTCTTTGAGATTATTGCAACCCCCCTACGAGCGTTCATATCCTAGTTAGCAAATTATTATTTTCACTGACTCCTACTACTACCCATCGGACTATCCGTATTTATTTACACTTTTGGGTAGGTTTAGTTTAGATGAAATGTACCTTTATTTGCTTGGATAGAGAAGAGGGAAACTGTTTAGGAAAAAATCAACCCCGGTTGGAATTTGAATCCTGACCTCATCACCGACAAATCACATAAGCTAGACGTTAAGCCCACGTGCTTGAATTAATTATTATAAATTGCTTATATGAATGATTATACGAATTCAACTAAAATGTCTCAAAAGCGTCTCAACCAGCCCAGCGAATATTTTGGAAGTTATTATGGTAGCGCCCCTCACCTGAACACAAGACTGTTAAAGTAAACTAAGTCAGCAAGCTATTGTAATAGAAACCTAATCATAAACTCAACAGTTTTTATCATTTTAACCACTTCCATCTCTATTTGAATTTCGCACCTTCCTATAATCATTATAATCACTTTAAAAATTAAACATAAAGCTATTCCCTCAACCAGCTTTACGACCTCGCCGTAAACATGCCACGACCCCGAAAGGGTCGGGACCCCCAGGTTGGAAACCACTGGTTTAAACAAAGCAGTAATGCTGCCAACCTGATGACTGCAATTCACTAGTTTGTATAACGTTAGCAACGCCATCTATTTTGAGAGCTGAAAGCTCAACACACCGCCAGAGAGGGTAGGCAAACCCTTAAGGGTAATCTATCGATGGGTGATTGTTTTAATTCCCAAGTTTTCGAACGGATCTAACGATTTTGTTTAAAATGTTTATGTAGGTGTTGTTTGACCTCATAAATAACACTATGCTAGGTGTAGGCTACCCTCATTTGCATGGAGGGAGAGTGAATACCATTTATGAAAAACTACCCTCAGTACACCCGATCGGTATTCTAACCCCGATCTCCCTGTCATCGGCAGTCTAGTCTATTGCGAGTGGGATGCCTTAGACCATGCTACCTCTGAAGGGGGTTGTATAGAAACAGAACAAGAGGAATGGGGGGCGGAAAAATGTTCAAATATGCACCTAATTTTCAAACGCGTGAGCTACATAATAATAAAATATTTATGCTAGCTTTCTTGACATAATATATTTAAAAACAAGTTCACACACTTTAGATTTACAATCTTGCGAAATGACAGGAACATTATTATTTGGTGAACTGAACTCGATTCAACATAATACATACATAGTATCTAGTAAAATACACCAAATGTAGGCCAATATCCCCATCGAAATAACTTCTGCTCTTTTAAAAACCTTTAGCAATGCTCATATTTAAATAAGAAATGTAAAATAACTTTGTTGAGTATTTTATTTGCCGTTATAAGTTGCATTTCACAGTTTGTAACAACCATAAACTCATACCGTTTGTCACATGGTTTAATAAGGCTTAAGAGTAGCTTGAATAAGAGTAAGCATTCCGACTGATTGAATTGGGCTGATAGTTACCACTCTTGTGGTTTTTACATCTTCCTTTTACACTAATGCGGGATTATTTCATCTTAACTTAGCTCCTTATTAATAAACCATTATTAAACCTGGTGCTAACACAGCATCAACAAAATGTTCTTAGTTTCTGTGTTTGATGGTCTAAGGCATCACTCTCATAATAAATTGGACTGCCAATGACGGGGATATCGGGGTTCCAATTCGGTCGGGTGTACGGAGGGTGGTTTTTCATTAATGGTTTACACTCTCCCTACATGCAAATGAGAGTACACATCTCATAATAACAACATTCTTTCTGTACTCCATTAGTGTAATTATATTTTGTTTAGCACCGTGTCTTACCACCTGTTTGGGTTATACGCTTATTTACTAGTTACGTTAATGTGTTAGGGATGAGGAAGATTGAATTTATAGGTATTGCACCCGAATTTGCGTGGTCGTAGAGTGGAAAACCTTTTGAGAAAAATCACCCTCACTGCACCTGAATGGGATCGAACCCTGATCTGCCTGTCCTAGGCAGCCAGTCAATTGCGAAGGTATTGCTTAAGACCATGCAGTCATCGAAGCAGACTTTAATTAGTTCATGTGTGTATTAACTGAATGGGTACAAATACACGATGACAAAAATTACGGGAAAAATTTTACAATCTTTTACTAACTAGTTATACTTTTAAACTTTTTTGAATGATTCTATTTTGTTGAAAGTTACAAAATAGTGCTTTTGGTAAGAAGGTATGTTGAAAGTAAGGGTGGATGGAGCCTACATAATCTACCAACTTAGTTTCTGGCAGTTGCTCTTTTATATAAGATGGTATTTAATCTTGTTAATTCTTAAGGTATGATTTTACAATTTATAGCAAATATTTGTCTCCTTTCTTCAGATCCGATAACTCTTTTCATTCAGTGAAACGTTCTATATTATCAGATACCATATTGTATGTATCAAAACCTATTATTTATTCGAAATTATAACAAAGCTAGCGTTAAAAAATATTTTTTGAAGAGTGCAACGTGTAAGTAAATTATTAAAATTAAAAACACTATGGTTTAAGTTTATACACGTATCAGTGGACCTCACCCTTTTTTGGGCTAATTAAATCCAGGGGGTTGGGAGGGCAGAAACTTATGGGAGGGTCAAGACCATTCTAATACACAGCTTTCTACGCCCATGTTTATCACTTTGTTAGCTATGAAATAACTTGTCTGTCGCTTGAGCCACTCTTAGCTGGATGATATCACAGTTTGTCGAGCAGTTGGTCCTCTCGTGTCGGCCGCTTGGCTGTCTATCACTTTGTCCTCTTATATGGGAGCTTGTCTATCACATGGTCCAGCTCGTGTCGATCACTTAGTCCACGTCGTTTCTGCGTGTCTAGCAGTTGGTCTGTTTACAGATTTGTCCTCTCGTGTCGACCACTTTGTTGTCTATCACTTTGTACCCCTATACATGAGCTTGTCTAGCAGTTGGTCCAAGTCGTGTCGACCACTTGACCCACCCAGCCTTCAAAATAATTGTTTTTATTTTGTCTACCGGTTGGCTGTCTATCACATGGTCCAGCTCGTGTCGATCACTTGGTCCACGTCGTTTCTTCGTGTCTAACAGTTGGTTGTCTACCACTTTGTCCTCTCGTGTCGACCACTTTGTTGTCTATCACTTTGCCTGCTCCCGTTTTACATATGATAGATATTACTTTACAATAAACTTAGGCTTTAAAAGGTGATGCATCCAAATTTCCGGTCTTTTGACCCCTGGTCCTGCAATTTTGAAATGGATGGAGTTGTCACCTTCTTCAGTAGAGGGTTGGGGTGGTATACTCTGGCTAGCCGAACCACCAGTCAAGTGTGTATGCAGTCTTCACCGTCAGGGGCAAAAAGGTGGTGAACAGGTTGAATGGGTCATAGGAACGTAACAGGATAAATAAGCATGTTAACACTGAGAAGGGAAAACAGGATAAAGATAGCAAGGCATCATTTGGCCATTCATTTCCAATTACTAGTGGCATTAAGATTAGTTATTCTTACAGGGGTTATTAGTAGTGATGTACAAGTAGGCATTTCTAGCTTCATGTCGAGGTTGAATGAAAACCTCGAGTTCAAGTTTTATAGAGCAATGTTTGCACTTAAACACAATGGTCAACTGAAACGGAATTAGTTCAAACATTCTTCTGGAGGGAACCAGACTAAAATCAGTTTCTAACATTAGTACCTTGGAAGCATCACTTAAAGGACAACACTGTTATCAGGAAATACTCAATATGATACAAAAAGTATAACATTTTTACAATTTAGTGAGAAACCTATAGTAGGATATCAAAATACTCCAGAAAGCAAAATTAACAATGTTTCACACTTACTTGGTAGCAATTCTTGTCTATGAATTATACACATGTACCCTGCTAGACAACAACAACAACAAAATCCAAGCAGCGAAAATGAACTACATCAAAGCTATGATACAGAAGACTAGGAAAAACAAGATGAGAAATGAAGTATATAGGAAATAAGTTGGCCTCATGGTTACTGTTGCCAAGGTTATAGGAAAGTACAGACTTCAGTGGTATGGGCTCGTGATGATAATGGATAACAATAGAACAGCAAGGAGATAATTTTATAGAAAACTGAAATGGAAGAGACCAAAGGGAAGGCCAAGGAAATGGTGGATGGAAGATGTAATATCAGAGAAGGAGAAAAGAGGGTTCAAGTTGGAAGATATTGAGAAACAAAAACTATACAACAGGAAGAAAAGGCGAGTTGTATACCACACCTGGGTAAATGGAGTCAGGAACTTATGATAAAAATGATTTGTACTATAAGTAATTGTTGGAGTCACTGACTAAGCTACACGATCTAACCACTGCACCAATCACAAAAGGCGCTGCAGTAGCGCGAGTATCATGAGTTAACCAATCACGCACTTTCACTTTCACAGTTGTTTTTCTCTTTCAAAACCGACCGCGTCGTTCTGTGCTCACGCTAACTTTTGTTTGTGTTAATTAGCCCATTAAGTGTATTTGTAGCTAGTGTTTTCCTCTCGGACGTTGACTCTTGTGTACCCGACCTTAACCTTTGCTAACAGGTTATGGGCCCAGTTTCGTCGCAATAATTTTCGTGTGACCAATCAAAGATCGCGAAGCACGTAACTCTAACGGACATTGCGCCATATTGAGTCTCAAAAACTCGTTAGTACGCCGCGAAGATGAACGCGACCGGCGTAAAGTTCAAAGTTTTAAATAAAGAGAATTACGAAACATGGAAGATACAGATGCGTGCAGTTCTCATAAAGAATGATGCATGGGGCTATGTGAGTGGAACAATCGTGAAACCAGAAGCGGTTACAGCCGAGCCGGCGACGATTGAAGCCGAACGATAGTGGAGAGAAGCCGACCTGAAGGCACAATCTGACATAGTGCTCGCCATGAACCCGTCGGAAATTAAACAGACTAAGGGCTGCGAGACCTCTTAGGGAAATTTGGGAAAAATTAGAGGGAATATACCAGTCCAAAGGGCCGGCGTGGAAGGCTGCTTTGTTGAATAATTTGATGTCCTTGAAGTTACAAGATGGCGGCGACATGCATGAACACTCTCGATGTTTTTTCGACATGGTGGATAGGTTAGCAGAACTTGAGGTTGACATTAATCAAGAGCTGTTGGCAGTCATGTTTTTGCGCAGTCTACCGGAGAGCTACGAAAACTTTCGTTGCGCCATATCGTCACGTGATGCATTACCGCCTCTGGAGATGCTTCGAATCAAAGTTGCGGAGGAATTCGATGCGCGCAAGGAAACGAGCCGGAATTCAGCACAAAACGCGATATACGCGGGAAAGTTGGCCGGAAATAATAAACGAGAAAAGCACAGATGGAAGAAACTGGACAAAGACTATGGCGCGAAAAAGGACTCAAAAATGAAATGTTTTAAGTGCAATGCGATCGGACACCGGGCGAAAAACTGTCATAAGACAAGGAAGTCGAACGAACAATCCGTGAAAAACGTCGAAAGAACAATCCGTGAAAAACGTCGAAAGCGTGTGCCTAGCCGCGACAGACACGTCCAACAATGGTGCATTTCGAATCGGAAATAATGCGGATCGCGTTAGCTGGTGTTTCAACAGCGGGTGCACGTCTCACATGTGTGGGAATATCGAGTCGTTTGCACAGATCAGTCAGAACTTTGATCACGGAAAGCTAAATCTCGCGAACGGAACATGCACAGACAACAAAGGAATCGGTACCGTGTCAATCGGGACGAGCGCGAGCGGTAATAAAAAGGTGATCGAATTCAAAGACACATTGTTTGTACCGGACCTACGCGCCAACCTTGTTTCGGTCGGGAAGGTAACCAACAAGGGATACAAAGTGATTTTTAGTGAGACGAGGGCTGAGGTCATCGATCAGGATGACAACGTTCTGCTTATCGCGAAACGGGAAAACGAACTATATTATTTCCCAGAATTGACAGACCAGGAATGCAGGAAAATCTCAGGCCTGGATGACGCCGTACTTACTCCAAGGAAGAATTCCATTGAGGATTGGCATGCTCGCATGGGACATCTTAATGTCAAATCACTTCGCGAGGCCATCAAGGCTGGATCGATTCGAGGAATCAATGTCGAGGGCATCAACAATGATTTTCAATGCAGTGTTTGTCTCCAAGAGAAGATGTGTCGCACTCCATTTCCAAAGGTTTCGGAGAGAGTGTCAGTACTGGGTGAGCTCATACATTCCGACATCTGTGGTCCAATGCGAGTAGCCTCACATGAAAAGAAGCTCTACTTTGCTACTTTCATAGATGATTCTTCGGGATGGTGTGAGGTGAGATTCATCGAGCAAAAGAACCAAGTGATAGATGAATTTGATAGTTTCAGGGCACTTGTGAGCACCCAACAGGGAAAGGCGGTTAAGTGCTTACAGTCGGATAACGGACGCGAATATGTCAACAAACAGTTTGACGAGCTGCTCCAAAGACATGGCATCTTGAGCCGTTTGACCGTACCTCACAACCCACAGCAAAATGGAGTTGCTGAGAGGAGAAACAGGACACTGATGGAGATGGCACGCTGCCTTCTAATTCAGTCCGGACTGCCATCGACTCTTTGGGCGGAGGCCGTCAACACCGCAAACTTCATACGCAATAGGTCACCAACAAGTAAACTAAAGGGAAGAACCCCATATGAGGTTTGGTTCGAGAAGCCACCGGACGTGTCCAGCTTTAGGATCTTTGGGAGCGAAGTCTTCGTCATGGACAGAACGCCGGGCAAGGGGAAGCTGGAAGTACGATCAAAGAAAGGCATCTTTGTGGGTTATAGCTCACAGTCAAAGGCGTACAGGGTATGGCTACTGGAGCAGAGGAAGATCGAGGTATCCAGAGACGTGATCTTCATAGACAGGACTCCGATCCAATCAATGAAGAGGTGGGAGGACTTCCTACCGCAGGACGACAAGTCCCCAAATTTGTCAAGTTCATCAGTCGACGTTAACGCAACAGAGAATGAAGATCAACACGTCATGATCAACCTTTCTAACGGCCGAGAATCGCATCATCCGATCGAGGAGCCATTACTAGAGGCACGTCCCGACGAGTACAAAGACACCGAGGGTTTTCAAGGTTTTCCCCCAGATGAATCATTGAACACTGTAAGAAGAGGTCCAGGAAGGCCAAGGGTATTGCGGACCGGACGTCCCGGAAGACCCCCCAGAGTCTATGCAATGGCGAATCATGTAGTCAAGGACGACTTCGCTTTTCTGAGTGAAGTTCCAGTTGCTCGAGCATTGACAAGTAAGGACTCAACCGAATGGATTATGGCTATGGCTAATGAAGTGGAGTCAATTCTTGCAAAGGACACGTGGGATCTGGTGGACAGGTCAAAAGCACCAAGAGTGATCGGCAGTCGTTTTGTGCTACGAAATAAGTATGGCACAGATGGCGTTCTGGAGAAGCGCAAAGCCAGGATAGTGGCAAAGGGATATGCTCAGCAGTACGGCAGGGACTGCCAGTTGCACGCCTAGATTCAATACGGTTGGTCGTTTCATTTGCAGCCCAGAACAATATGCACATACGACAGTATGATGTGGAAACAGCGTATTTGAACGGGACACTGGATGAGGAGGTATACATGGAGGTACCAGATCGATTTTAAGAAGTCCTTGAGCACATAGTGAGCAAGAAAGGACACATGGATCAGACCGTTAGCAGGGCGAGGGCCACACTCGACAAGTGAGCAGCAGTTAACATGGTCTGCTATGTAAAGAAGGCTTTGTACGGCCTAAAACAAGCTGGTCGTGCCTGGAACAGACGTCTAGATGAAGAGTTACGTGCCATGGGCGCGAAACCCACCAATGGGGACCTGTGTGTTTACATAAGGCGTTGGAATGAAGAGATCATGATCATCATCATCTACATCGACGACATTCTGATAATATGTTGTGACCCCGAAGAAACCACCCGTTTTGGAGACAGACTTGGAAAGATGTTTGAGATAAAGGATCTGGGTGATCTAAAGCGCTGTTTGGGGATGGATTTCTCCAGAAACGGCGATGGGATATTTGTAAGTCAAAAGACGTACATAAAAGACATCCTTCAAAGCTTCGGTATGTCGGATTGCAAGGCTGTTTCAACCCCACTAGACGTCGGGATGAAGCTGGCAAAGGGTGAGGCATGGTCAACTTCAGATGGTGAGAAACCACCATACCGAGAACTAGTTGGTTGCTTGCTATATTTGCCAGTGGCTACACGTCTGGACATCGCTCATGTAGCAAGTGTTAAGTCAATTTAATGACTGCTTCAACAGTACTCATTGGGGTGCAGCAAAGAGGGTACTTCGGTACCTCAAGGGCACTTCTGACCAGGGAATCTCAAACCAGTGTGGGGAAAGCTCATTGAAGGGCTACGTATATGCCGACTGGGGAGGATCACTTGACGACCAGCGTTCCTTTACAGGATATGTTTTCGTCATGAATGGAGGTGCGATTGCCTGGGATTCAAGGAAGCAACAGACTGTCGCGTTATCTACCACAGAGGCCGAATACATGGCCCTGAGTGAAGCAGCCAAGGAAGCCGTGCACCTTCAGCGTTTCCTGCTCGAGCTTGGAAAAGAGGAATTTGGACCACTTAAACTGCTCAGTGACAACGTTGGGACACAGAGACTGGCGACCAATCCTGTCTTCCATGCACGAACCAAGCACATCGACATTCGTTACCATTTTGTTCAGGAGACTGTTGAGTCGGGTCAAATAGTACTGGGACACGTGGCATCGGAGGAGATGCCAGCCGACGTGTTAACCAAGGCTTTGACGAAATCGAAGCATGGGCACTGTGTCGAACTCTTGGGACTGATCGGGGCACCCGATGAGCTTTCAGTTGTTATCTCGAGGGGAAGTGTTGGAGTCACTGACTAAGCTACACGATCTAACCACTGCACCAATCACAAAAGGCGCTGCAGTAGCGCGAGTATCATGAGTTAACCAATCACGCACTTTCACTTTCACAGTTGTTTTTCTCTTTCAAAATCGACCGCGTCGTTTTGTGCTCACACTAACTTTTGTTTGTGTTAATTAGCCCATTAAGTGTATTTGTAGCTGGTGTTTTCCTCTCGGACGTTGACTCTTGTGTACCCGACCTTAACCTTTGCTAACAGTAATAAATTACCTACCACATTACTAACTTCAAGTAATTGTTTAGCTAGGTAATGTTTATTTTCTTTTTTACTTTAATTGATCTCAATTGAAGATAATGATTAATTTTTTACCCTCCTCAGTGGCGTAGTTGCTAGTATCGTGTTGAGTGAGCTAGACTGCCGAGGACGGGGAGATCGAGGTTCAAATCTCGGTCTGGTGAACTGGGGGAGGTTTTTAATTAAAGATTTTCCACTCTCCCTCCACATAAATGTGGGTTCATTTCCTCTAAATTTGACCTTCCCAATTCCTAACCCGTTAGCGTATGACCCGAACAGGTAGTAAGACGCAGTGCTAAATAAATAAATTTAATTTTTTTAGAATTCAAGGGAAGGAATAAAACCTGAAAGGATAGTTAGGTTGGATTTTGATAGAAATAAGTTTTCAACAGATTGGTCCTTTGTGTAGTTTCACTAGACAAACCCTTTTCTCTGAATGAATTTAGGATTGGCAATAATTATTATTTATATTCTTTATCACTTTCACAGTTAAATTTAAATTTTGAGAAATATTCCTTTTCCTGATAATAATGACATAAAAAAAACACAATTATTGCAGTCACGTTTTATTTGAAAATGTTATAAGCCTAAACCTTAAAGAAATGTTACACTTTTGATTCATACAAAATGGATTTAATATTCAAAGACCTAATCAATATTTAGGCTTACTATTCCCTTTATTTATAAAGTTTAGTTATCACACACAAGACCTTTTATTAACCCTCATATTATATCACTTCAAGTTAGAATAAAAAAAGACCAACTGTTCAACATGTTCCGGGGTAAAGCAAATATCTCCGTTTTGTAATAACATCTCGCTGCTGAGAATAATCTTTCACTTGGTCCTTGATTTTCTGGGATTTCAAGGAAATATGTTGTTGCAACACTTAAAAGTGGAAAGTAAAATTCATTCTTGATACACCAAGCCAATGGGTCTTTAGATCTATAGTTACCCCATGGCTTCTTTGGTGCTGACTGACAGTTCACAGCTGACTTCTGACAGTCAAATTTAGGTTATCATTTAGGTATATACATTTAGGTATATACCTAATTTTGACTGTCAGAAGTGACAGCTGCTAAACACATGTTTTTTGCAGATCATATGGTTCGGCGTAGGGATACATAATTTGGTCCAGTAGCTTTTCAAAGCCGTCAGCTGTCAGTCAGTACCAAAGAAGCCATGGGGCTAATGTAGCTATCAGTGTTTCACTTAAGCAATAACTTAAAGTATAATTTGCTTTGTCTTTGCTTATGTGCTGCTTCTGCACAATAGATTCAAATTTGCACCAGAGCGATTTTGTATAGAGATTGGCAACAGTGTCTTTGGGTGGCAAAGAATTGGTATTTTCTTCTGCAATACTAAGTGAACTTTACTATAGAATAGAACAGTACTAACATATTTGACATGTAGTATTTCTGGGAGTCTTTGATCAGTAGCAGCTTGAACATAGGGTCTAGTAAATATGATACTAGTCTCTTCTGAAGAAATATGATTTTGGAGGACCTCTTTTATTCCATCTAAAACAGGCCTTATCATTTAGAGAATGGGGTATATCTCACCACTTAATTCATTGGTGGCCATAGAAAAAGGTTTAACCACTTCAATGAGAGCGGGCAGTTTTATTCAAATTTGATTAAATTGTCTATATTGTTGTTGGAACTAGCTAAATATAGTGAAATAGGCTCCCTTTGTTCAACAAGTCTTGCAAGCATTGCATGTTCACTGTTCCAGTGTGTTTGTACCAATTGTATTAGCTCATCCTCTGGTTTTCCCAAATTGACTTGCTGCTTATGAAGCCTTTCACAAGTTGGCAGCTATGCTTATGATGTCCCAAATTCACTCAAGCTTTCTTGCATATAAATACTATACCTGGCATTTATTTTATGCCATCTTCTATCGCTTGCTGTAGGGTATGATACACAATGAACTCTAGCGATGATGACCTACTGACAGCTGCAGAAATATTAAGTGCGTTGTCAGTAACACAGTAAACAGTTATAATTCTAGTGTCAATTTCCAACTCGTCAAGAATTTATTTTAATATGTTAAAAATCTGAGCAGCTGTGTGTTTTCCAAGGAGCAATCTTGTGGTAGTACAAAATGACGAAACTGGAAAATCTCAGTAATAAAGGGAAGTGTCAATGAAATATAACTCTCATTAGTTCAAGAGGTCCTTGTATCTGTGAGACTCAAGCTCTTCACTTCACTGGAAAACACTTCTTTATCTTTTTAGATTCTTAATTTTCCGATTGAAAATGTAATTCTGGATTGTATTTTAAATTAAGGTTTCATTTTGTTAAGACAAATAAAGTTGAAATTCTTTAGCCAACCATTTTCCCTATAGCTGCTATGATCCTCTTTGCGTAATCACCAGATGGATTCAGTAGAGGTCTAAAATTCAACCTTTTTTTAAAGATTAAATTGGATTTATTTTTTGTTTTAGTTTTCTTTGCAGAATCTTTATTTTTGATTAAATATTCTTTGTGGAATAGAAGATACTGCTGACAGGGTCTGAGAAGAGATGTGGTACTGTCTGATATTAGTTTCATTTCCTTTTTGCACTCATCACAAACAGTATTGTTAGCCGTTACTTGTAACAAAGAACAATAATCCCAAACAAACTTATTCCTTTCTTCTCATCCAAGATGGATATCTTGGAACAAATAGATTCGT
Organism: Timema podura; assembly: GCA_033556935.1. Classification (NCBI taxonomy): domain Eukaryota; kingdom Metazoa; phylum Arthropoda; class Insecta; order Phasmatodea; family Timematidae; genus Timema; species Timema podura. The sequence goes on from JAVRXN010000009.1 coordinate 15,174,252, forward strand.
CCACTACTTTGAAATGCTAAGCTTTCAGAAGTAGCCATGAGAATATATATATAGGTATATCGTTTTAAAATAGAGTCGAACTTGGTTATAGCGGCCTCGGCTATTCTGTTACTCGGGCGTAGTGTCATTTTTTCACCAGTCCTGTCATCTATTAACGTTATAAAAATAGTTGTTTTAGCGCCGCTACCAATCGGTTGTAGCGTCAAAAACTTCTTGGATATTTTACTTTAAAGTGTATTTAAATGTACGTATATGTCAAATAAAAAAAAAACCTGAAAAAAGTGTCCAATACCTACAGAAGTCTATTATATAGCTGGGAGAGTACATGTTATATAGTGTGCTCGTCTAACAATAGACTGAATGGCAAAACAAAGTCAGGGAGAGGGTTGCGGGGAATCGTGGGCGCTTCAAGGTCAAAATGAATAGAGGACTAACCCTCCTTCACTGTCAAAGAGCTGGCTGGAACTGTCTCAAGGTATTTTTTCTGTGTTCTATAAGTTCAACGTTAGTTTTGGTAGTCATTATACGTAGGCCTATATTTTTTACAATCATGGCAGTGTGTAGTACAAAAGAAAAGTTCTGTTTATAGAAAGTATGTGTCATTAAAGCATGTGAAAGTGGAAGGAAAAAGGCTGATGTATGCCGTGAGTTTGGATTAGTGAATTCTACTGTAGGCACAATTTAAAAAAATAAGGATAACATTTTAATGTCATTTGGAGAAGATGGAGAAGAAATAATTTTTTTTAGGAAATGCGAACAGGTTGATGTGGTTCAAACAGTGCCGAAGTTCAGATATTCCTGCGAGTGGACCAATTTTGAAAGAAAAGGCTACATAATTTGGAAAACTGTTTGGTATTGAATTTACGTGCTCCAACAGATGGCTGGATTGTTTTAAAGCCTGACATTCGATTTCTTTTGCTAAAATTTGTGGTGAGGCAAAAAGCATAGATCTAAACATTACAGGCAATTGGGTAAAGAGCACTTGCTTAGACGATCATATAAAGATGAGGACATCTTAAATGGAGACGAAACAAGAATTTTTTTATAAATTAACGCCAGATAAGACTCTCAAATTTAAATACAAAAAAATGTGTTGGTGTGAAGCTTTCCAAACAAAGATTTGAAGCTTTTGTTTGTGCAAACATGACACCAAACCGAAAAAAGGAAACTTTTAGTTATTGGGAAAAGCCTGCATCCTAGCTCATCCAAGGTTAAATTTGCCCAACATTAATCTAGTTTTTAATACCAGCAAACTGTATGAGCATACTGCAACCTAAGGACCAAGGAGTCATTAGAAGCCTTAAGTGTCACTACCGCAAGCAATTTTTAAAAACAATTATTTCTTGTTTAGACACGGCTAACCCTGAAACAATTTCTGTGTTAGATGCGATAAAATTCCTGGACGATGCTCGGAAGAGTGTAACACAACAAACAACAAATTGCTTTAGTGAAGCACAACTCACACACACTAAATTTACTTGACGTTGATGATGAAGGGAAGACAACCTGCCACTCTCGGAGTGGATTAAGCAATTGAATGTGAAATAATTTGGAAATGAGCTTGATTCCTATGTTTCAGTAGATGACCAAGTGTTGAGTGATTCGGATATTATTTCAGAAGTAAAAAACGCAAAGGCAGAAGATAAGAGCTGAAGAAGAAACTGAAAAAGTGGAAGATGATGACATCATTTGTCCAAAATGAGCAATGAAAGCAGCTGAAACTCTTTCAAGATTTTACTGCTTCAGAGAGACGTCAGCCGATGTGTTGAATTCAACGCAACAGCTATACAACATGACAGAAAGAATTTATTTTACAGAAAGAAGAGTTAAAAAAAAAAAAAAAATAAAAAAAAAAATACAGATTACTACGGGGAACAGGCCTAATTGTAAGTTATGAAAATACAATACATGTTTTTTTTTAAAATATTCTTCATTTATAAATTAAATGCATTTTTGAAATGTCCTTCCTTACAAGCTATACCTCAGTTTTAGCTTATGTGGTGTGACTGACAGTTCACAGCTGACTTCTGACAGTCAACATTTAGGTATATACCTAAATTTGACTGTCAGAAGTGACAACTGCTAAAGACATGTTTTTTGCAGATCATATGGTTCGCGTAGGGATACATAATTTGTCTGGTAGCTTTTTAAAGCCGTTCAGAAGTCAGCTGTGACTGTCAGTCACACCACATAAGCTAAAACTGAGGTATATTAAAATTGTTGGTATCTGGTTGTTGTAACTGTTGGTACCTCTTTTATTAACGTCACTCTGACGTAAAGTCAAAATTTGTTGGCCCTTCAATGACACTATAACAAGTTCGACTGTACCATAAAAAGTTTCATTGTTTCAAATTTCTGCTTTATAGGCCTGTACTGGAATGACATTTTGACTTATGCAAATTTTCCGGCGGGAAATATCAATTTTCCAGTGACGGACAAGAGAATTTCAAATAATTTTTTACTTCAGGCCTTTATTTTTCAGATTATAATTTTAGTATAAGCTTAGCCTTCCCATTTATTCCAGTAAAAAAATAAAAATGATTTGATGATAAATTAGAAATAATTTAGGCCATTTGGTCTTGACTAGGGTCAGGAAAAAGAGACAAAAACTCTGATTAGGTTGATATTTAAAGGTCTGAACAATACATTTAAATTCTGTCATCTTGTGAAAAAAATGAAAGGAAAAAAAAAGTGCAAAAATTTGTATATAATTTATTTTTTTAAATGTAAGTTTTCTAAATAAAGACTATTTAAATATTTTGTCTAACAAGTGTTGTGGTACAGTTTTGATCTAAGGTAGAAAAAAAAAACCTAGGTCAAATACAACTATTATTATTGGGTATTTTTAATCAAGCAATTTTGGTATGAATATAAATAAATTCTAAATATAGATTTTAAGACTGATTAAAATGTTCTTAAATACAAAAAATCATGGCATGAATTTTAATAATTACTTATACAATAAAACATCAAAATATTCAAGCTAATTTGTATAAATAAAATAAGCCACTGTCTTATCCATAAGAATACCAAAAACATTTCTTAAGCTGAGGCAATGTGTGTCCGACTTTCTTTTAAATTTTCGTTACCAAACCTATCACTAAAAGCGTTGTTGGACTTCAAAAATACTAGCTTACCCAGCTATTACTACATAAGACATGTATTGATGCAAAATAAGTGTGGTGAAAATGTATTTTGTACATGATTTGTTTTTAAAAACCACTTTCATAATTTTTTCCTTCTTTAGATCCAATCAGTGATAAATATTACCATCAAGTAGTCTAGTATGATTGTTATTTAATGACACTCAATTGTGTTGACTAAGTATGGTAACTGTAAAATAAAAATGGCTGAAATTTTGGGTAACCATCCAATTAAAGGATTATTTGGTTAATTTAATTTTAGTAAATTAATAATATTGTTAATTAGCATTAAATAAAAACGTAAAATTGTTAGAAAGAACTTACTTGTAACCTTTTAATATCAATTTTTCTCAAAAAATTTAGGAAAATAGTTGTTCCTGCTCTAGTTTCGAGAACAACCAATTTGCTGAATTTTTTACAGACGTTCAGGATCCTGAACAGACCTACTTATTTCTCATGTATTGTAAGTCTATTTGCAGGTAATTATAAATTAAGGAAATAGTATTTAGTGAACAAATTATATACATTTTTGTTAGGTCTAGTTTAAGCAAATAAAATAGCAACTAAAGTTATTAAATTAAGAAAAATAATACTTAAAGCTCAAAAGTTGTTTTAAAAATCAACATAAAAAAGTTTTTATGATTCAAATACAAAGTTAAGTGCACTGTAAAGGCAAAAGTTTAATAATCTTGAATGTTAAGATTTTGTATGATAAATAAAATTTTTACATCAATATTCAAGCCATTAACAAAACACTATAACATATGACAATAATTAAGAGCCAACTACAACTAAGCTCTCTAAAGTGCATTTATTTAAATACGCGTGTACATACAACACACAATAAAGGTAAACATCTTTAGTGCATATAGTTTTTCCATAATCACAAACATTTAGAGTGACCAGAGAGAAATGCACCTTACCTTAAATCGTCAGTCATGTGATACACTTGCTCTGATTGGAATATGGAGACGTATAATGCATACACTACAATATAGTTCAAAAGAATTATGATCATTTTGAGGTGTATATTTATAACAAATTTAAGCTTTGAAATATTGGGGGAAAAAAAAAAAATCCAGTCTTTTCTTCTGATTTTAAAAATGCACGTTGGACACCTTCACTACAATTAGAATTATGATTTCAAAAACTACCACCACACCAACCAAGTTAATTTCACTAATAGCAGCCATATTACACAAATTTCACAAAAAGTGGCCTCAAAGCCACTGTTGGACAAAGCGCAGTTGAATGACTATGTGAAATGATGCAATCTGAAATTTACTTAACACACAAATTAAAGTATGGTCTTGCTTGGTACATAACGGTGTGGAGAATGATTTTGCATTAGTAAATTATAAATAGAAATCCAACATCAATGTTGGAAGATTAATGTTCGAGATTTTAGACATCGATGTTTGTTGACCGATAATTTTCAACCCTTCAATGATTTGTTTCAAACCTCCGATATATTTATATGTTAATTTTAAAAGTGGTATAATTTTTAGTTTTATAGGAATGTATGAATACAATTTGTATGAATTATGTTATGTAATAAATAGGCCTAAATATGATAGAATAGTAGAAAAATAAAGCATCATTGCATCTTTTTCAGGAAGTAGTAATAGTAGTAGGACTGACTGTCAAATGAGCAGGAAGATATTATTTTTAATCTCATATATCCTTGAATGTGAAGTGTTAGCTAGAGTGTGCCATGGTACTTACACATGGTTTGAGGCTGAGGCAGAGTCTGATATATCTGAGAGCCATAGTATAGTTGAGGGTTCATCAATCTTGACACCTGCTGCTGTTGCTTCTGTTGTTGTTGGGTGATGTTTTCCACCAGAGCTTTGGCTAGATTCCTCTCCATTATGTCCAGCAACTTCTCTGGCTCAGAGGGAAACTCCATGGTGAACTGTGGGAACTGTTTCTGGTCTAGGTCCATCCCAGAATTCAGATTCTCCAGTAGCACTCTATATTCTTCCTGCACTCACATTTGTGACAAAACTGTAGAATACAGTTTAATCATATCCACAAAATCTTTTGAAGCTAAAAAACACTGCCTATAAAGCCTATTTATTCACTAAAATAATTATTGCCAATCCTAAATTCAAATCATTGGAGTGATTTTCAATTTTTTTTTGAATTTTCGGATATTATTCATTAATACCCCTTAATTTTTACCCCAAATACAAGTATGTAGTCTAGTTTGTCTGTTAAAAATCTCCTTAGATATCAAGCTTTAAAAAATATTTGAAGCCATTTTTGAAAAATTTGGAATTCAAAAAAATAGTTTATTAATAAACTATTTTAATTTGAGGGCTAGGCTTAAAACATAAAAACATCCTCATAACATCTAAATATCAAGTTTGAACAAAATCAATTTAACAGTTTCAGATCTGTGGCCTAGGACCGACAGAATGGTAAAATCCACTGTTTTCGGTTCGGACACATAAAACCTAAAGATTCATCATAATCTCGAGGTCAACAATTTTCACGACTATGATATGAGAAAGTAAAAAAAAAAAAAAAAAAAAAAAAAAAAAAAAAAAAAAAAAAATAATAATAAAAAAAAATTAGCTAAATAATAACACTTTTTACTGAACCAAATTAAGTTGTGGTAAATTAATTGTCTGGGGTGTGGTAGTTGGGTTTGGTCTGTATTATGTAAAATTAGGTAAAATTTCAAGAAAAAAGTGTTAATGTTTTAAAATTTATTCCAAATCTTGAATGGGAAAGTTTGACTCAAAGAATCTTGAAAATACCTAGGTATTCCAAGGACATGTCCTTAATTACAATAATGACTCCAGTTCTGGTTTTTCAAACCTTATGCACAAAAAAAAAAAAAATTATTCTGTAAATGGCTTGACAAACATAAGACCTAACATATTGCATTTCCTAATAAAACTGCTGTGAAAGAAATTAAAAACAATGAAATATAATATGAAATAAATCAAATGATAGAATTGTAGATAAACAAAGAACAAATAAATATCTGAAACTCAAAAATCACCCAAACCTGATAAACCAGACTATCTATTTTTTTTAGTGACTAAGCACTAACTAGGTCTACAAAAGCTCAGGTGACCTGGTGGTCTAGGGGTAAGGTGTTGGACTTCTGTGCTGGGGGTCCGGGGTTCAATCCTCGGTCCCGGCACTGATTTATCTGATTTCCAAACCCTTCCTTCACCTCTGACAAGACGTATATTAAACACAACTTGTGAATGTGAGGAATGCCAGGCCTCCACCGTGGTTCGGATCCCACATTAAACTGTAGGTCCTCCATTTCATCTCACAATCACCCTACCACTACACATTAGCGTAAGTGCGTATAACCCGAACGGGTAGTAAGACGCGGTGCTAATAATAATAATAATAATAATAATAATAATAATACAAAAGCTCAACAAAATATTAGCATCAGAATTTCACATATTTGAGGCATCCAGATGAATTAATAACTTGTGTATAGCATGCCTCCATCACTTAGAAATATTTTGGTAGACCCTAAACTCAAAACTGAGAATGACACTAAGTACTTTCATCCAATTGAAACAAGGATCTCAACCTTGCAACAAAATAGCTTGCAAAGCCTACCAAATACATCAACCAGCAGCCACTTTCTATGGCAACACAACCAACTCCATTTCTTCCATCAAAGGCGGTCACACTGTTAACTCCAGTAACTTAATTTACTAACTATGATGCAAAAAAAGTATGACACAATATATTGATCTCACTCCTGAAACACTCTGTAAACATATGAATGAACACTATCATGACACCAAGACCAGAACCCTGAAAAAGCAGTTTCAGCGCATTCCTCCGCTCATAACCTCAACTTAGAGGACTGCTACACTTTCAAAGTATTAAAATCATTTAACAGAACACAATACAATATGTCCAGGTATGAAAAAGGGGAACTAACTGGCACCTCAATGGATCCCTAGGTCTAGAAAACCACCCAACCAAAAAATTGTTAACTTGGCCTGATTTCAACCTTGTTGAAACACTAGCATCACAAAGATCCATCCACAGAACAATATCTCTAATAGAGAATTTCAAATCTACCAGAGAAGTTTTCATCCTGTACAACTGAAATGGCATCCCTGATCCCTGATGGCTTCCTGTTCAGTCTTACTACTACAACTTCCTGAGGAAGAAGCATTAAGAGCATCCAAATATTGAAATGTGTGTAAATATGTGTTAGTGTTTTTACTTATATTTGGGCTTTATTTTTCTACAGTAATTCTATCATTTTATTTATTTTATACTATATTTGGCTTAGAGCCGATCTTATGACTCATGGATAAATATTAATCTGGCCGTTAAATATTTTTATCTGATCAATAAGTTACTATACTGTTCGAATTAATTGGGATAAAGGGGAAAAAAAACGATTTTTTCTAAAACCTTAGATTTTAATCATTACACACCTTAAGTAGACTAATAAATATCTATATTAGTACAAAGTATATGTCCTCCTTTAGCAGAAATGACCTCTTCAACACGTCTTGGCATTGACTCCACTAGTGTAGCGCATATGTTCTTGACTTCATCATCATGGAACCACACTTGTATAGCACTTTTTATCATTTGTTCTGTTGTTGTGCAATTCATCTTAGCTAAGCGATTCTTGAGAATATGCCATAAGTTCTCAATGGGATTTAGGTCTGGTGAATTACCAGGCCAATCAAGCACTTTTATTTTATTTTCCCGCATAAAAGTCTGGACCAATTTCGAAGTGTGACAAGGAGCCAAGTCATGTTGAAATGTTCCATCAAATATTTTCATGAATGGAACAATCCTACTGCGTAATATTTCTATGTATTTGACAGAATTCATCATGCCTTTAAGAGGAACTAAGCTTCCAGTGCCATTTGTTGTGAAAAAACCCCAAAACATCTGTTTAGAAGGGTGTTTTACAGTCTGTTGGATATGATCTAGTCGCAGAGTTTCACCTTCATTTCGTCTAACTACACTTTATTTGTATCCATGCACAAATAAATGTGTTTCATCACTGAAAATCACTTTCTTCCAGTCGTTAACAGTCCATGATCAGTATTTTTTGGCCCATGCTAAACGTTTTTTCATCATTTTCTGAGTTAGAAATGGTTTTTTTACTGGTCTTGTTGCCTTACAACCAACTTCCAGAAGCCTTTTCCGTACAGTTGAGGTACTCACTTCAACACCATAATCCAATAAATCCCTTCGAAGGTCTGTGCTTGTCTTTCTTGGATTTATTTTGCTATTTCTTATTATAATTTTCTCAGTTCTTGGAGTAGTTTTCTGTTTGCGCCCACATTTTTCTTTTCTTTTTGGAGACGATGATCCGGAATCTTGAAATTTTCTTAAAATTCTTGAAACACTTGATTTGCCCACACCAATAGCCGTAGCTATATCTCTCACGGTCATAGAAGTGTGTTCATTAAGAGCTTCCTCAGAGTAATATCCATCTTTGAACAAGCAAAAGTAACACGTGATACACGGAACGCAAAATTATAACCACCAGCTGCCACACTGAAAGTCTCACAACTGAACTACTGATACACTAAAAACCAGTCAAACGAGTAAATTACAGTCAAGGTCGATCCGTCACACTGCCTCTAGGCAGATATAACCGGTTTCAGGCGGTTCGGGACATCACTGGTAATCATATATCAACTCAGACAAGGAAAACATGTTTGTCCCAATTAATTCGAACAGTATAGTAAAAGTGCGTCTTCTGACCGCCAAATAGCAATAGTCTGCCAGATAAAATGTATTTATCCATCAAATTTTTATCGGGAGGTTTAAGTACCTGATAACTTTTATCTGAAAGTTAAAATTGGTGTTGCCATAGTGATGCGTTGTATTTCATGAGGTTTCACCTATCAAAATCTGTTTTTAGGTTAAAATCTTGGTTTGCGTGTTTAGTAAGAACAGGCCCAGGTTCTAGCTATATATAAAGCTAGAGCATTTAATTCCCACTTTTACAAAAACTGACACGCTATTTGTAGGGTGATATAAGAACAAATTATTTAAATGTGAGCACAATAAATACAATTTTATAAGCGTTGTACCCAATTATTGCTCACAGTTTGGAAGACACCGAAATTAGTACTTGCAAGACAACCTAGCTTCTGCGCCCACGTCACGCCATCTGTTTCCTTGCACTCGCTTAGCACCCATTATTTAACAAATGTTTAGTGTTTTCACCACTTGCTGGGTTGTAGTGGTATCTGCTGGCCTTATACACATGTGAGCACCAGTAAAAGCAGTACCAACCTTGTGTTTTCTGCATAAAACTATATTTATCCTACAGATAGCTATCCGGCAGATAAATTTAGTTCATAATATGCGTAAATCATCAAAGTGGCCGAAAACCTTTATCGCTAACTTTAACATTCCAATAGCAATATTTATCCGGTAGTCATAAGACCGGCACTCAATGTACTTTATTTTATATATATAAAACACTGAAATCAAGGCCATAGTCAGCCAATAAATTCAGGGGGGGGGGAGGGGTTTGGTGGGCCTATCCCCCAATTGACGGAGGCTAGAAAATTTTTTAAATAAAAAACCGTTCTAGAAGCTATCTGAAGTGTTTTTTATGGCAACATAACCCCTAACCGCCTAAAACTAGGAACAATTCTAAATATTAAACACCTCTAAAAGCTATCAGAAATGTTTTGTTTTATGGCAACACAACACTATATCTGCCAAAGGCTACAAAAAATTCTAAATAATAACCACCTCTAGAAGCTCTCTGAAGTGCTTTTTTATGGAAACACATCCCCCTAATTTGTACTTGTACATTAATTTTGATATTGTTTGAACCATAAATAAAGCCACATATATTTAGTTCATAAAATTTTAGGGAGAGGATATAACCCCGAAACCTCAACCCCCCCCCCCCCCCCCCCGACTTCGGCCTTGACTTAAAATGAAGGTCAGTCTGAAGAATTAATTTTATCAATGAGGTGCAAAATGTGAAGCACATTTACTATGTTTAATTTTTACTTTCTCTCTATCTTACAGGTAGAGAAAGTATGGTGATCGTCAAAAAAATCAAACTCGAGATTTTGATGAATTTTGACGTTTCATGACTTCCTGAATCCGAAAAAGTGGTTTTTGAATTTCCGTCTGTCTGTCTGTCTGTACCTCCAACTAGAGCCTAAACTATTTTACCGATTGAGCTGAAACTTGATATCTAGGGTTTTCATAGGGTTGCCCCGAGGGGTTTTTGGAATTGGATATCTACCCCTAAAATTAAGGGTAGTTTACTGAAGGGAAAAAAAAGAAAAAGTTGATTTTCTCAAAATCGGCTCTAACGATTTTGATTAAATTTCATTTATGAATATTAATAAATATTCCAAACAAAATGGCTACTCTCAATATTTCGGCAAAATCGCTTTAAGGCTCCGGTCTGATATGTAAATTAACATTTTTTATAATAGCTCCGAAACTATTTGAGATATGAAATTACTTAGCATTACAAATATGTATATATATTTATAATACAAATATTTTATTCGAAACATATTTTTATAAAATCAATAATTTTCATTCTATACGCAATTATATATATATTTTTAGCTTTTTGGACATTAAAGCTTAAATATTGCGATCGTAAAAAAAACTAACCTGAAATGTTGATGGATTTCGACGTCTCATAACCCCCCAAACCCTAAAAAATAGTCTTTGCAATGCCGTCTGTCTGTGTGTCTATTAAAACTTAAAAATTAAGGGTAGTTTACTGAAGGGCAAAAAGAGAAAAAGTCGATTTTCTTAAAATCGGCATTAACGATTTTGATTAAATTTCATTTATAAACATTAATAAATATTCCAAACAAAATGGCTACCCTCAATATTTCGGCAAAATGGCTTTAAGGGCTCCGGTCTGATGCGTCAATTAACATTTTTTATAATAGCTCCGAAACTATTTGAGATATGAAATTACTTAGCATTACAAATATGTATATATATTTATAATACAGATATTTTAACCGAAACATATTTTTATAAAAACAATAACTTTCAATCTATACGCAATTATATGAATTTTTTAACTTTTTGGACATTAAAGTTTAAGTATTGCGACCGTAAAAAAAAACTAACCTGAAATGTTGATGGATGTCGACGTCTCATGACCCCCCGAACCCTAAAAAATAGTCTTTGCAATGCCGTCTGTCTGTGTGCCTATAAAAACTTAAAATTAAGGGTAGTTTACTGAAGGGCGAAAAGAGAAAAATTTGGTTTTCTCAAAATCTGCTCAAACGATTTTGATTAAAATTCGTATCTAGGCGTTGATTAAGATTATAAATAAACTGGCTATTTTCATTTTTCTATGAAAATGATTTTTAGGGTACATTACAGAAGCGTTAATTTTCGTATCTCCACAACTATTGGAGAAACTAAACAACTTATCATTGCAAAATTGTAGGACTATTAGAAATAAAAAACTTTTATTTGACATATATTTTTATAAAAGCAGCGGTTTCTGAGATATTTGCAAATATATTAATACAATTTTGTGAACTTTAGTTGTAAACATATACTACTTAAGTCTTAACGCAATAATTCTCCAATGCCATAGAGTAATTAAATATAAGTATCTAAAAAAGTATGTTATTTTTCTTTAAATCTCTTAGGAGAAATGTTTGCATAGCAATGATCTATCTCCATTTTAGACTCAATAGTCAATATTTACATTTTTTATTGGTCAAAATGTATAAATGAATAATTAAATATCAATGCGATGACTTGAAGATCTGCAACACCTTATAAAATGTTAAAACTTTAACCAGAATCGAAATTTTAATACGAAGTGTTGACCCTTGTGGAAGACATTAAACTGTTTGAAATGTTCTTAGGTGGACAAAGATGCGCCTCTTTTCTCATTGATTCTATATCATTGTATATTATTTTATGCGTGTTCTTATGTGGAGTGGTGATGATACAATGTACATTATTCCGTTCAGAAATCTTACGAGTTTATAGAAAGAGAGAGAAAGTCTGTGCGGTGCTCCGTACCATTTTTTTTTTTTTTTGTGCACCATGTCTTGCTACCCGTTTGGGTTATACAACTTTGTACTATTACAATAATGTGTTAGGGATGAAAAAGGCTGGATTTAAGGGAGGTGTACTCGCATTTGTATGGAGAGAGAGAGAGAGGAAAACCATTTAGGGAAAAGCACCCTCAGGACACCTCAACGGCATTTGAGCCTTGATAGTCCGGTCTATTGAGAGGGTGAAGTGGTTCCTTAGACCATGCGAGTAGTTTACCATTTATTTACAAGAATTAATATATTATGATTTTTCTCAAATGTTTTACATACAGGTGCATTTTTTTAGTACTAGGAAAATTTGAGTCCATAACTAATGCCATGTTTATATTTTAACAAGCAGTTTTAAAAAAAAGTATATTTTAATAAGAAAGTGTGGTTTCTGTATTTATTGTGCTTATAGCTGCGAATGTTACTCTCTGACTGTTTAGTAGTTAATAGATCCTACATTTTGGTATATCTTTGAAATTTCATTAAAAGAAAAGGAAAAATAAGTATAAAATTCTTAAAATTATATAAATCTTGTCTAAGATTATTGTATGTCTTACTTTTATCAAATGTATAAAATCCTACAAGACCGTCCGTCCTGAGGCCAATGCTCTAGGTCACAGCCCCACCTTGGCGTCTTGTTGCATCACATACCTTAAGATTATTTTGACATGTGACGGCTTGTTCTAGCGCCTTCTCCCAATCCCTGATCCAAGCAGACATGTTGGCATGTGTCGGGGTACTGATAGTTGTCAAGAAGTTGAGCAGACGTTTCATATCCACAATCATATCCTGGCATCGTACGATGTACCTGAAGAGGAAGAGCAACATTTCAAACATTATATTAATACAATTGTTATATTCGGAAGAACAGGGTGGCCACTTAAACTCTTGAGTAAAATTCAGGCATAATTCCCAGTTGTGAGATTTTAAACAAATAATTTAGAATGAAACAGTTTTGTAAAGGGTGTGTAGAATGTCTACCAAATCTTAGAACTTGAGAAAGTATTGTTAGTAAGTGTTTTCATCCAATACCTAGATTGGTAGACTATTGGAATCCTGCATAATTCATACCACTTTCAACCTCAATTCTGTCTTCTATCGAAATACTTAACGGTTCTGGTTCCTGTTTCGATTCTTCAAATAAAATGTTAAAGGTTCCGTTCTAGAAAACTAGTAGTGCCTGTTCTTTTCATTTCTTAATAATGTATATTTAGTTATTTACTAGTTTTAGTCCCACTAGAGTATTTGTAAATAAAATTTAATAATAAAACATAAAATACCACAAAATGAGTTATTTATATAGAAAATTCAAATAATCCAGGAGCTTAATAAATGAACAATTTATTTTAAATTCGGGGAGATTCAGAATTCCTGGGTTCAATCCACGGTGCTTCCAGATTTTTCTGTGAAGCAGTAGGTCAACAAGATTAACAGCCGTGTGCTGAACTCATGACACTCTCTACCCGCAAAAGTTGGCACTATCTCCACCAACAGATGGAGGTTGCTCGTTCAACATGCTTCGATTGTGGGCTGACAACAAGAAATTTTATTTTATAATTTTTGAAAATAGTTTCAATTTACTTTTAAATTAGTATATATTTTATTTTATGCGTATTTTCAATTGAAAAAGGCTAAATAAATCATCTTAAGATGGTGTGATGCAAATCAAACCAGCTACTTACCATGTCGAGAATAAAAGGAGATAATAGCGTAGACCTATATAATTTTAGTTTGTCTAAAAAATTTAAATCAGCTATATATATATAAAATGTGTGTGTATCAATTCTTTGTATGTATAAAAATGTAATTCCAGGGTTGTTTTGAACATAACAACTTAAAGTAACTACAGGTATTGTATTGTATTTTTCACATATTATTTTAGTTTCTCCATTCTTATAGGGCAGCTAGAATCATCAAATTTGGCACGCTTAGGGCAATTGCAGATGCCAATATGCCTGCCAAATTTTATGATTCTAGTTGTCTCATAAGTGTGTCAGAAAATTAAAAAATGTGTAGAAAATGTGAAAAGTTTACCTAAAATCAAAACATCTAGCTCTATCTAAGGTATAACCGATGGAGATACGACAAAAGGTAATAGGACCAAACTTGTGGATCTTGCCAAATCCGTAGCTGCTGGTACAATCGGTTTTGTTTTATAGGTCTTACCGTCTAGCCACAAGAGACCTTCAAAGAAAGGTCCGCACCGACTTTAAAGTTGCTCAACCATTTTGAATTTTTTTCGGCGGTTAAAAATTAAATTTAAAATTAAATTTTTAACTTTTTGGAATTTTCCTGTCTGCTACAGGCTAGAAGCTATAAGTTTGCCAAATTTCAAGTTTCTAGCTCATATATAGCATATGGTTTCGCTTCAATGCCCTGTTTAAAACATTTAAAATTTATTTCAAGATGTGTTAAAAAATAATATACCAACCATTCTGTAGGGAGACTTCCCTACAAGCCACTAAAGACGACCCTTTCCTTCCCCTTAAAAAAAACTAAGGATGCAACCATGGAATTACTCTACATCCTCATCACACTTTTTTAAGGTCTGGATCAGAGAGTAATTATTACTCTTGTCATGTGTGCTCAGCCACAAGTAGGGAATATGTTAAACAGTAGGATATATACAAATATACCACACCCAAGGTTAATTTCATAGGACTTAGGACGCCTCAAATGCAGCAATATATTAAATACAGGACAACACCTACCTTGATCAGAATGGAATGGGCCAATTTTATATGGGAAACTGGCCCGTTACATTCGAGTTTAGGTAAGTGACGTCTTGTATTTATTACAGCACCACACTTGAGACATGCAAAGTCTGACTATGAAACTGGCCCCCAGTTTTGGTGGAACCTTTTATGTGTAAACTTATAAGCTATACACCACCTAGGAAGTAAAAAGGTGGTTCGACTTCACACTGTCCCAACTTTCCCCAGAGCCTCGTTCATACATATTCTGTACCCTTGGATGAAACCTTTATACCATATAGTGCCTTCTCTACCATTTCTTTTAATGGTTGCTGCTACTGAAGTGAAATAATACACTATTAATCAAAATGGTTTTATCTATACTTCTGGAATAACGATTAGTCCTGGATGGGCGTTTATATCCAAACAGTGGTCACAGAATATAATTGTTTTGTTAAAGTTTTTATCCTGATTAAATAATGCATATTTAAATTCCAATAAATTTTATGAACTTTTTTTAATCTAAAATTAATATATTTGCCATGAGATTCAATATTTTAAAATAAAACTATCAAACACTGTCTATGAAAAAATTAAATTTCATTTGATTGAAAGTAATTATTCTTTTCATTGTGGTTGGGCCAATAGTAAAATGAACATATTGTTTTTTAATAAATATAAATAAATATTCTCTTTATTGTATTGAAAATAATATAAAATAATCCAAATGATCGGCCTAGTCAGTAACAATCAGCTTTAGCATGATTTACATGTGCTTTAATGATGAAAGTTTAAGATAAATGTATTTTTTCTGTCAATATTTTATTGGTGAAAATATGTAATGTATAAGCAAATATTTTAAGCCAAAGAAAAACAAAATGGTTATATTCAATGATAAGAGAAACCGCTAAAGGCATTTCAAATAAGATTTATTAAGGTATTTTTTCTGTAATATTGAATGAAAGCTTTTGTTAAAGTGATGAACTTATAAAAAAAAAAAAAAAGGGAAACTTTCGCAAAAGCTTCCTGATAAATTTGAAGAGACTTCTTGACTTTTCTAGAACCTTTATTTCTCTACCTCATTTGTCATTAATAAAAAAAGAGCTGCTGGATGGTATTGAACCCAGCCTTCCCAATTTAATCAGGTCTATCAGTGCTGAGCTTGTTAACAATAAGGTTCAAATTACATTATAATTGGTGATTTGTAATAAATAAAATGAAGAATATTAGGAAACTTCCTGAGTAAGATGCTAAAATAGCATTGAAATATCGAAACGTGTCTAAATATATGTGTTTTTACTTTTATTTGTGCTCTACCATTTTCATAATATTCTATCACCTTATTTATTACAAATTTTTTTTGCTCAATGCACTTTATATCATACATATAATTCATTCACGATAGCTCTTTACCTGGATGACAGTTCAAAAATCATATGTTTAGGTTTTAGGTTACCAACACTTGTAAAAGAACACTGTTTTGTTATGAATGTTAAGTTTTTTAATTACATGTTACATTTTACATTTAAAATAACTTAAACTTAAGTTTTCTCACATTATTTCATTACTTTTAACAATTTCTTTTTACCCAATCCGAAACAATATTTTAAACATATATTGAAAGTACCTATTCTTTGTTTTGGAATGTTATCTATGATGTACAATATAGTGCATGCATTAATACCTTTAAATACAGACATCGTATTTACGTGGAAAAGAGAAAATAATTGTAATTTATTTTATATATAATTAACTATTTTATTATTAGTTTATTGTTTTTGGAAATATTTAACCGAATAAAATATAATCGTCTGCTGCGAGGATACACCATTTTAAACAACTTGTCCGCGTCATCATCAACCACATGTCTAATATTCTTTGTTCGCCATTTTAAGCCATATTTGTTAGACCTTTTGTGAAAGTGCTCAGAATAATAATTATTTTAACTTGAATAGAAGGATAAATAAGCTTTGTGGACGAACTCAAATAAATATTAAGACTTTGTTTAATTTAAATATATTTCATAGAATTTATTACTGTGCGTGTTTATTATATTTTTAACTTTAAATTAAGTCTCTAGTTTGTTAGGTCCACGCCTTACTCTAATTTATAATTATTTATAACTTTAAGTTAAATTACCTTTTATTTTAATTATTGGGCTTCTGTATTAACGTAAAAAAACTTTATCCTAGATCATATTACTAATTATTTTAAGAATAACTTTGTGTATACAGATATTTTCTCTTTAGTTCGAATACATATTAGGCCTAATTTGGTTAATTTTAATCTTACTTTAATCTAACTTTAATCTAACTTTAAACTTTTATCTTTTATCAAACTTAAATATAAGTTTAATCTAACTTTAATCTCACGAAATTTTGTAAGGGGTTCTTTTTATTTGTGGATAGATTTGTGTGTGTTTTTTTTGATAATGAGTTCCCAGGAGAAAAAAAGAAGAGAAGTTACAGATCACCAAAGACAACTGGATATAATCAACTGTGGAAGAGGACTGAAAACAATGATAGAGCGT
Organism: Timema podura; assembly: GCA_033556935.1. Taxonomy (NCBI): domain Eukaryota; kingdom Metazoa; phylum Arthropoda; class Insecta; order Phasmatodea; family Timematidae; genus Timema; species Timema podura. The sequence goes on from JAVRXN010000009.1 coordinate 15,191,656, forward strand.
GGTCTAATCGAAGGGGGGGATATAGGGCAGTTAATTGCAGATCTTCTAGGACTCTCTAAGCCTACTGTATTGAAGTGAGTAGAGAACTAATATTAAATATTATAATAAATAATGCATATTTTTTTAACTAGCATTCCAATTGGTTTATTTAATCACATCGAGTGTTCCACATTCCATGGATTTGCTATTAGTTCCTATTTTTTTCAATAGATATAGTGTTTTGTAAATTTAAATCCTAAATCAAACAAATGTTTTGACTGAATTAGTGGCAGACATGCCATATCATAACCTAAATAAACTAGGACTGTATCCAAATAGTCTACTTCATGCGCTGTCGACCCTTGATGTTCACTTGATAATTGCATTTGAAATCACGTGATCAAGTGTAGATTCCGCCCAAATAGTCACAAAGTGTGCTGATGCACTGCTCACACACCCTTGAGTCCAAGGGTGATAGCAAGTCACATGGCCTTGATGCGGTGTTTGACTGGCATTTGTTTATTTTTTCGTCTGCTAGAGCTAGAGTTTATAGGGTAGTGGGATCTGTGATAACTGGCTGATAGATGGCGTTTAAAATAGTTTCTAAGTTTATTGGTAGGAAGCAGCACTGTGGACTCTAGGGTCTGGAAAGAATAGTTTGATATCCAAATAGTCTTGCAGTCTTCGATCTCAAGTGTGTGATAAGTGTACATTCATCAAGTTTGCATCAAGTAAAGTGTACTTGACTATTCGGATACAGCCCTAGGTATACATTCATGGAACGTGTGTTTGAAGTTATTTGTATTGCTGTATATTAAAACCCAGATAATAATAAAAGTGTAGCATAGCTTGTTTGAAATTATTTGATTAGGTTAGGTTTGCATATATTCTTGAAAACTGGTTTTTAAATTGTGTGTTTGAGTGTTGGGGAATATGATTTTTATTTAAATTATGTGGTGAAACTTATCAAAAACAATTTCATTATAGTTGACATCGTGAAACCCCAATAATAATGTATAGTGGGTAGTTTTGAAATTAATTTACTTCCACGTGTTATTATAATGTTGGTTTATCTAGAAGTATTTCTATAACTAACACATTCCACTGTAACTTATATAATTTTGTTGCAGATATTGGAAGAACAATCCAGAGGAAGTGGCGACTCCTCAAAAGAAGAGAAAGAAGAAACCTACTCCAAGAGTTTCGATTGAAGCAATCGACGACTTTGACCGAGGTGTAGTTCGTAGAGCAATATATGGGATGTATGATAGAAGTATGTTTAATTTATTCATAGGTTATATTTTTTTTCAACCTAATCACAACAAAGTTTGCACAGCACCAAACCAATCATTCTAAGCCTATACACAAACACTATTTGAATCATAAAACAGCCAATTAATTTTTAAAGCATGTAAGAAGAATTGCCAATATGTCACAGAATAAGATTTGCTACTTTTGATGTATGTATTTAAAAAAAATTACATTACATGTTTTATAGGCCTATAGACCTAAACACTCTTAACAGTGCCAAATCAACAATAATAAAAACTTCACTATTGTTCTTGTTGTGATAAATACAACCTGTAATATTGTTGTAATGAAATCGAGCGAAATAAGCCTAATGTTTTGCAAGGGTATTTAAAATGAAAAATAAAAGTATAAGTGGCCTATGTTTTTTGCTCACAATAACTTGCTCCCCATTGAGGGAAAGGTCGATGTTCCATCATAAATTTATAAAAATAAATTATGTATTCTATGTTTTTGCCCAAGTGCAAATGCATAAAATTATGCTTGTAATTTATTGGTGCTTGTTTGCAGATGAACACGTGACATTGGATACACTTTTGGACGTTCTTCGTGCGAATCCAGGCCCAGACACTACAAGTATATTCGAAGGAGGAAGAACAACGCTCTACAAGCTACTTCATGAAATTGGATTCTCTTGGCAGAAGACAAGCGGAAGAAGAGTGCTGATGGAAGATGTCAACGTTGCGGCCAAGAGAATAGCATTTTTGAGGGAATACAGGAAGCTTGCGGCAGAAAACAATAATTTCGTATTCCTTGATGAAACATGGATTTTTTTCCAAGGGTGAGTGTTTTTTTAAGAAATATATTGCTAGTATAGCATTAGTGAAATCAGATATAATCACAAGCCTGGTTAAAAGATTGCTGTTTGAGCAAAAAACAAATACATGAGTATAAGTTTAAATAACCTCGTTCACCAAACAATGTTTCCAACCTGACTTTGGTTCTCTTTTGCGGAATGCCACCATCTGGCCATCATTAAACTTTTATTGAGTTTGATTTTAAATTTGTTAGATGGTTTATCATTTTACTGGAAGGACATTTAATGATAATGAGGAATAACATCAGTCCTATCATAGAAATAAACAATGATATTGTTATTTAGCAAGCCAATTGTAAACTTCACTTTAAAAAATATATAATATTTAAATAAAATATACCTCCATTTTATGATTGATATAAATACATTGTCAAATATTGCTCGTTTCATATCTATAAAAATTATAGACATAGTCCCAAAGAGTTGGCAAGATGGTACTAAGAAGACCTGCAAGAGACGTTCACCGGGTGATGGGAAGAGGTTCATCGTTCTACATGATGGCAGCAGGGAGGGTTTCGTGGAAGGTGCAAGCCTTTTGTTTGCATCAGGGAAGTCAACTGGAGATTACCATGAGGAGATGAACGGCGAGAACTTGGAGACGTGGATGAAAGAACAACTGCTTCCCTCTCTTGAAGAACCTTCTGTCATTGTCATGGATAGTGCTCCATATCATTCAGTTCAGGTGTGTAATAACACTATTAACTTAATTTTAATACACAGTACTAAATATTTATACATATATTTACATGTTGTCACTTATCTTCAAAACCCCTTTCTATACCCACAAATACATTTATTAAAGACATCATAACTTATTCGTTATTGCCTTAAATATATTGTTACAGGTGGAGAAACTACCTACGAAGAGTTGGAGGAAAGACGAGTATGCGGCATGGCTCACGAAGCACAACATCAAGTTCGACCCCTCAGCGATGAGATTGGAGCTGATGAGCAAAGCTTTAGCCCACAAACCAGAAAAAAGGTAGGCCTAAGTATTTTATAAAAGGCTTTGGCTGCTTTTACTATAAAAATGGATAGCAATAATCAGGTGTTTCAATTAGGGTTGATGTTCATATTACCACCCATGAACAAAACACACCTTATAATAAATAATAAGATTCTAGTACATATGTTTTCATATAAGAGTGATTCTCACAAAAAATGAAAATTCACAAACTGACATAAATAAATAATCATGCTTTACAAATTATAAGAATAATCAAGAACATTCTTTTAGTGCCATAAATAAACTATATATTATAAGCAGTAAAGTTAAGCTACTTTCATACCATCCCACTCCCCTTGAAAAATAGTTTTAAATATTATAAATCTTTAGTTGAGCATATAGCATTTAGTTTAGCATATTGAAAATATTATATTAATGAAAAAGTCTTAGAAAACTGAAAATACTAGGCTAAAATACAATATATTAATGTTTTATGCATTATTTATTTTGGTTTATTAAATATTTAATTCAATTTTAGGAAAACATTTTTGCTGAGCCCCTATTTTTATTGATTGCATCGTAATTTATATATATCTTTGACCATGAGATTTACTTAATAAAAGATTATCTGTTTTTAAATAATATTTGTAATTTGTATGTTTTTGATTGCTGCAGGTACAAGATTGATGAAATGGTACGTGAGTGCGGACACCAGGTTTTGCGGTTGCCTCCGTACCATTGTCATTACAACCCTATTTAGCTGGTGTGGGCAAACAGCAAGGGGTACTACAAGAAACATACCGGAAGAAACAACAAGTTTGATGATGCAGCTGTCCGAGCCCTTTGGCAAGAAGCCCTTGCTAGAGTCACACCTGAAAGGTACTAAAGCTATATTTTCACTATCATTTTTTTGTAATTATAATACAGATATATATTAAAAAATGTGTTACATTTCAGTTGGAGTAAAAATGTCGACCACACCGAGAAGATTATTAATGATGATTGGGCAAGAGAAATGAAGATGGATGCAAGCGAAACCCAACCTTTCATCATACAAATAGGCGACAACGAAAGTGACAGTGATGATGATGAAGAAGAAGAAGATGAAGAAGAAGAAGTTCTGGCAGTACCGCTATTGCCAGATTAAGGTATAAGGTGCTGATAACCTACAGTGTTAAAGCACCTTTAAAATAACAGTTTTATTAAACATGTTTTTACACGTATATTACATAATAGATAATATTCCAAAACCATAAAAATTAATTTCCCAAGAAAAAAAAAATCCTTCCAAACAACAACTTAGGCACAGCGACATCATTCACAATCACCATTATTCCACTCACAAGGTATTAATTTATATTATTGTATTTTATTGCAGCATCATTCAACGGTTTCACCCAATCATTGTTTCACCCTCATACCATGAGGATAAGGGCTAGCGACTGCTGCCTGTAACTCACAAAGCAAAATCAGCCCTTTCTAGGATAACCTAGATTGACGATTCTGTCAATTTGGATATTTTTAGTCGGGCAACAGCCGTATGGCGCATAAAAATTAATTTGTGCAATGACTATAAGATATAGGTCTAATTTATTTAGGAGCTAAATGTGTATTAAACTTAGTAATAATTCTTTTTTTCATCTTATACTAATCAGTTTAAAGTGTTTTTCGTTTTTCTTTCAGCCATACTAATAAGGATAAAGTGTATTTCTTTCTAATTACACAAATCGGTTTAAAGTGTTTTTCTTTCAGCTATACTAATCATTTTAAAATGTTTTTCTTTCAGATTATACATATCACTTTAAAATGTTTTCTTTCAGCTTAGTCATTCAAAAATTTCAATTTCAAAATTCTTTGAGGCATAATATTGGCCTAAATTACTGTGGTTAACTATCACATTCCTCTACATAACCATATGTTTTCATAACAGCTGTCCCAAGTGACAGTGACAGATATCAGCTGTTGGCGTAGTGATATTTTAGGGACTATTTTCTAGTTACTTTTTGAGCTGTCATCCAAGTAAACTTAGGTCGTGAATGGCGTATAATATAATTGGCGAGTATTAATACAGTTTTACCAAAACATAGATAAAACATATTTAGTAGAAAATTTAAAATGTGATTTATAATCTACAGTTTTAAAAGCTCTAAGAGATTGAACATGATTTTATGAGTGTAAATTTTTCTCACATTTTGGCAGCACTGCTTGCCACCGACAAGTTCAGATTCCACAGCTCCTTGCAATGCTGAGCCCGCAAATGTTCCACTGCTGAATATTTCTGCTGAAGGCTCGTGATGTGCTCACTCTCTTGCCTGGGACAACATCAATCACATTTGTATATAGCTTGGTTCAAGATGGAGAAATTGAATGCCAATACAAGGAAGATGAAGCAAATATTGTTTGATTTGAATTAAAAAATTCATATTTTGATAGCCCAAATGGGAGTAAGGCGTGGCACACAAAAATATCTAAATAATTGAAATTTAACATAACAAGTGTAACCAATCATAAATAGTGGTAGCAAAGTTCTCTAGCAGAACAATGTTAAAGTATGAATGTATCAAGTTATAATTTAGATAGCGGTTTTGTCTCAGGGCCAGAGAGGTGATGGCCGTTGCATGAAGATGTATACAGCAGTTATCTTCATGAATTTTCTTGATGCCTAAGGATAATTTTTAGCTTGGGTAAACAATCCAGGCAAGGGGAGGTTTTTACCAATATGTCCGCCATGATGGCCACTGAGCCCAGGTGTACTTGTATCAATAAATGGTTTAATATCTCAGGGATTGCTGCTTTTAGCTCAAAATTACAAAGGAAGACAATAATTGTTCAGATAACTTTTTATGTGACAATAGTACCTTTTTAATATGGTTAACCTTTTAAAATAGATTTGTTACAAATACAATGAGTTTTGATTACTTTTTTATGTTTGTTTCAGATTTAGTGAAAAATTTACAAATATTTCAAGTTAAAAACCTCTTGAAAGAAGCACAACTTACTCCAGTAGCCAAAAAAAAGTAAGAAAGATAGTAAATCTAAACTTTATGTAATATATGAAGATGATGTTAGCAGGATGAACACATATGGCAGAAAGAAATTAATTGAAGTATTCTGAAAATTGAAAAATGACACCTGGACACGGGACCTTTGGCTTAGTACGCCAATGCTCTAACTACCTAGCTATCCAGGAATCGTCCAATGTCCAGGGTCAATGTTCACTCATATTTTAAGGCAGAGTCTATAACTAAAAGCATAAATAATAGCTTTGGCTATTTGATTCTTAATATGCAATCCCTTACAATTAAAATAATCGTACAAGTGGCAGCATTAAGCCAACTACCGAGTCGAAGGTGGCTGCATTATCTGATAGTTCGTGATCTTAATAAAATAACACATTTGTGGGCGACGATTTACGCACGTCCATCATAAAATAGGAGTGAAGAATGACCCTGTGCATGAGACTATTCCTGGATAGCTCAGTGGTTATAACATTGGCGTACTAAGCCAAAAGTCCCGGGTTCGATTCCTGTGTCCAGGTGTCATTTTTCAGTTTTCAGAATATGATATCTAGAGAGAGTAATCCTCACTAAAAGCATAAATAATAGCTTTGGCTATTTGATTCTTAATTAATTGAAGCTTCAAAACCTTGTGAGGATACTGATCTACTAGAAAAACTAGAAAATGAAGTTTCATATTGACTATTATAAAAAAAATAACGTTTATAGGTGTAAAGAAAAATAAACTCAGTTGAGCAAATTTCAACTTACGTATTCTATGGCATTAGAAACTCTAAAGTTCATTGCCACACTTACAAAAGTATGCCGCCTATCCTTATCTTCAGCTAGATCTATCCATTCCACGTCATTATCCCTATCTCCTTCACGTCCATTCTAATGTTATCCTCCCATCTGCGTCTAGGTCTTCCCACTCAATAAGTGCTATGAACAAGGTTCTAAAATGTCCCATTTGTGCTGTATGTCCTGCCCATCGTAATCTACAAGACTTGATTATCCTAACAATGTCTTGTGATGAGTACATGGTATGTAACATCAATATGTAACCTCCTCCACTCCCCAGTAGGCTCATCCCTTTTTGGACCCAATATCTTCCTAATCAATTTGTTTTCATCATTTAAGGTAAGAGCCCACGTTTCACACCACTAGAGAAAAAATGATAAAATTATTCTTTTGTATATTTTGAGTTTTACATTCCTTGAAATCAGGTGAGATGTCAATAACTTATTGACCGAGTAATTTAGAGAAGTAGCCCTGCATTATTGAAATAGTTTAATAGAAAGTTAAAAGAATAATTAATATATTAGGCTATTAAAGTAAAAATAATAACACATATTTACATATTAGTGTTTTTCCTTTTATTTGTGTTCTAACATTTTCCCAATATTCTATCATTTTATTTATTACCAATTGTTTTTGCTCAATGCACTTTATTTCATACATATATATTAGGCTATATAAATTTTCATTTTTTTTTACCAAATTCTTCAGACCTTTATTTACTTTTCAACATAATCACTACTCTTTGTAATGTGGCACAAGATTTTGTCTAATACCCTGCTCAAAGAAGTCAGCCACCTGCGAGCTGAGAAAGTTCTCAAAGCTCTCAAAGCTCTCAATCATTTCATCGTAACTGTAGAATTTCTCAATGACACAAAATCTTTTGAAATGTAGAAGCATATAAAAATTGCTTAACGTAAAGTCTGCTCTGTAGTTGAGTGATCAACCAGTTTTCATCAAATGAGTCAAGCCGATGCAGTTTCATAGCCAGCTCTGTAGTGGAGTGATCAACCATTTTCCATCAAATGAGTCAAGCCGATGCAGTTTCATAGACAAAGTGTGTGGGCATGCATTGTGGTGCAGCAGCACACCGCAACTTCTTCAGGTTTCACAATACACAACTGTGTTGATTATAATGGCTTGTGGCATGAATTTCATCATAAAATGTCCCTACCTGTCCCAGAACATAGTGCACATGATTCTTTGGTGCACAGTGTCTACTTGAATTCCCTGTATTTAGGTTCTGGAATATTGTTGCATTCTGACCTCACGTGTTAAGCCCAGATTTCATCACCTGTGATAATCCTATTTTTCAACCATTTGCAGTAATTTTTATGTCCATTGCATTATATCTGATAAATATGAGCTGATTTTGTTACAATTTTTAGCCAAACTAATGTATTCAATGCCAATTTTTTGCAATTAAATAATTTTTTTACTGTTTTACTCTATGGCACAAGAAACTTTAAAGTCTATTGCAGCACTTGTAAAATTATGCCACCTATCCATATCTTGAGCTAATTCTAACCAATCCATTTCATTACAATCTATCTCTTCCAGATCTATTTATCTCTAGAATATAGAATATTTTAACCAAGGAAAGTCATGCAACTTTTTATCTTACAAAATCCAATAAATGTATTTATTTGCCCCAAATCAAGGTCTCCACCTTGTCCCCACTCCAAAATTTCCACAACTCCCAATGAATTAAAATGTTTTATAATCCTCATTGTTAAAACATATAAACTAAAAACGTTATTAATGTAATGTTTCCTCCTAGAAAAATTGCTAAGTTATAATATAAAGTTAAGTGCTGCAAATGAGTGTTTTTCAAAAATTTTAATGTGCCAAGGATTAAAGTAGGATTGCCAATTTTGAATATATAATCATATCTTTTTGAAAATATCAAAACAAAATATGATAGTGGAAATGGTAATACAAAAAATCAAAGTTTCCCATAGGTGAAAACGAATTATAAATTAAAAGATCTTAAAATGATATCGGGAATATATAATGAATGCTTAGTCCTCCATTTATTTGATAACATTATGAATCCAATATAAATATATATATATATATTTTATATACAGTATATATAAATATATATATATATTTCTTTGAAGACCATAGTGAGATAGGAAATGATAAACTAAATTACTGTACTTACTTGTAAGTGGTCAGTTTCCCTTGTAGATCTTCACAAACAATCTGCAATGATTCCTTAAGTCTCAACACTTCACTTTGATTGTCCTTTCGTTCTTTTTCTAATTGTTTCTGTTGTGCTTCCACCTGATTCTGATATGATTCTAGTTTGTCTTGCATCATCTTAAGCTCTGCTGCATTTTCCTCCCTAATCTTCTTGTTGGTTGCCTCCACAGACTAACAGAACAGGTTAAATAATAGTAACTATGTTCAACACAAGAGTTGATATCAAATTAATCTAATGTGGTGAAAATAATAAGATTATTTACGAGGAAATGCACCTGGGCCTGGATTCACTAACGGGAGCAAATCTGCTCCGGCGCAAGTCTAGAAATGGCGCAACTTTGCGCCCAAGATGTGACTTATTTATTTGCTCCATTTTCGTATTCACTAAACTAGGCGCAAACTGGTGGCAAGAATAGGGTGACGTCATCACAAACGTCATCATTTGCGCTCCTTTCGACCAATCAATGCGAAGAATTTCCTTTCAAAGTCAAGGCTACTTTATTTTAAATCTCTAATGAAAATGACAGCAAATACAAGGATTTCTAAATATTTTGCTTGTAGACTAGCAATAAAATTAGAAACGGCCTCTTTGTGGGTGCTTTACAAAACCAATATTAGTATATTATTTAGTATTTATTAATATTATTAGTTTAAAGCTTAAGTTCCATTAAGAAAACACTTATAGAAACTTTAAAATTTATTTTAAAGCTATACTAACCACCATATTTACTGACGCGATGTCTTTGGATTTGGAGGAATACAAACCTCTTTGGATCTAGACAAAGACTACACAGTTCGTGGTTTCGTTTGACGTTTTGTTTTGTAATAATGCAAGAAATGCCATTGCGTTGTTTGAATGTAAAATTTAACAATAAAAGGTAAGTAATTGCTTTGTTACCACTATCTAAATTAAAACAAATATTGTGCTTGACAAACATATTCTATTTTAATTTCTTTATTATTAATTGAAGTACAGTTAACTAATTATTGTATTTTAAGCCATAACGATAATATGCCACCATTTAAATTTATTGAAGTGACAATCATGATTTTAATAGTTGCGCCTACTCTTGAGTGGTGGCAAATAAAAGGCGCAACTTTGCTCTCAAATTGCGCCTGCTTCTCTTAGTGAATAGGGATTTGGGCACATCTTTTAAACTTGCGCCGGCGCAACTATTTGCTCCCGTTAGTGAATCCAGGCCCAGGTGTTAGTTTGAGAAAAGATGGAAAAATCTACACTATTTGTTGCGGTTTCCTTCAATCTCACATGTATAGAAGAGTAAACAATGAGTGATCCATCAACAGTCACACAAATGAGCACAGAAATAGGCTTTAAGATGAAGTTTGAAAATCTGTCACAGTCAAGCTCAAATATCAATTAAAAGTTCAGCTCAACACTTTGATTCCTTGCAGATAAATATAAATTATGTTACGGTACATTAATTTACAACTTACATTTATCTCTTATTTATATTTGTTATTTTAAAAATGTGTATAAAGAGAAGCAAGATTAATACAATTTCCAATGATTTAGAAAACTAGCAAAATTTGTCAAATTTATTTTTAATAAGTAATTTTTTTTTAAAGAATTGCATTTCACTAAATTCCATAACATCAATTGTAAAGGACATTTATCAATATGTGGCCCAACTTGGTCAGTAAATGCACTCACTGTCACTTTAGCGTTGAGCAAAGTGGTGGAGATCTCGCTCTGCTCCTTGATGGCATCCCTCTCCTCCACAACCTCGTCATACTTTAGCTTTGAGATCTTGGTTTTTCTTCAAGTCTTTCTGCAACTCTAGACACACATGCTTCATCCTAGAGAGGACCGAGAGGGCCTGGTCCCGCTCGTTCAGGTACCTGTCTGCCAGACCTTGCAAGTCATCACCTTCATCAGTCTGGATAGCCGTATCTTTAGTTACAGGCTGGAAAAAAATAAAACTGGTTTTACTACCCCAGCCAGTATTTGAATATTTTCACAAACAAGTACAAGGACGAGGAAGGTCTAATTTTGAGGAAACATACTCACATCTGTGCGAGAAACTATTTAAGAGAAAGCCAATCTTTACACCTGGCAGAGAATGGAGCCTAACCACCCCTTTAATGGAAAACTAAAACCAACAAGATTGTCTGTCACCTTAACTCACTAGTCTAAGTTTTTTAAGGTTGTTAAAGATACAAAGGTAATTGTGACTGTCAACGCAATTAAGAATTGATATTTGACTTTAAGGAGCTTTGAGAGCCTACAAATGTAAAAAAGAATATTAAGTACAAGGTACCTTTAAAGAAGGGGACATCACTGGAAGGTCATGGAAATCGGCAGCAGATATCCTCCAAGTGGCAACAGAATGACCATCCTCAGTGCTCCATTTGATTCCATTTTGGGGGATGCAGGATACACAACGTTTGAAGAGGTGTATAACACTATACAAACACAATAATACAATTCAAAATACAATCACTCATCTGTGACACATTTACCTAATGTAAAAAAACAATCCCTCCCAAAAAGGATCAAACAGCTAGTGTCTATAAACATGGAAGGAAGCTGAGACAAGGCATGCTTACACCATAAAAACAATGGATATATAAAACCAAATAAAAAACATAACAGCGGCAGGAGAGTTAAACAGAAACGTTAAGTGAGTATTCAAATATCTTTTGCTGATGAATGGAACTGCTGATCCATGAAAATTACTTGGTTATTTTAAATTTTAATATATTTGGAAGGTAGAGAGATGGATGGAAAAACGTAAAAAGAACAAACAAAATTTGGCAGTTACGATTAAAGGAACATAGTTCACACTTTACATTGCTGCCACTGGACAAATAGTTAATGGCCACCTCTTCAAGATGATGTAGCCAATGTCCGAATAATATTTTATTAGACTATGTATTTTGAATATTATAAGGATATGTTTCCGAATAGGTCTAGGTTTAATATGTGCAGTTGTAAGTTGTTAGGATTGTATAGTCGAGATGAATAGTGGGAAGGATGTCCATTAGTCACGGTTGAAGAGAGGGTAGGAATGTGACTGGGAAATGCTAGGAAGAAAAAGTTGTGAGACTGGTTGAGTGCTGGAGTGCGGCTCGAGGACACTCAAAGAAAAGGATGGCAAGGGTACGGACGTGTTGGTTAGCGAGTCTCACAATAATGTTAATAAGTTCATGGCTACATACAAAGAGTTGAATTATTATTAGTATTAGCACCGCGTCTTACTACCCGTTCGGGTTAGTTGAATTATTGTAAATTATTATATATATATGTATATTAACCTATGTCTGCTTGTTTTTATTAAAGCAACAAGGCAAGGAATACAGCGACCACATGCCAATTATTATATCATGTAACTAATATCAGACATCCCAAAGTGTGAAATAAGCGCAACTTCCTATGAGAGGAAAGCAAAAAACATCAAAGAGAGAGAAAATAAATTGATAAAGAATCATAGGACACGTAGGGCAGTATGCAAGAACGTATAGTGAATGCTTAGTGGACCGATAGCACACTATCGCTCCACCTTTTAACCTACGATGATGCAAGCAAACCCACGCTAGTATCAAAAAAGCATCCCCTTGGTCAAGTTCTTGCATACAGCCCTTAGAACATGCATAAGAAATAACAAAGTATTTGACCTTGTTCTTTTTATACACATATATATATATAAATATATATATATATATTATATAATTATATATATATTATATATTAATATATATATTTATATATATAAAAAAATATATATATATATAAATATATATAATCTCTAATATCATTTTTTTAATCATTGAATATCCTAAGGATTTGGAGATTTGAAGGGTCCTTCCCTAAAAATACAAACCATTTAGTGATCAACATTGATAATATTTATCAAAAGTAGCAGGTCACATAAATTGAATAAATATTATAAAGTAGTTTTAGTAACTTTTATCAATTTCAGAGGTCTTTCCTACCATGTGTGAGGGGATATCAAAAAGTTTCAAGACTGGTTCTGCAAAAGGAAGACAGAGTGCAGCATGATGATGCGCACACTGGTGAGGCAAGATGTGACCTTCATTTGTCAGTATGACAAGTGGAATTGTTCTGTGTTGATCAGTGGCTGTGTTACACACACTTAATTGATGACATGCATGTGTGCATTTGCAATTTCATCATGGACCGCAAACACAAGCAGAGAGCGAACATCAAATTCTGCGTCTTAGTCATAAAATCTGGAACGGAGGCCTTTAAAATGAAGCAGCAGGCTTACGGCAATGAAGCTATGAGCCGTCTGGTGTTTTTTGAGTGGCACTCGCGCTTCAGGAGTGGCAGAACGTCACTGAAAGATGAAGTGAGGTAAGAATGACCTTCCACGAGCACAAACCTGGAAATTGTGGATAGAGTTAGGCAACTTGTGCGCAAGGATCGCCGGATGATCATTAAGGACATTTATGGCATCGGCAATGTGTCATATGGATCAGTGCAGAAAATCCTCATGTCCATTTTTAGCATGCACTGCGTTGCTGCTAAGTTTGTACCCAGGCTTCTGACCCTCGAACAGAAGGAGTACCGTGGCTCATGGTTTTCTTCGACATTCTCAGGATTGTGCACCATGAATTTGTTCCTGAGGGTCAGGCTATCAACGCCTAGTTCTAATGTCATGTTCTGAGGCGTCTGAGGGAGGACGTTTGGCGGAAAAGACCAGGACGGTGGCATGTGGGCAGTTGGATGCTCCAACATGACAACACACCCGCACACACAGCGATGAAAACGTGCGAGTTTAGCAAACACAACAGATTTGGCTCTCTGCGACTTCTTCCTCTTCCCTAAGATTAAGTTAAAGCTCAAGGGTCATCAGTTCGGTACTGGTGAATGAGATCAAGATCGCAGGTGGTGTTGTGCACGCTTCAAAACCAGGACTTCCAGGGAGCTTTCCAAAAATTGAAAAAGCGCTGGGATCGTTTTATCACTGCATGAGGGAACTATTTTGAAAAAGATAGTGGCCAAATTTAAATCAGGTAATTTATTTACAGTTTACAGAACAAGTCTTGTAACTTTTTGATATCCCCTTCGTATTTACTATAATTCATATGATAATCTTTAGAACACAGTGAATCAATTTGTATTATTATTTTTTAGATATTAATTAATATTGAGCTCTGGGAAGCTTCAAGCCAAGCTTCAAACAGATACTCAAGATTGGGATTTAAAGATTTATGAGCTCATAGTAGTTTTCTTTGATTTACATTGTGTCTGGCGATGAATGACTCATTGTTTAGTCTTTTCTCTACTAGTTGGAATATGTTTTGTGCCAATCAAGTCAGAGGGTTTGGAGTGGGAATACAGGATGGGGAAGAAGAACCTTACAAGGAAGCTATTGGGCAACAGCTGGCCATTGAAATGTCAAGGGCAGCAATTGAATAAACTTGTTTTGTTGAGGAAAGGAAAAGTGTATTTAAGACTTGGCTAAAAGAAAACACAGCCGATATCTTTCTGTAGGGGTTTTAGAAAACTAATTGCTTAGTGCAAGATGGTATCAAGTACACCTTAATACAAAAATGTAGTATGCACATGTTAAATATTGTTAATACTCGGTAGGAGCTTCTCCGGTAGGAGGCTAGCACCAAGTGAACAGCTGCACTCCAGATAGACAAGAAATAATGTTTTTTTTTTAAATTGGTAGATCTTCACATACAAACATATTTTCTTGAATTTTTTTTTTTTAACTTTCTTTGGTAATACTATATTGAATCATAATAATTATTTTCAGTTACTACCACAGTATATTTTTTAATCCTATAATAATGACTCAATTTTTTTAATTATTTAAAAAATAATTTAAACACGTATTTGTTTTTATCTACACAAATAAGTTTTAAAATTATACATTTATTTAACCCAAGCTATACCTTGTTTGATACTCAGGAGGTTCATGAGAAAATCGGTCAAAACTGATTTGAATCAAAAAACTTGAGCTGACACACCCCTTATTAATACATATAAAACTATAACAGCAAACATATAAAAGCAAGTAAGAGAAGAATAAAAACAAATAAAGGAGAAAGATTGGTGAAAGAAAGAGTAAGATGGAGGCATTTTAATAAACTAAACCGGCCACAAGCTGAAGACAGTTGTTGATTATAATTTGTGTTTGTAAATTTAAAGGAAAAATGGCGCCAAACAGCTGAAATAAACAAAACATTCAAAGGATAGAAGGACAACGTTTCCACAGTTACTGTAATCCTCAAAATTTACTCTGAAAATGGATCTGGATCTAGTTCTAGATGGAGTGATCCTCATTAAAAGCATAAATAATATCTTTGGCTATTTGATTCTCAACGTTTACAATTAAAACATAACAAAATACATAATTATGTAATTTTAGGTGTACATAAGTCCCCTTCTCTAGCAGAGAAGAGTAAAATACAGACTGAACTATGACAGTATAGCTAGAGGTTGAGTATGGTCACTTAGATTCTGTAGTTGCTTGTTTTGTGTCGGCTCTAGGTAGATGGATAGAATGTTGTATTTGTATTATATAATTAAATTATTGTTATATTCTAATCAAATTATTAAATTAAATTACCTGTTATTATTGTTTACATAGAAATTACTGACATGGTGTGAGTAGGCCTGCTTGGAAGAAAAGGAAAGAAGGTTATCTAAGATTGAGACCCAGAGCCCAGGGGGATGACTGGATTTGATTATATATTGGTGAGCAAGTTCCCACCTACAAAGCTGGGAAGCATTGCAACTAGTGAGGACCCCAACAGCAGACTCACACAAATGGAATACCCCATGAAAGGCCACTATGAACTGCTCCACAGAAAATCTTATATACCAGCTACAATGCAACTACTGCATTGCTGAATACATCGGCCTCACCACAGGAACACTCTCACAATGAATGAATGGTCACCGTTTTGACACCAATTATAATGACCCTGACAAACCAGTAGCACTTCATGTCCAAACAATTCAGAGTTTGAATCATGCTATAGTACTAGAGTTATACAAGCCCTCCACAATAGTTGTAATGCTTCCCATCTTCGTAGCGGGAACTCCCTCACCAATATATAACCAAATTCAGTCATCCCCCTGGTCTCAATCTTAGATAATCACGTCTACTTTGTTTTAATTTAGTTGCAAACTTTGAGGCCTACAGTTTTCCGAGTGAGTAAGCTTCGCCCTTCTATTCTACTTTCAATGTTTAATTTAGTATGTATAAAACTAATTTTTCAGAAATTTACATAGGTTTGGATGAATGAACTCTATTTTCTTAGGAGATGTTAGGGAACGCTTGAAATTATAGTTTTGTTCATTGCATACAGTAATTTTGTTTTAAGTAATACCTGGTAAAGAAGATTTCCGTTCTTTTGTAGCTTCCTTGGCACTAACAATCTAAAAATAATAACCATAATACAATATTAAAATCAATTTACAGTTTACTAAACATAAATCATAATATTTACCAATAAATATAAATAATGTCAAAAGGTAAATCAATTCAACCACTCAAGGGATAATGTTATTTACTTTAATACATGATAATCTCAAATTATTTTGTCTTGGAGTAAAAATGTTTTTTCCACTAAGAAAAATATGAAGATTTAACTATAAGAAATGTCTTGGCATAAAGCTTGTGCAACTTATTTAAATTGGGATTTTACTTTCAAATATTTTATCAGTTTTGCAGATTTTAGAGATATAAAACCAATCCTAGAATATTCAAGAGCTTTTAAGGAAATTATCATTTTTATGGAGGTGTTGGGAGCCAACAACTGTAGAACAGAGTGTACACTCAAAATTAAGAATGTGCAGCTACAAAAGTGTAGTGAAACTAGGAATTGTTGCAATTTAGGACAGCCGCCATAAAATAATTGAGTTATTGTATGATTTTACCAACGTCTTGGAGCTCTGACTTGAGTTATCAAAAATAAGTTTGATTATTTATTCAGGGTGTCCAGTAAAACTATATTTTAAAATTCTTTGACTTTTCTAGGTTTTCCAGAGTCAATTTCCAACTTTTCGAGTCACTATTATATTACAAACATTAATTTATTAAGAGCTCAATAAGGAAAACCACTTTTCACTTTATAAGGTAATTTAACTGTATTTAGATGAAGGTGTAGGAATGGTGGATACAAACATATAAAAGGAACAAACAAAATACGGCTTTTACAAAGAAAAGAAGAACACAGTACACATTTAACATTGATGTCATTGGACAAAAAGGTAACGGCTGGCTCTTGAATAAAATCGATCATTACTGCCCAATCACCTGGCCTAGGTTTCATTCTATAGAAACTCATCAGGAGGGAGTGTGAAACGCACAACACAACTTCTTTTTAAATGTCCCATCTAAGTGTCATTCTTTACAATTTTACTTTTTCTCCCTTTTGTGCTTTTTAGAAGTTGCGTGTGCGTTGGATCCCTGATTAAGTGGTGAGAGTCAATATTTCCTGAGAAGTAAGTATTGAAGTGGGGAAACCAAGTTTTGGCAGTGGTTTCTTATGCCCACAAGTACATCAGGATGAAGTTGGAGCTCATTCTCTTGAACAAAACCTTGAAGGAGTGGAAAGAAATGCATGTCGCCTTTTTCAGCTTTTCTATTTGTAATATGAAGCTTGTGTTTAATGGCGTTCACTTTGTCTTGAACAAGAAAAGAAGTGATAGTGTTTCCTTGAAAGAATTTTCTAGAGGTTATTCATTAGGATAGAAATATCTGTTAAGTAAACTAAGTGGGATGAACACGATGCTCGTAGTATTTTTCAAAGCAATTTAAGAATGCTTGTTAGAATACGATGTTAGGATGATAGTTTTTATAAATACTTTGTGAAAACAGTTACTAATCCAAATGCAACCTGTTCCTGGATAATTTTTAAATTCTATTGATATTTTAAAATTTGCCCCCCCCCCCCCCCCCCAGGCCTCCACTGGTCTTTTAGGTGGTGCAATTTAAGTTAGATTTTGGTGAAACTATATTGGAACATTAAAATATTACATTACACCAGTACAGTTTAAAATTGTTGTGAGACAGATTCTTTTTAGTTTCTTCTTCATCACACAATCAAATTCTCGCACATGCTCATAACCACAAATCAACTTCAGCTGAAGACGAGTGGTAGAAAGTGGAAAGACAACAGAGAAATTACACGTTGACCTTGAGAATTGAGATTAGTATGTTCAACAATGGACAAGTGTATTAAAAGGGATTAGCGTTGAGTATTAACTGGAATAAAAATGTTATTTTGAATAGTGTCAATTAAAGTTATGTATTTTTTTTAATGAATATGTTAATTCAGAAACTTTAAATTCCCTGACCAAGCAAATTCAATGACTTTTCACTCTTCTCAGGCGCTGGACACCCTGATTCTTTACTATTGATACTCATAATGATCAAGAGTGATAAGATACTATGTCAAGTTTGGTAGTCTTAGACTCAAAATGATTTAAACATGATTTATTTCCATTCATTATGTTTGTTAATGCAGCCAGTTTAAAGATGAACAAATAGGATTGTGGGAAGTTAAATTTTATTTCAGTCAAACGTACCATAAAAATCAAAGTTTTTTGGCCCCATAAAGTTCAATGCAGCACTTAAAATAGTCACTTTTTAAAGTTGGGCTTAAGTTTATTTGAATAGAAGTTTTTAAAAATCATTTACAAGACTTTACATGCCAAGAACAGAACTTCTAAAATATATTTGTCTGATCTAAACCTTAAATACTTTGCTTCAGTTATATGAAACTAGTTGCAGGAAAACCAAAAATAAATGGTATGTTTTGTATTAATTTTGAGATACTGAAAAAGCACTATAAAAATGTAAGCTAAGTAAAGATTGTAAAACTGTTATTGTGTAAACTTATTCAACAGCTCAGCTTACCTCGTTTTCTAAAGACGCAGTCACCTGTTGCACCGAAGGTGGCAAGAACTCATTTGCATGAGGATTCAATAATGGAAAATCGTCTTTTGGTTTTAGTTTGCTTTCATTTTGTTTCTCAGACATTGCACTTTCTATGGTAGATTTAATTTCAATAAGCTTTTTGTGTGATGCATTCTCTGTCTTGTTATCATCTTTCACTAAATAACAATGTTCTTCTTCTTTATCTTTACCCTTTTCTTCGCCCACAATGGTGCTTGGTTCATTTACGCTTTTCTTTGATTTGATATTAAAAATTGTATCTTCACTGCTAATATTTTCTTGTTTTCCCCCAAAATTCACACTTTTGTTTACTTCATTTGGTTTATCTTTGTTCCCTTCGGATGCGAAGACCTTTAGTTTTTGAGTATTCTGTTTGTCCTTGTTTTGTTCTTTATCAATGTCTTCTTCATATTCTTCATCTTCTTCTTCCTCGTCCCCATCATTATCTTCCTCATTATCACCGTCGCCATCTTGAGAATCCAAATCACTTTCATACATGCCTGTGCTTGTAAGAGACTCTGCCTTGGCCCCAACGTTGTCCCCATTATCTGTGCTGGACGTAACAAACATGAAAATTAGGGGGGAGGGTTAAAGAAATAAGGAAAAACATGTTGGAGTGAACCTTAATAACCATTTTTGGTGAGTCTTTCCTCATTTTTTAAATAGCAAGAATTAAGTTTTAAAATTACAAGAGGAACACAGTTCATGCCACTGGAGTGAAGGTGACAGCAGTGTAGACTATGTAGTGGGTAACACTCATCTTTATCCATATTGTGTTTAATGTGTTTTGTATTATATATTGTCAAGATGAATTACCTGATGAGTTTGGTAAAATGAAAGAAACAGGAGATAAATCAGGGAGAAAGGTATTTTCCTAAAGTGTGAAAACTCTTATTTGGAGCATAAATATATCAAAGAAGTGTAAAGGAGTGATTTACACAACAATTACTATCAATAAGGGGAAACATGGGTAGTAAAGGAACATAAACGAAACAGAATAAAAGCCTTTGAAATTAAATTAATGAGAAGCAGAAAAGGAGTGACAAGATGTGGGATATGGAAGTGAGGGGCAGGAGGGTATACAGAGAAGAGGAGATTCCCTCTCCAGGCTGGGACGCTGTACCCACTACATCTCAAACTGTGTTGGAGACTCTTGAGACCAGCCAACCACCAAGTGCTATAATCAGCGGAACATTTGGCACCCGTAGTGGGGAACAATCACCCCATTCCAGGGTACATATAGCCACCAAAGTTGTACCCTATGAGTGGAGCCATGTGTGCAAGCATTTTGGATCCACCAACCCCTACTAGTTGGTTTGGAAACCCCCCTTCCCCCGCCTGTTTAGTGGCACTTGGCGGGAGGAGTTGGCCTCTCCCTGCGTGACCACCAGCGTCATTGGCGAGGTTAGAAACTAAACTTTAGGTATAACCTAAGTTTCCTGATCCTGAGGTGTTGAACCTCAGTTGACCAGCGAGGACCCCGTAGAGGTGTCCTGACCAGCTATCCCCGGCCGTGCCCGAGTACGCACTACCAAAAACAGAGGAGAGTGGAGAGAAATGGGCCATGGTAGAGGAGGAGAGGTTCAAGAAGCTTATGTTCCAAACAAACCCAGCCAGTCGCTGGAAACTGTTCATGATGATAATCAAGATGACTATAAAAAATGTTTGTAGCAAATTAACAAAATATATACCTTAATTCTTGAGAGGTAGCTCCACCACTAATCAAAAAGGATAAACTTTCTTCCAACATTGTTTTGACCTCGCAATATGTAATGGGGATAGTTTCTGACAGACACATAAAGTCATCGATCACAGCGAATCTGGGAGACTCCACTAGGAAATCACATATCACTGAAACAATAGAGCCAGCTTTCAAAAACTTTGCATGACTTGTTTAAGTACAATTTATATAATCCATATTTTATTAAATATAGAAGACACAGGAAAGATGTATAGTAACAAATAAAAGGAGTAGATATATTATAACTTTTACAATGAAATGAGGATGTTACTTTGGATCTGCAGTGCTACAGTAGCCCCATGGCTTCTTTGGTGCTGACTGACAGTTCACAGCCGACTTCTGACAGTCAAAATTTAGGTATATACCTAAATTTTGACTGTCAGAAGTGACAACTGCTAAAGACTTGTTTTTTGAAGATCATATGGTTCGGCGTAGGGATACATAATTTGGTCTGGTAGCTTTTCAAAGCCGTCAGAAGTCAGCTGTGAGCTGTCAGTCAGCACCACAGAAGCTAAAACTGAGGTAGATCTAATATTGTTACAAGAGTATCCAAGGAGTGAATAGTAAAATGTAATTTTGCTAGTTAGCTTGCTGGTGCAAAGTCTGCTAGTTAACTTATATTGTTCCTATTTATGTGTCCTGTCATTTTTTATCAATTTCCTCTTTAATTATTTTGTTCTCTAGGTTTTATCTTTTAGTAAGTTGCATTGAGCATATTACACTCCCTCCTGATGGGTTCCAAAAGAACAAAAGCTAGCTTGAGAGAGTGTGTGGAAACAACCGATTTTCATCAAGATAGAATCATTACCTTTTTGTCAAATGGCAAAAGTGTAGTATGTAAACTGTGTTCCTGTTTTAATTTCAAAGTCATTATATGTTTAATCTAGAGTTGGGTCGAATCCACTATTTTACGAATCCAAATCTCCAATTTACCTTTGAATCCCAAATCTCGAATCTGAATCTTGGACAAAATTATGAAGATAAGAAGAAATATAATTATAACAAACTAATAGAAAATACAAATAGTAACTAAATGTATCTGACAGCTTAACTCAGTCGTTAGCGTATTAGTCTACTGAGCTAAGCATCCCAGGTTCAATTCTCGGCATGGTCGAAAGATTTATCATTGGTGAAATGTGAGTCTACCCTTTCAAAGTGATGAATTAATGGCTGGGGACTGGATGTTGTGTCTGTCCTAGTCTTAAGCTAGTTTATATTTAGAAACACTGGTTTTTTGTTTTACCGATAAAAGTGATAAAAATTAAAAGTCATAAAAATAAGTTTTATTTTATTTATTCATGTTTCATATGATTTGGTTGCATTTTCAAGGAGTTTTATATTAGCGATGTAAAGTGACAAACGACTATTTCCGTGATAAATGCCTTTATGAGTGAAGAAACAGCAATTTATAATTTAAATATATATATGTAAATTGAGAAAATTTGTTATATTTAACATTTTTTAATACTGGTCTAGTGATGTGTCGCTCGTGAGCGAGTCATTCAAATTGAACGACTCTTGAACGAGAGCTATGAACGAACGACTCTCTCTTCGCGAGCGTGTCGTTCACGCCGCCATTACACACTACATTAGAAAGAGTCAGGAGAGTTTGTCATTCACGACTCTTCTGTCGTTCTTCGTTTGTTACTACAAAAAAAATTATAGATGCTTACTATCGTTACTAGATTGCAGCACAGCCTACTATATTAAACTAACTATTTTTCTTAACATCAATAGACATAATTCTGTGAATTAGACACTAAAGGCTATATGCTAAGGTTAATTATTATAAGTAGTATGCGTTAGTAATAGAATTAAAGAATCAAACTCAATAGGCTTCGGATAAATTACATATACATCTTTTAAGTCGTTTATAAGTTGAAAGGGAAGGGACAGATTTGCACGCTCGGAACGGGAATTGTGATAACTAGTTAGTGCTCGCTCATCAAGTTAGAATGGTAAGGGATGAAGGGTTTGGGAGCGAGCGAGCCATGTGGTGAACTATATGACTCATATGAATGACTCTTCATGAACGACTCTTTTGAGTGAGTGAGCTTATGTGAGCTAGCTCACGTCAACGAGCTGGTTCGACCCATCACTATACTGGTCATCCTATAAAATTTCAAAAATAGACCTGCCCTGCACGACCCCCTCGCGCCTTCCTTCCTCCCTCCACCAACCGAGCCCTTGCAAGTGAACTTGTGAGGGTGTCTACCAAACCTTGGGTGTCTACTGACTAGCAAGGACAATCACTGCATTCTTCCGGTGGCTATTTGATTGTGTAAATTTTCGTGTCAAGTGCTTGCATGCTCACATCATTATTTTAAACTAACAAATCTTACATGAGTGATTCAAGTATTTAAATGTGTGGTGTGTCATCTTGATTGGGAAAAAACTGTACACACTGAAGAAACATGACCTCTCTAGCGGGCATGTTACAAAGAAAGTGTTGGATGCAGGGGTCGCTGGCAGCGGCAAACAACAAAGCATGATTTTAGAAATGAACCAGAGGGTGAAGAAAGCCAAGACAGAAAAGACTGACTTCATAAGCAATACTGTGGAATTGTGTTTGAAAGCAAACATTCCTCTATAAAAACTAGATCACCCTGCTGTAGGCCAATATCTGAAACCGGAAGTTATCTTTATTTTCCTAGATCTATGTGTGTCAATTAGCTATATAATGTTATTTTTACAAATAATTGATGCTAAAATCAGTGTATCTTATTATGAGACAAATGAAGCTATGGCAGACCTAGCATGCCCCTAGTCAGCTGGTAGTGGAGAATATATGGTTTGAATAAAAAACTGACCCAGGCCATAGGCTGGAAACAGTGATGGAAGTAAAGTAAAGTAACTAAATGTGAGCATTCTTTCTTACAATTGATTCAGAGAGACATGCAAAAGCTGATGTTGGTTTTGGGGGAAAAGTGATGTTATTTCTCTCAAAAAGTGATGACATTTTTTGCTGAAAGCAATGTTATTATTTATGTAAATTTGAGTCAAATTCATTTAAAAAAAATTAGGGCTTAAGTCCAGATAACAGTAGCACGCTTCTGGATACACAACAATTAAACACAAACACTAGTTACTAGCATATTATGGTGAACACACAGTGATATTTAATTTTATTCCCAAACAGAGCAAATAAATGGCTCCATCATTAATCAATGCAGTGCTATTGTTTTCTGGACCCATTCCAAAATGAGTATTGTATTTATTATTTATTTATCTAAGGGCCGGTCTTATGGCTAAGGTCTAAATATTACTATCGGGAGGTTAAAGTTTGCTACCAGTTAAAGGTTATCAGCCACTTCTATATTTTACGCATTTTATGAACTGAATTTATCTGCTAGATCTGTGGGATAATATATTTTTTATGTAGAAAATGTAATGTTGGTAATATTTTTACTGGTGCGCGCATGCGTATAAGCCCAGAGGCTACCGCTACAACCTAGCGAGTGGTGATAACGTTCAACATTTGTTAAATAATGGCGGCTAAACGAGTGCGAGGAAACAGTTAGCGTGATGTGGGCGCAGAAACTAAGTTATCTTGCAAGTACTAATTTCAGTGTCTGCCAAAATGTGGGCAATAATTTGGTACAATGTTTACAAAATTTCATTTATTGTACTCAGATTTTGATAATTTGTTCTTATATAAATAAATATAGCTCTACAAATAGATATAAAAGTGTGAATTAAATGTTCTAACTTTATATAGTTAGAGCCTGAGCCCGGGACTGTGCCTACTAAACACGTGAACCAAGATTTTAACCTAAAGACAATTCTGATAGGCGAAACCTCATGAAAAACAACGCGACACTATGGCAACAACCATTTTAACTTTCAGATAAAAGTTATTAGGTACTTAAGTCTCCTGATAAAAATGTGATGGATAAATATATTTTATTTGGCAGATAAATGCTATTCCTCATTCACAAGATGCACTTTTAACATATCCACCTGATTAATATTTATCCAGTAGTCAAGTTAATTGTAAAATAAACTTGGCCTACATTGTTAACTGTAATGTTATTATTTTTAGTTACAGGAAAACACATTGTGTTGACTACAACATATAAATATCTAGCATTTATTATCAGATATCACTGTTTCTTACCATTCTTTTTTAACTTTGAGCTTGTTAACAAATAAAATATATTTCATTTGAGTTTTCTGAAAAGTATATTCAGATTACTGGGGTTGGGTCTAATGGTGTTTTACTGTGTTTACAAATTGATCACTAATTGATAAACATCTGCCTAAGGAGAAACCTCTTTTCGCTTTTCGAGGAACATTTTGTAAAATTGTATGTACAGGAAAAATCAAAGACCACAAACACAACATGATTTTTACAATGAAAAGAAGAACAAGGTTTACAGTCATATTGTGTTTGTTCTATCTGATGTGTTTCTTTAAGTCAATATAAGTTATTAGAAAATAATCTTATAGCTTTGCAATTCTCACATTGCTAGATTTTAGTTAGTTTCATAAAAATTCTGGCAAAACATTACTAGATCTTTGACATATTCTAACAGTTAATGTTCCCTTCTTTTTCTTCAAACATCACCCGCAAAGGGGAAGTATTAAGACAAGAGTGAAGCAGCAAGAATTATGTGTGTGTTTATTGATACATACAACAAAGAGTTAATTATAACTTCATCTTACAAAGGCAAGGATGAGCAAGGTAGTCAAAACCAAATTCATCTTGAAGAAAATGGAAAAACAATTTTGTGTAAAATCCTTTTCCAGTGCTCCTGGTTGAGATTCAAACTCTAGCCTCCAAATTAAGAGTCAAGAATATGAGTGCTGGGCTAAATGAGAGTTTCATTGTGTAAGGTGATTTCAGTTTGTACTGAGAGGAGAGATAATAGAGCAAGTTAATATGGGTGATAAATGGTAACTTACTATCTGGGTCTCCAACATATTTGTTCATGCCTTCAAACATTTGATCATCATCCAACCACTTCTTCCTGATATCAACAGTTTTCTGTGCATCTTCATCACGAATGTACTCGTAGAAGTACCTACACATGTCACGTTTATTGTAGATTATTAAAAATAAAAGCTGATAAAACACAAAGAAAAGTAAAAACACTAACATACATTTACAGATGGCCAAATATTTTAATTACATATAGCATCTTCCTCGGGAAATTGAGGAATTTTGGCTTCAGTGCAGACAACTTGGTGGTTATAAAATGAATGAAAAGTTGAAAACTATAAAAAATTATATTATAACATGCTTAAGGCAGTTGATCATCATCATTATTACAAGTGAAATATTTAAAAATGCCCTAATTAATGAGATGTTACATCAAGGAACGGAGGAGGGACAGGGGGAGGCTAAGGTTCCAGAATCTAAAACAAGTATTTAATAACTTAGCTTTATTAAAATAAAGCATAGCTCAGAGTGACTGGAGCAGGGGCATTATAGTGCATTTACCTGAGAAGGGCAGTAAAAGAAAATGTACAAACTTGAGGAACTACCCAATCATCACATGGTTTGAAAATATTAGAAAAAGTTGTAAATAAAGGGTTGAGAAAAGTAAGAGAACCACAATTGGAAGAAGAACAATATGGCTTTTGAGGAAAAAGAACCACAATGGAAATAATCTTCACATTATTAATGTTGATGGAAAAGAAATGGGAAACAAATGAAAATCTTGTAATGGTATTTACTATTTTTAGATATTTAAAAAGCATATGAGTGTACAGCAGGATAAGATTTGAAAGTGCCCAAATAAAAGAAGTGTGCCAAAGTCCCTAATACAAAAAATGAAAATGCTATATAAAAAGAGCCAGACCTGCGTGAGAATAGGATATGGGAAGTCAGAATGGTTCACGAGGAGTCCAACAAGGCAGTGGTGCACTATCACCCTTGTTGTTTATAATCATAATGGATGAACTAATGAACAAAGTCAAATGGAGAAGTCAGGACAAGCTGCTGTCGGCATTCAAGTTTGCAGATCATATAGTTAACTTGGGGAAACATGGAAGATGAAGTACAAAAGAGACTAAATCTATGGAATGTGGCATTCAAGAACTTTGGCAGTAGGATCAAGACGGTGGTAATGTCGGTCATAAGGCAGAAAACACCAGTCGATATTACAGTGGAAGGTACATGCCTGGTAGAAGTGGAGCAGTTCCAGTACCTTGACAGTGTCATAGCATCAGACACCAGAACCCGTACAGAAGTTTAAAATCATAAATTGAAAGGATCCTATTTCTACCAGGAAGCAAGAGAACTGCTCTGAGACAAGAAGTCCCCCTGAATTCCAAATATGCAGTCTTTCAAAGTTACTTCACATACAACCTTGAGACCTGTGTGCTGCCACCCAGGGAGGAGTCACTTGTGCAGGCGGCGGAAATGAAGTTTTTACTATCAAAGATCCAGAAAACAAGAAGAGACAGAACTCGGAACAAAGACGTCAGAGCAAGATAAAAACATTAAGGAGGTTGTGACAGAAAACAATTTGAAATTGTGTTTAAAGTGGTTTGGCCACGTAAAAAGAATATGGTGATATTGATGATGATGATGATGATAGCTAACTTATTTAGTAAAATGGCAGATTCTAAAAATTATAAGAGCTCATGGTGTAATTCCAGGTGGTGCATAAATGAATACAGTATGTAATTGTAGAGATGTCAAAATTGATTCCTACTATTGTTGAAAATCAATTTTAATATAATGATTTTCGATAGCTTCATTTTTAGATTTTTAATCCCAATAAATGAAAATCCTAATATTGAGACAAATTTACAAAATTCATAATGGGGTTATTTTCCACCGTCTGCAGTGTTTGCAGTTTCAGCCAAAAATATTTAAATGCAATTAAAAATTACCTTTGTACAAGTGATATTCTACAGATCAAACATGGCTGTTTGTTTTGGTGTATATTTACAATTTACTATTTTTTTAAATGTAAATACATTACAGTGTCATATAAACATATAACATATTGGGGGGGGAAATCCATGAGAATTTCAGGTCTTTCAAGTGAGTATACACCCTGCATATATTTAATCTGACGTGGGCTGCATAGAAATTGTAGATTAGTTATAGATTGTTAATGTTAAGGTATTGAAATAAAAAAAGAATTAGCATTGGGACATCTACTATAGAATGCATGGCTAACACCGGGATCATGATCAACTGAACATTCATGCAACACAACTTAATGTAAATAAAATAGTATGTGGACAGGTTTCACTTAACTTAAACACTTTGCCTGCTGAACCTTTATATACTATTCTGATCAGTCTGGCGGGTCCTTTTTCATACAAACATGCACATTTTCTAAATATTATCAATAAAGGTATTTTATTCGTATTAAATTGGTACTTACATGAAATTTTTCTCTGGCATTTCTTCTTTAACATGATGTATTGCTCAAATTACTTATATTCTCATAAAAATTCACTAGATATATTCAAAGACACTTTGTTTTTATTAAGATTTTCACAAACAAAATGTTTTGTTTACTTTGACATTTAGAAAAATAACCAAACTAATAGGCCTAGTTTGTTTACAAAATTTCTACCTTATATGATATTCATAAACATGGACAATATAAATGAAACAAACAAAAAATTACAATAATAATTTGTTATATAAGCTGTGACAAAATAAAACCAAATAAAATTTACTCTTGAACAAACATGATTCATTTTCCGATGCAAAATTGGGATCCAATTCTGATTCATCAAAACTTTCATTACTTTCATTTAAATAATCTCCTATTTTTTCAAAAGTTAAAAGCTCCATAATCTAGTCAATCTTATATATAAAAATGGATGGCTAAATGTGTTGCTAACCGCAAAACTCGAGAACGGCTGGACCAATTCGGCTAATTTTTTTTTTCTAATATTCGTTGAAGTCTGAGGAAGGTTCTTATGAAGAGAAAAATTGGAAAAATTGCACTGAAAAACGTAAAAACCACATTTTTCTTTTTTCCATTCAAACTGTTTCTAGCTGTCAATTCTAGGGTTGGCGAACTGAGATAGATTAATCGAAGAATCGATTTTTTGGATTGTAAAGATCTATTTGAGCAATGAATCGATTAAGTGAATTGATCTCAGACACCCTAAAATCGACTTTTAATTCATTTACTTACTGTTTCGTTTTATTCAAATAAAACAAGAGTACCAAATCATAATATAAAGAAGAAACATTTGAATTGAATTGAAACAATTAGTAACTTTAAATGCATCCGTAGATTTGACACTTTCTCTTTCTACGTTATACAGTTTGACTTTGACAGTTTTACAGTAGATTCTCAATTAGTGCGTGTTATTTTCTTGGTTGTTTTTAAATCGTGTTATTTTCTTGGTTGTTTTTAAATCGTGTTATTTTCTTGGTTGTTTTTAAATCTTCGCTTCTCAATCAACACATTTACTTATTGTTTCATTTTATTCAAATAAAACAAAAGAGTACCAAACCATAATATAAAGAAAAACGTTTGAAATTTAATTAGTAACTTTATAATTATAAACTTAACCTTAAAATTAATATAAACTACTTGAATTCATCCGTAGATTTGACACTTTATACAATTTGACTCAATTAGTGCGTGTTATTTTCTTGGTTTTTTTAAATCTTCGCTTCTCAATCAACACATTTACTTATTGTTTCATTTTATGCAAATAAAACAAAAGAGTACCAAATCATAATATAAAGAAAAACTTTTGAAATTTAATTAGTAACTTTATAATTATGAACTTAACCTTAAAATTAATATAAACTACTTGAATGCATCCGTAGTTTTGACTATTTTTCTTTCTACGATATACAGTTTGACTTTGACAGTTTTTCAGTAGATTCTCAATTAGTGCGTGTTATTTTCTTGTTTTTTTTTAAATCTTCGCTTCTCAATCGACAAACAAGTTCCTCGATTTATCTTTGGTTGATTGGTTTATTTTGTGTGTGTGTTTCCATTCATACTCAGTTCAAGACTCATGCGGCCTATAAGACGCGGGCGGAGCAATTTGGGTCGAAGAACTCTAAATGCTAGAAAACAAGCTAATTTTCAGTCTAATCGGACTACACAGCAACGTGAAGAGCGAAATGAAATTGAAAGGATTCGGATATCACAAACCCGTGCAGCACGTCATTCAGCTAATGATCTTGCAGGTTTGAAACGAGCTGCTTTCAGTTACGATGTTTCAAATGACTACAGTACCCACCAATGCGTTGCTATTGGATCTATGAACTCAGTTTGCCCACATTGTAAGGCATTGAAATACAAAAATGAAGCCGTTGGATTGTGTTGTGCAAATGGCAAAGTGAAATTAGTGCCATTGGTTCCACCACCAGAGCCATTGTACTCATTGGTTTCAGGAACAGGAACGGATTCAATACATTTCCTTACTAATATCCAAAAATATAACAACTGCTTCCAAATGACTTCATTTGGGGCAACAAATGTAGTTCGGGACAACTTCATGCCAACTTTCAAGGTAATATATAACAAACAGACTTATCCCCCGTATTGCTTTGTTTATTTTATTTTATAGTTTTTGTAACAAAAATAATAAACCTGTCTTTTTAATTCACAGATACAAGGACAAATATATCACCGAGCAGGCTCACTGTTGCCTGTGTCAGATGGTGACTACAAATTCCTGCAAATTTATTTCATGGGCAATTCAACACAAGAAATTGATCTGCGTTGTGCACGTAACAGTTCAATGAAGAGGTCTATTGTAGAAGAATTACAAGCTTTCTTTCGTCAACACAATCAGTTGATTACATTGTTCAAAACTGCACTGGATCTCATGCCGTATGATAATCACAAAATTGTAATCAAAGCTGATAAAACTCCTGTGGGCAAACATGCAAGATGTTTCAATGCACCAACAATGGATGAAGTTGCCATTGTTATAGTTGGAGAAAATTTGGAAGCCCGTGATATTGTTTTACATCGCCGGAATGATCAGTTACAGCGTGTGTATGAAACACACCGCTCATATGATGCGCTACAATATCCCATTATGTTTTGGCGAGGTGAAGATGGTTATCACTTTTCAATCAAGATGATAAATCCCCTTACAGGTAATTAAAAATTTGGTTTAGCAATGGAGATTTTGTATCAGCTATTACATGTATCATATGCAAGTTCAATCACTGTCATTAAAACAGTAATTTATTTACAGGTGCCGAAATCAACAAAAAAGTCAGTTCAATGAACTATTATTCATACCGTCTGATGGTTCGTGAAAATGAAGACAATCACATCTTGAAATGTCGGCGATTATTTCACCAATATGCTGTTGATATGTATGTCAAAATTGAAACAGAGCGATTGACATTTATCAGGTTGAACCAGACCAAACTCCGTTCTGAAGAGTATATTCACCTTCGAGATGCGATTAATACTGATGGAAATGCAGAGAATGTCGGCCGGATGACAATTCTTCCAGCAACATACATCGGAAGTCCTCGACATATGCATGAATATGCTCAAGATGCCATGTCGTATGTTCGTCATTATGGCACAGCAGATTTATTTATCACATTCACGTGCAATCCGCAGTGGATAGAAATCAAACTTGAGTTATTCCCTGGTCAATCACACATTGATCGCCCTGACATTACGGCAAGAGTCTTCAAACAAAAGTTGAAATCTTTAATGGATTTCATTGTGAAACATAGCGTGTTTGGCGAGGCACGCTGCTGGATGTATACTGTGGAGTGGCAGAAACGTGGATTGCCTCATGCACATATTCTGATTTGGTTGGTTGAGAAGATAAGACCAAATGAAGTTGATTAAGTGATATCAGCTGAAATCCCTGATTTACAAGTAGATCCAGG
This sequence comes from Timema podura, assembly GCA_033556935.1. Lineage (NCBI taxonomy): Eukaryota > Metazoa > Arthropoda > Insecta > Phasmatodea > Timematidae > Timema > Timema podura. The sequence goes on from JAVRXN010000009.1 coordinate 15,223,164, forward strand.
CTTGCATGAAGTAGTTATTAAAAACATGATTCATGGTCCCTGTGGAACACTTAATCAAAATTCACCGTGTATGGTGGATGGTAAATGTTCGGAGCGTTATCCACGGGCATTACTAGCAGAAACAAATACCGGAAATGATGGTTATCCACTGTATCGTCGCCGATCGACTGCAGACAACAGAAAATCAACAATTGTCAAAGTTAATAAACAAGACATTGAAATTGATAATCATTGGATTGTTCCATATTCACCGATCCTATCAAAGTCTTTCAAGGCGCACATCAATGTTGAATCTTGCCATTCCGTGAAATCTATCAAATACATTTGTAAATATGTAACCAAAGGAAGTGACATGGCTGTGATTGGAGTTGGTGCAGAGAATTCCAATGACGAATGTACCAAATACCAAATGGACCGGTATGTTAGCAGTAATGAAGCAATTTGGCGCAATTTTTTCTTTTCCCATTCATGAAAGACACCCCACTGTTGTTCACTTAGCCATACACTTAGAAAATGGTCAAAGAGTATATTTCACGGCACAGAACGCATTACAACGAGCTGTTCAACCACCATCTACAACCTTGACCTGTTTTTTTGAAATGTGTCAGAATGATGATTTCGCCCGAACACTTCTATACTCCGAAATGCCAAAATATTATACTTGGAATCAACCCTCAAAGAAATTTCAACCACGGAAACAAGGAAAACCAGTTCCAGGTTACCCAAATGTATATTCCACCGATGCAATAGGTCGAATTTATTCAGTCCATCCAAGCAATGATGAGTGTTTTTATATGCGATTGCTATTAGTCAATGTTCGAGGCCCAACATCATTCCAACATTTACGAACTGTTAATGGTGAATTGTGTGGCTCTTACAGAGAGGCCTGTCAACGTTTGCAACTATTAGAAAATGACGCTCAGTGGGATCAAACTCTCAATGATGCTATAATTTCTTCACAAGCTCATCAAATACGAACATTGTTTTCTATAATTATATCAACATGTTTCTCATCAAAACCAATTGATTTATAGATCAAATACAAAGATGATATGTGTGACGATATCTTGCATCAAATGCGCATTAGAACAGGAAATCCAAATTTACAAGTCAATGAAGAAATTTACAACGAGGCGTTAATATCAATTGAGGACATGTGCTTGATGATGACAAACAAAGTATTATCTCAATTAGGCATGGCCGCGCCCAATCGCCAGATGCACGACGCTTTTAATCAAGAGTTGAAACGAGAAAAACAGTACGATCTCGATGCTTTAAGAGAATCAGTTCGAATAAATCTTCCGCTGTTGAACCAACAACAAAAGTATGTATTTGATACTCTTATGGAAGTTGTACATGATGGAACTGGAGGGATTTACTTCTTAGACGCTCCCGGTGGTACAGGAAAAACTTTTTTGATTTCTTTGATTTTAGCAACAATTCGCTCACACAATGAAATTGCACTCGCACTTGCTTCATCAGGCATTGCAGCTACATTGTTGGAAGGCGGTCGAACAGCCCAATCAGCGCTAAAATTACCGTTGAATATGCAAAGCAACGAAACTCCAATCTGCAACATTTCGAAGAACTCTGCAATGGCAAAGGTTTTGCAGCAATGTAAATTGATAGTGTGGGATGAATGCACGATGGCACATAAAAAGTCTTTGGAGGCATTAGACCGAAGCATGCAAGATCTGCTGAACAATCAAAACCCATTTGGTGGTGCGATGATTTTGTTAGCAGGAGATTTTCGTCAAACATTGCCAGTGATTCCACGATCAACGCCAGCTGATGAACTTAATGCATGTTTAAAGTCCTCCGTTTTGTGGAAACACGTAAAAAAACTAATTTTAAGCAAGAATATGCGTGTCGAGTTGCAAAATCATCGATCTAGAGAAATATTTTCAAGACAACTCATTGACATAGGTAATGGCAACTTTTCTTTAGATTTTTTCACTGGCTGCGTTACCTTTCCTGACAATTTTTGTCAGTTTACTGATTCAAAAACTGAACTCATTCAAAAGGTGTTCCCAAACGTTGCTAAAAATTACAGAGATCATATTTGGTTGAGCGAACGAACTATATTGGCTCCCAAAAACATGGATGTAAATGAATTAAATTTCAAAATTCAAAATGAAATTGCCGGTGAATTGAGGACATACAAATCAGTTGATTCCTATACTAACCAAGATGATGTCGTCAACTATCCACCCGAATTTTTGAACTCGCTGGATTTGCTAGGATTGCCGCCTCACAATCTTCAATTAAAGGTCGGATCGGTGATCATAGTGTTACGAAATATCAACCAACCGCGTCTTTGTAACGGCACACGGCTAGCGGTGAAAAAATTACTAAATAACGTGATCGAAGCAACCATTCTAAAGGGAAAGTATAAAGGAGAAGACGTTTTGATACCACGCATCCCAATGATTCCGACTGACATACCATTTGAATTTAAACGACTGCAGTTTCCAGTGCGGCTTACTTTCGCTATGACCATAAATAAATCCCAGGGGCAGTCATTGAGTGTTTGCGGCATTAATCTGGAAAACCCATGTTTCTTGCATGGCCAATTGTATGTTGCCTGTTCCCGTGTTGGAAAACCATCAGCTTTGTTTACGCGCCAGGTAATCAAACAAAAAATATCGTGTACCATAAAGCATTACATTGAAAATATCATTTAACACAATATTACTAAAGTATCGCAGTGTACGAAATAGAAAACTGAATTTTGTAAGTAGTTGTTGTTTATGATTATGACATTAAAAATACATAGAAAAGTATATTAACATTATGCAAATTTATTGTTTATTCCACGGTAATTATTTGATAGTAAATAAATAAAGTGATCACTCTGAAATACGTTTATATTCAATTTTTTGTTTAAATTACACATTTGTGACTGTATAGTATCACAAACTTATCTGTTCTGGTGACCATTACTGAAAACTAAAGATGTCATCACGGCATGTGCACTTTATAAGCGACGCCATCACCAGAACTTGACCAGAAAAGATAAGTTTGTGGGACTGCCACAGTCCAATAGCGTTTGACAGAACGACGTCTGTCGGGTTAGCTAGTTTAATAATAAAATAAAGATTCAATACAGTTTAAAAATATAATGCTGCAAACACAATTTCACTCACAAAGTAAACAAAACAAATCTCTGAACAATCCTTACTATTATAAACTATACCTCAGTTTTATCTTCTGTGGTGCTAACTGACAGCTCACAGCTGACTTATGACAGTCAACAGTTAGGTATATATCTAAATTTTGACTGTCAGAAGTGACAACTGCTAAAGACATGTTTTTTGCAGATCATATGGTTCGGCGTAGGGATACATAATTTGGTCTGGTAGCTTTTCAAAGCCGTCAGAAGTCAGCTGTGAGCTGTCAGTCAGCACCACATAAGCTAAAACTGAGGTATATTATAAACTATTATAAATGCGAATGTGAGTTTGTTTGTTTGTTTGTTTGTTTGTTACGATTTCACGCCTAAACTACTCGACCGATCATCATGAAATTTCGCATACACGTTGTCATGGGTACAGAAAAGGACATAGGGTACCTTTCAACCAGAAAAAATGCGAAGGTGAGTTTGTTTGTTTGTTTGTTTGTTATTGTTTGTTACGGTTTCACGCCTAAACTACTCGACCGATCATCATGAAATTTCGCATACACGTTGTCATGGGTACAGAAAAGGACATAGGATACAGAAAAGGACATAGGGTACCTTTCATCCAGAAAAAATGCAAATGTGGGTTTGTTTGTTTGTTTGTTATTGTTTGTAACGCTTTCACGCCTAAACTACTTGACCGATCATCATGAAATTTCGCATACACGTTGTCATGGGTACAGAAAAGGATATAGGGTACTTTTCATCCAGAAAAAATGTTAATGTGAGTTTGTTTGTTTGTTTGTTATTGTTTGTTACACATTCACGCCTAAACTACTCGACCGATCATCATGAAATTTCGCATACACGTTGTCATGGGTACGAAAAAGGACATAGGGTACCTTTCATTAAAAAAAATGCAAATGTGAGTTTGTTTGTTTGTTTATTTGTTTGTTATTGTTTGTTACGCTTTCACGCCTAAACTACTTGACCGATCATCATGAAATTTCGCATACACGTTGTCATGGGTACAGAAAAGGATATAGGGTACCTTTCATCCAGAAAAAAGTACTGTTCCTGACGGATAGAAAAAAATAACTGTTAGACGGTCATCCGGCTTAACAACTCGGCCTACTGATATGAATAAATTAATTGCAACATGATGCCTGGAGTAAAGAAAAAGGGACCTGCGGTATCCCGGAAGAAAATCTGATATTCCCAATAAAAATCTGTTCCCGAGTTATTTTAGGCACATATATCTTAAAATGATTAAAAATGATTATATTCAGCTAATTAAGCTCTGTCTGTTCACCCCGTTATGGTAAATGACAAAATTGTCGTAAGAAGTTTGGTATTATTCATTTCAGCAAAAATAGCTCTCGAGGTATGATGCTACGACAATGTAAACTTTTAGTGTGGGACAAAAGTATGATGTCCCACAAAAAAGCTATAGAGGCGTTAAACCAAAATCCTCAGGACTTGCGAGAGAGGAGGAATGGTAGTTTTACTGGCTGGTGACTTCCGAGAAACTCTACCGGTGATCCAGAGGGGCACACATGCAGATGAAATCAAAGCCTGTCTCAAGTCATCAAGATTGTGGGCAAAAGTGAAAAAATTCAGCCTAACAACGAATATGAGAGTCCACCTTTATAATGACGTAGATTCAAGACATTACGCAGAGACACTATGGAAAATATGCTATGGACGTTTGGACACGGATGCTGAAGGCTGTATTTTACTTACAGGGGAATTCTGTAATTTGGTGGAAAATGATGTGGAGCTCATTGCTAAAGTTTACCCAGACTTACAACTAAATTTAAATTGTGATCATTGGTTGTGTGCAAGAGCAATTGTTGCACCAAAATATGAAATCGTTAACAAAATCAAAACTGACATTTTGAAAGAGGTGCAGGGAGAAATAAAGGAGTATTTGTCAATAGATACAATCATGGACACAGAACAGAGCACTTCATATCCCGCTGAGTTTTTAAATTCTCTGGAGCTATCGGATGTACCCTCGCATAAACTACAATTGAAATTAGGTGTACCAGTTATGCTTATGCGAAATTTAGATGCACCCCGTTTATGTAATGGGACGAGGCTTCAATTACACAATTAGGGCAAAATATAATCTGTGCCACCATTTTAACAGGTGTGGGAAAAGGGGAAAGTGTAATCATACCTCGAATCCCAATAATTCCCACTGACCTACCATTTCAATTCAAAAGACTCCAGTTTCCAATCAAACTTACTTTTGCTATTACTATTAACAAAGCGCAAGGGCAAACATTGCAGGTAGCAGGGGTGCATTTGGAAATGCCATGTTTTCCCCATGGCCAGCTATATGTAGCCTGTTAGCGTGTGTCCAATGCTCAGAATTTGTATGTATTTGTGCCAAATGGAAGGACATACAACATAGTATATAGGAGCGTCCTAAAATAATGATCTATTCTTTGCTCATGATTGCAACGGTCAAGAACAAGCGGAGTAAATAAGGGATGTTAATTAACTGTAAGTAAAATTTAAGATGGATTAGGATCTTCCAATTCGTGGCAAGGCATAACCTGTGACTCTACTGACACACACTCCGCTACTTCTTTTCTACTCCTACACTTTATCCTGATTTATATTGTGTAGTTTGTTTTTTTCTTTATCTCTACCTCTATTGACTAACAACCTCAATATGTTCATCGTTTTTATTGTCATATTTCCTGTGCCAATCGACAACCTGAATTTATTGATAAAATCTACATTAACGCGAGTGAAGCCGCGGGCAAAAGCTAGTAGATTATAAACTTGACTGACAACAGACCTAAGATTATAGAGCAAAGATATTGTATTTTTAAAAAGCAGTGCGATCTATTGGCAGAAGAATACACTAAAATAATTAAATAAGCCATCCCTAATAACCTACTGTAGTAATATTACGACGGATACCATTAAGAAGCATGGAAAAGTAGCCGTAGTAATATTATGCCGCCTGCAGAAATCCCAAATCTCCAAACGTCGTAATATTACGACGTTAGCATGCAAAGTGTTAACAACTCGAGCAAAACAACAGACAATGAATTTAGAGTGTTTGAAAAAAAATTGTTCACTAAAATGAAACTCAAGTATTTAGGGCTGATTAGGTTAAAAGTACTTGGAATCGAAACTTACTGAATATACAAAATAAAGTGTAAGTGTAACACGAAACTACGATGTTTTGGAGAGAGCAAGGTGGACAAACTTTACCAAAGAACTCGTCTGCATACTATAAACAAACAAGTGAAGTAATAATAGCCCTGTTTATGTTGCTTGCAACATGAATGGCAAGCAAGAGCTCATGGTACCCTTCACTTAATGTCCACACAACATGAAAGTTTTCCCATGAATAACTCTTTAGATGTAAGTTAAGTGTATATTAAGTTAAGTGCATAGTGATAGCTTCGATTTAAAAACATGAGGAGAATCATTAAATTAAATTACATTACATTACATTTACAATGAGTTGATCATGAGCCCGGCATAAGCATGCTGCCCAAATAAAGATTAAGTAATAAATACACAACATTATCAAATCTAAAGCAGGGTGATAGTAAGAGGATGAATAGTTAAGGGAGACGTGAAAGAGCAGCAGGAAAACAAAAGACAGCAAATAGAAGATAAAATATTACTTTGGAAAGCTGTTTATTGTTTTCTGGCCTGTACCAATGTAAGACTGATTACTTACGAGTAAATGAACTCTTTTTCCCCTGATCCCTCTTTTTCAGATTCAGATAGTGGCAGGAATGATGTCATGTCCTTAATTTCTTGTACACCAAAATATGCCAGCTGAGGGTTAAACTGTTGACACAGAGAATTTCTTTACAGGTATTTAATAAACACTTTTTGAACCAATTGCTTATATCAGCACTGTGATTTAAAACAGACACAACTTGATTCACAGGTGAAGCCTTAATTACACAAATAGTTACATTTCCATCGCTGCCAATTTTTGAGCACTTTTTTTTTTTTTTTTTATTTAGCACCGCGTCTTACTACCCGTTCGGGTTATACGCTTTTTGAGCACTTACCAGTATATTTGCATCTTGGAGTTAAAATTATTAAAACAACAAAAATGAATAAATGGGCTGCCTTTGGCTTACTTATAAGTTCTTTTTAGCACCACGTTTTACTACTTTTTTTTTTTAATATGTCTTTAAGGATGTATTAGAGAAATATATTTGCATCCTATGACTATTTCCTGCATCTGTCCTTTATATCTCTTTATGGATATATTAGAAATATATTATATATTCACATCTAATGTCTATTTCCTGTGTCTGTCCTTTATATCATTTGTTCATTTTACATGTTTCTACCCATGTGTTTTATCAATCATTCTTTACCATTTCCTTTTTCTCCATCTAGTATTTTTTGGTTTCTTCTTTTAGGAAGTTGTGTCGATTGATTTTCTTCAAGGGGACGTCATTATCACTTTGTTCAGTGGTAGCAATGTAAAATGTTAACTGTTCTTCTTTTCACTGTAAAAGCCATGTTGTTTTCGTCCCCTTTTATGTTTTCTATCCACCTTTCCTGTACAGTCTTCCAAATGTGATCCACAACAAATGGTAGTTTTAATACTCTTTGTGATAATTTTATCCTTTTTTTCCATCTAGATTTTAATCTACAGGTGTTTTGCTCACTGGTCAGCCCCTGAGTTTCCCTTATAACGTTCAAATAAATACACGTAATTGGTGTAAGAGAATCACTCAGGGGCCGAGAGTGAGTGAAACATCTTGTAGATTCTAGCCTTTCGCCAAATGATTACACTCACAAGGTAAAATATAGGAAAAATGTATTTGTTTTTCCATGTAGGAAAGAACACCTTTAGTACACTCATTCAGGATTTGAGCTCTGACCTCCTCATCGGTGAGCAAGACTAGACAAACTTGACATTTTGTTTGCATGCTCTGCAATATAAGCATATATTTATTTTTAGAAGGGAAAGAACAATGGGAAAAAAAGCTATAAATAAATGAGGCCATCGAAAATAAATCAGTCATATTTCAATTAAGATATCATAGACAAATATAAATAAATACAATTTATATTTTAAAATCAATACTCCATAAATTTAAATAAAATGATTGAAATAGCTCATCATTTTTAGTTCAATAAAATACAACAATTTATAAGATTAGGTTCTTCAATACCATGAAAAAATCGAGAATCTATTTTAATATCATGATTTTTAGATACTTCCGAGTCTTAGCTCTCAAATATCAATAAGTAAAAGTACTGCCAGGTTTTTATTACTACTATATTTCTTCGATTCTAAGACACCATCGACTGTATGACACACCTTAAATGTTCAGAACCACCAATAGAAAAAAGCTTTGATTCAAAGTGAAAATAAAATCAAACGCTAGAATACCTTATATCTAAGGAAAAAAGTATTAATGATTAAATTAACAAACAACAATAGTACCTACCTTATTTATCAGTAGGTATGTTATTTATTACTTTCTTGTGATTATTCTAAGCCATTGATATCTATATTAATATCAGATTCTATTTCACAATCTGAATCTGATTCTTTTGAGGCATCTTTATCTTTATTATCCCATAGTATATCATCTTCTGAGCCATCGAGAATGTTGGTGAGGGAACATTTTCTAAACAAATGATGAAATATTATATCTTCAATTAGCTTCCAATCTGTTGATACCCATATGCTAATTTTAATATCACTTTCTTCATTTTTCTGAAAAGTGTCAATGGAAGGTTGTCAATGAACAGCCAGGGATTATTCCTTTCTTAAGTAATCTTTAAATGGTTTGTTGACTGAAACATTCGAGTGGCTGCATTTTGCAGTTAGGAATCACAACAAGTCACCGTGTTTTTGTATTATTTTATTTTATTCATCCATCCATTTTTTGTATATTCACAATAACACCTTTGAGAAAAATTTCACTCTTCAGTATGGTTTTTCGAATTTAAAATTAAATATGGTGACAGTTTTTGACCATCAGCAGTGATGCACAGCATCACAGTGATACAATGCTTTATGTTGCATATCCTTATAAATTTAAATTCTTTAGCACCTTTAGCGGTGATGGTGTAATTTTGTGCCATATTGAAGAAGACCGGGGTTTTATCAGTGTTTCCAACTGTACTAAACTCATAGCTGTTTCTTTCTTTCTTAACTTGATCAAATTTTTCTGAAAGTCTATCAGCTTCTGTTGTTGAAAGTCTGCAGTTAGTTTTTGAGAGATATTTGTTGGCCAGCTAAACGAAAACCTGCTACTATGCATGAGTCTATCACACAAGCAGCTAATGCCTTAAAAATTATTTCCTCTATTTCGAGTGACTTGGCAATTTCTCCAGCTTTCGATTGCATGGTTTATCAAGTGTTTCCACATGTTTCTATTATAATATAAAAAGTATCACAGCTTCATCGACTTATGGAAACCTTTCTTTGTTAGGCCCTGTAAAGCAGTTGGTTGTTGCTTTGCATGAAAATATGGAATTGCGATCATGTCCAAAGACAAACGTTTACTTCACTAATGTCAAAATGTTGACCTGCAGCTCTTTTTCCATTATCTTCTCCATGTACAATAGCTCCCCATTTCAATGTGGCTTTGTAGTACAACATTTTGAATTAAACACAGTAACTCAACTTCTTACATACACTGCTTTCAAAGATACAACCAAAACTTCCTAGTTGTCATCGAGTGATCTCCAATAGAGTGAAATGTGGCTTCACATTTGGAAAGCACGTGAAAAGACCCACCCCACTTTATTTTACGATGGAATTGAAGAATGCAATAACTGTCAAACTTGGCGGTGCAGCTTTAGCATAAAAACAAAATGGGTAATGCTATGTGCAAAGCATGTAAAAAATCGAAAAAGAATTAAGTTCTAAAATGCAAGTCATTTTTAGAGACATCTAAACGGGGGGAAAAAGGGTCTTAGAAACAAATAAATAATTTACTTATTTTAATTGTTTGAGGTTTTTTTTTCCATTAACATACAATAAATACATTACATATTTTTAATGTGAGGTTGGATGCATGAAAGAAGATTAAAATTGTAGCTCTTAGGAAATCATAGTTGGAATTGAGAATCAAGCAATCAATCTTAAATATAAGACTCGAGAATCAGAATTGTGACACTTCTTATAATAATTAATATATTTAAATGTTTAGCTAAATAAAAACAACTACTTACATGTCTTTCAGGATCCACATAAAAGTTGGCAGACCTTTGTTCCTCCAAACGTTCCAAAAGAGAATTTAAATCTAATCTGTAAAATATATTGTTATTAATATTATTAGTCAAGCCCACTTTTAACTGAATTCAAGTTGAATGAAAGTAAACTGCATCAAAGAATTGCTTTGTAAAACCATGTCCATTGGGATAAACTTTATTTAATAAGCCCCCACACCATTTTAATATGTTTCTATTATTTGGATTTAAGATATAACTAGGCTTTATTTTGGTTTGGAGCAGAAGGCATAGCTGGCACAATCACCCGAATGATGCTGGCATTAAAAATGTGTTTGTGTGTCTAATGGAGTGTAATTTCAATCATTTATTCTTTAGCATCATTCAAATATATCTCCTACTTTAAATCAGATGATTTTTTCTACTATCTTTTAACATTGCGTCTTACTATCTTACTACCTGTTCAATTTATAAACATATGTACTAATTAAGCTAGGGATGAGAAAGGATGATTTTAGAGTAAGTGTTCCTACACTTGTGTGGAGGGAGAGTGGAAAACAATTTTGGAAAACTCTTCAGAGTACTGTACACCTGACTGGGATTCAAACCCTGATCTCCCAGTCATCAGCAGTCTAGTCTAACACCAGAGTGATGCCTTAGACCGTGCGGCCACTAGGGCTCTGCGAGTACTCGGATTTCGAGCTCCGAGCCGAACTCGTCCTTTAAGCTCGAAATCGAGATCGAAAATTTTGTAAGCTCGTCATTTTCGAGCTTTCACCTGATATACTTGATAATGAATTTTTAAAACGCAATAATAAGCATAAGCATAGGTTGAAATAATATCAGCATTTCCACTTATAAATTATTCGGTTACTTAACAAATTGTTAAAAATCAATATCAATTTTAACATTAATAATGTAATAGAGCTTTAAAACTACTTTCAACCAGTAAATTTATTCAATATTGTTGTCCATTTTGAATTATCCTTGATTGAAGTTGTTTACTTGTATTGCCATGACAAAGCAATGAAAATAAAAATAGCTAAATAAATTTCTAAATAATTGAATGATTCTTTTTACTATTTTTACCTGGTCCCTTTCTAAAATAATAATTTATCTTAAATTAGAAATTTAATATCAAGAATGTATTATTATATTGAATGTTTTCAAACTTAAGATATTTAAAACTAGTATTAATCAATAGGTTTAACTACAAAACTAGCACTAATTTAGTTACTATTTAGTTATAGAATTATGTTGGTTAACCTGTCTCAAATCAATGTTGATCTTACTTATGGCAATACATATTTTACCAAACTTACCACATTTAAATTAAAAAAGTATTTAATATTTCATATTGTTTGCTGGCTAAATTATTTTAGTCATATTATTTTTAATTTTAAAGTGTGAGCATTAACTTTTATTAGCATTAAAAATTTAATTGAAGTAAATTTCTCAATAAAATAATGTCTAGCGAGAGCCCATACAACGAGCATGTGCAACTGCGCATAGAGGAATGGAAATGGAACAGAAGACGTAATCATGCACAGTTACACTAAGGAATAATAAATGAGATATGACACACTTCAAATTTCTAATTGTTTATGACTCTTATGTTTTCTTATAGGGTAAATAAAGTTACAAAAGCATATTTTGGGGGAATATTAGCTTATTAAAACGTGAAATTTATTAACTATTCAACAAGACAGTGTAGAAATACTGTACAGTAATGTAAAGTGATAGTGAAGGAAGTCAACCTGAAAGGATATTTAGGTTAGGCCTAGATATAAACAAACATGTCTTCTTAAACTTTTACACTTCCCACTTCTTCAAACTTCCACAGTTGCACTTTGTTTTGAATTTTTGGAAATATTACTTTTTCATATAAAGAGGCATTAATGAAAAAGTAATATTTCTGAAAATTCAAAACAATGTGCAACTATGCAAGTTTTGAATAAGTGGAAAGTGTAAAAGTTTAAGAAGACGTGAAGAGAGAAGTGTGTTTGTTTATATCTAGACCTAACCTAACTATCCTTTCAGGTTGGCTTCCTTCACTATCACTTACTTTACATTATTGTACAGTCTATACTGTATTATTATACATTCCAACCCATCATGCTATTATTAATTTTATTAATTTTTTTTATAATCATTTGTTAGTGTAATTTTAATGTCCTTAAGGACATGAGTGTTGAAACTATTTTAATTAATTTTTCTGTTAGGCCCTATATTTTTATCTGAGTGCTGTTCTTATTTTAAATTGTGCTTTTTTTTAACCGTTAGTTCTAATTTAAAAACCTATATTTACATTTCTTAACTTTTTTTCCAAAAGTATTTATATTTATGATAATGAGTGTCATTCATATTTTAAGAACATATGTTTTAGCATATTTTTTAAATTCCAAATTTTTAAGGTGAGATATTTACATTTTAAATAAACAAATATATACTCTTTACATTTTAAAATTATGAATATACTCGAACTCAACTTGAACTCGGGAGCTTTTAGAAATACTCGACTCGAATGGAAAACCCCAAGCTCGCAGACCCCTAGTGGCCACCAAAGCTGGTATTTCATTACTTATGACATCAGACATCAGACGTTTGAAAGAAAAAGTAGCTTATTTTTTCTTTACCAAGTGAGTTTTAAGACATATCACATAAGCAATTCTTATTTTACATACATACATCTCAACAATAATAATGAATAATTATTAATGTATAAAACGTATTGCACATTTTAATCATATTAATGAGATAATCCCATCCCTCCCTCAATCATATCTTTGAGATAACCCCCTCCCTGCCAATTAGTTTTAAAACAAATGAACTTACTCGATCTCATCCGGGTCATGTTCCTGATCAACGGCTGGTTCTGTTTTAGTCTTCTTATCGCTCTCCTTTTCCTTGGGCCGTTCTTTGGATGCTTGAGCTGTACGGTGTTTTGGCTGTAACAGTTACATAACTTAGTCCTAGAAACACCTGGACACAGCGAATCAAGATCTTAGCCAGCATACTCCAATATTTTTCCACACTAAGCTATTATATGTTGTTTGTGCTCAGTATTAATTTATAATAAATACATCTCAATTGAAGTTTGTAGGATCACCAAAACTATTATCTGTTTACATGATGAGTTCTGATAGCATGTGATAGAAAAAAGCCTAGGTCAAGGGAATGAGCGATAACGATCGGTTTTACTCATAGCAGCAGTGTGAAGTGTGTTCCTCCTTATGATGTAAAAGTAATTTTGTCTTTATTCCTTTCATTGCATATTCTTCAATTCTTTAGTAATGTGAATTCTAGAAAGAGTGAAAAGAGGGTGGTGTATATAGCTTCTCATAATTACCAAATAAAAAGTCTCAGTGGTAAATGTTAAGGTGTATTAGTACACTATTGTTTCGACCGGCACTTATTAATTATGATAAATACCTCACATAATTGTGTGTTCATAAAAGATTACTTCTAACACTTGTTACATTTTGAAACAATGTAAAGAATAAACATTCATGCCACTCACAATACGTGTGGTCTAGTTCAAAGATGTGCATCAATTGCTGTTCAACGCATTCTCTTAACACTTTCGCGTGACCAATGACCACATGATATACACGTGTGCTGTGTGGTCTACCTTAAATTTACCAAGGAACTGCTCCTTAAGCGCCACACACTTGACAATGTCGCTAAGGGCGTTCCCTTCCCTCTCTCTCAATTCACCTTCTACCTCATTATTCAAGCAAACATAGGACTTAGTCTGATCAAACACACACACACACACACACACACACACACACACACACACACACACAGATCAAACAATAGAGGAAAAACAACTGACACATGGAAGATCACTTGTGTGTGTAGGATGCAGAGATCAGCTCTAGGGAAAAAATTCCAGACAATGAGGCTCCTAGCTACGTTAAGAATGCAGCAAACAAACATTCCAACAAGGTGAACTCTGCAGTGAAATTAAGTAATAATAGAACTAAACGGAACATTGTTAGAACAAGTGAACGATTTTGTGTAGTTGAGAATGTTCTGTAGAAATGGAAGGATAGATAGTGAAATCGACAGACAGGTGAATACATCTCGGAGAACCGATTATAGTATATTCTGTTTAAGTCATTCGACCACTAAAATTTTATTGCACAGTTTTAACAAGTGCATAATAATAAGCTATAATTACTGAGTCAATAATTTCAAATCATTACAGTTCACGAATTATAAGGGGTCAATCTTGCTATTTTATGGATTTTTCCATACTATTGTTAAGGCAAAGTATTTAAATTATGAGGCTGAAATTTAGTATAACCAGGTACTCGTAGGAGATGTACAGAATGACGTATTTATAATATTAATCTAATAGTAATAACAATAATATTAATATAATAACAATGGAATATTAATATTACACTAGTTATTATTATTATTATTAGCACCGCGTCTTACTACCCGTTCGGGTTATACGCACTTACGCTAATGTGTAATGGTAGAGTGACTGTGAGATGAAATGGAGGACCTACAGTTTAACGTGGAATCTGAACCACGGTGGAGGCCTGGCATTCCTCACATTCACAGGTTGTGATTAATACACATCTTGTCAGAGGTGAAGGAAGGGTTTGGCAATCAGATAAATCTGTGCCGGGACTGAGGATTGAACCCCGGACCCCCAGCACAGAAGTCTGACACCTTACCTCTAGACCGCCAGGTCACAGTATTACACTAGTCAACAGCTATTTTGTATCTAAGATATTATACATATTTCCACTAAGCTTGACGTTCTGAACTCAAATATAATATTTAAAATTTCCTTAAACCTATAATTTTTAAGATACAATTCACTATTTATTATATATTCAGCCATTAGTCTTACGAGCAGAATGTTAATATTTCCTAGAAATTTTTTTTTTTTTTCCAAAATATTTTAAGAAATTGAAATTCTCTTGAATGTCCACATAAAAATCTTACTGTGCAACAATATAGTTTTACACCAATATTTAAACCTTCGAAGGATTTGTAAAAGTGGAATAAAAAACCTGACTGTTAATTTTATTAAAAATGAAAGGGAAACAGAGAATAATGAATTTGGTTTTTATCTAATGAAAATTTAAAAGTGCCAAATTACTTGATTAAGATCTGTAAGAGGTGTGTGAAGATTAGAAAATTTCAACTTGGAGTCAAAACGCAGTAAAGAAACAATATATTTATTATTATCTACAGTTATATTTGCTCTAGAGGCAGTTACTTTGATACTATGAGGAAGACCAGATTTATGCTTTACTTACCCTGAAGAATGTTCCTAATTCTTAGAGCGCAAAAAACTCATTTGGACTTTTTTTTAATTACATCTCAGTTGAGTACCAGCTTGAGTTTTATGTATATATTGATCATGGTAATATAATAGGGATGAAGATGATATAGTTTTAGAAGAAATGTACCCATATTTGCTTGGAGGGAGAGGGGGGGAAGCCATTTAGGATAAAACATCCTCAGTACACAAGATTCAAACCTCAATCTCCCTGTCACTGGCAATCCAATTTAACATTAAAATAGTGTAACAATTTAGACCATGTGACCACCAATGAGGGCTTTTTGTGTTAAACTTGAAAAAACCTCAAGCTTTGACATTTTGAAAAACAATTTTTTATTGCTTAGCAATTAATCTTTGTTTGGCTGATTAAAAAGGAATTATTCAAATTATTATATCAGTTTCAGCAAACCCATGTAAGCTGACAGTATACACAGCCAATCCTAAGCAATTTGGACCAAAAGCCACTCTAAAATCCGTAGTTCAAAAATGTAGTCACCTTTAAGTTTATCAAGCACCCGGAAACATTGTTGCCCAACTGTTTCCCAACATGGGAAACAGATTGTTGGCAAACCGTAAAGAATCATTGTGTTGCGTCCAGACTACAGTGATGAAATACAGTCAACTCTCAATTCTACGACCTTTCACGGTTCCTTGGAAAAGGGCAGTTATTTCTAAGGGGTCGTTATTGGAATTTTAACCAATTTTGTTCCGCCCTTGAACCTCATACGCAAAAACTGCATTTTTTAGACAACATGTAGAAAAAAACCTACCTATTTCTTGAAGAAGTCTATTATGGAGGTCTGCTTTTTCTTAAAGCCAGTTTTCTCAACGAAGTCTTTCACATTATAGAACTGGGACCACAGCTCTTCGTTAGTGCTCTTGAGTAGACATCCTCGGCTTTCAGAACATCTTTCGTTGTGGGGATGTCTTCAGGCTCTTCTTCCATTTCTTCCTCCCCCTCTTCATCGCTGGACTCCTGCTGCTCCCTGATTATATCGCCATCATAGAGGGTGCCCCAAACTTTGATGTCATCGTCTGCTGCTATGTACTCCTCATACGTGCAGTCTGGGGCTAATCTCTGCCACGTTTCCTCGTTGCACAGCCGAGTGAAAGTCAGGGGGCAGACGAAGGTGCTGTTGATGAGCCAGGCTGCAGTTCCTTGTAGGGGCCTGGTTGAGAATTGGCGTCCACTGGTGGTGGGTCGTCTGGGTTTTTGGCGCTGGCAGCGGTGGGAGGCACATAGACTGCAATCTCTTCGTTGACTGGTAGGACAAAGTGGCCGTGTCGGAGGCAGTTGGCGATTACCACCGGTCTCACGGCCCTCCAGCTGGCAACAATTCCTTCCATGGCTCTGAACACGCCCCACTTTTTGACTTCCTTGTCCATGTCAAGATTCCACACCATGCTCAGCACAAAAAAATTGCAGAATTCCACCTTCACTTGCTGGATTACCCCCCAGTCCAGGGGCTGAAGCATTCTGGTGGTGTTCTTTGGCAGAAACACCAGCTCAATGTTCCTGAGTTTGTCGAGAGCAGGATGTGCGGGGCAGTTGTCAACGAAAAGCACGACTTTTCTATTTGCAGCGTCTATCTTCGAATTGAAGCCTTGAAGCCACCTCGTTAACACCCCCGAGGTCATCCATGCCTTCTTATTAAAATCATAGTCACAAGGCAGGATGTTGCCCTTGAAACCCCTGGGTTTCTTGAACTTCCCAATCATGAGAGGCTTCATCTTTTCGCTGCCGTCCATGTTACAGCTCAGAAAGACGGTGAGGCGCTCCTTGCTCCTCTTCGCACCCTATCACTTATCCCCTTTCACAGCAAGAGTGTGATCTGGCATGAGGCTGTAGAACATCCTCAGTTTGTCAGTGTTGTATACATCTTAAGGCACATCATCGGTCTGTTTATAGGTGCTCTAAGCTGGCTGAACCACTCCAGCATGGCTTGCTCCAGATTTGCGAGCATCGCACCCTTCAAATTTTTGGCCTTTCACTGTGGCCTTCCTTCTACATTGCATTCACAATTTCTTCTCTCATTTTGAGAATCGTGAAAAGTGTTGACTTCGGGATGCCATACCGCTGCGCAATCTCAGTCTTTGTAATCTTCTCATCCACTTCATGGATGATCTTGTACTTCTTCATGAGCGTCAAGAAGGTCCTCTTTCCAATTATTTAGCCGAAATTATAAGTTCATATCAAATTTAAAAAAATGGCGTGAGTCATCAAAAATCGTTTACAAAATCAAACCAAACACGTAACCAAATCGAGAATTGAAACAACAGTGGCAAAAACAAGCCTAGTGCGTGATGTAGCGGCAGTCACGCGCAGGAAAACTGTCTTGCTTGTGGGAGGGGGTGGACAGAGTCAAGTGTTATTGGCTGGCACTGATGGTGTGGCATCTATTTTATACCTGACCCACCCCAGTTACTAGTAATACAGCGCTCACAAAGATAATTGCAACACAGCGACCTAAATAAGTGCAACAAACACATTTTACGGCCGATTTCTTTAACATTTTTGATCTTTTTTTCTACATTTTTTCAAGGTTTTCCAAAAAAAAGTTGTTACTTCGAAAGAGACACTATTCCCAGGGTCGTAGAATCGAGAGTTGACTGTATTTGTTTCCCATACAGAGTTCAGTTGAGTGAATTATGTCTTTTGAGGAAGATGCTGCTATGGCTTGTGCTTTGTATATGAGCTGCTATATAGAGCTATATAACAGCTATGAGCTGTTCAAGAAAACAGAGAAGAAGGAAGTGGTGGTGGGTTCTTGTTCCTTTACACTAACTGAAAACTACACTTATTTTATTAAAAACATCCAGTTTTTTTATGTGATTTTTACGTTCCTAAATTGTCACATACCACAACAGTGTATTTGTCTGAAATATTTCAATCAATTCCAGAATTTTTTCGGCTGACCACGACATGACAAAAGGAGATATTAGTAACTGATATACTCGGGGCGGTATGCAAGAACGTAAAGTGAATGCCTAGTGGACTGATAGTATGGTCCTGAGCACACTATCGCTCTGCCTTTTAACCTATGATGATGCAAGCAAACCCACGCTAGTGTCAACAAAGTATCCACTTAGTCAAGTTCTTGCATCCGGCCCTCGGCGTGAATAGCAGAGTCAGACCGGCCCAAGTTGCTTGTAGTCGGAAATGTTAGCCAACGTTGTTTCTTGCAACCCATTTGAAATGGATCATGGGAAACATGTTTTCCTTGCTGGCAAACACAAAGGCAACATGTAAAAATGTTGCCTAGCAGTTGGCCAACTGTTTTTGAAACAAGGGCCCCATGTTGGCGGGAAATGTTTCCTAGTGAATACTAGGCTTCAAGATAGCTAACATTTTAGAAAACATTCTAAATGAATATTTAACCTGGTAATTTCTCACCTTCTCTGCTATATTCTCGGCGTGTTTCTCATGTTTCTTTTTCCTGAAACAAAACACACAAAAAGAGTGAACAAAAACCACTTTAAACTTTAGGGCATTCAAGAGGTCAGTCATATTTTGTTCACTTTCACTCAACAAGTGAATGAATGAAATCTTTCTACAAGATGGCATGGAGATTTTACATTTCCTATTAAATTGTGATCTTTTTATAAATCACATAATATAAGAAAGTGCGAAGTCTACTTTTTCAATTTGAAGTGCACTTGAATCGAATATATGAAATATTCTTAGAGCCAAATCGAGGTTCGAATATTTTGTTTGTTTGTAATATTGTGTTTTAAAATGATAAATTAAGTTATTATCACAACCTATAAGTGAATTGGCTCTGGGGTATTTCCTCCCATATAAATATTAATTTGTAATGTATGCAACAGCTTAGAGTGGAATTAAATGACCATAAATTTAGCATTTTAGTTATCAAGATTTTTATTGGCGAAGCTTCATAAATGTCGAAGCTGAAATTTGTTTCAAAGCAAAGTCAAGTTTGGAAGCTTCACACACCCCTAACATAATATGTTTTAGGTCTTTCTACTTTTGGTAAGAATAGAAGGGAAGTAACACACTTACATGGGGAATGCTGGAGAAAAAATTGTAGGGATAAAACACTAACAAGCACAATGGGGAAAAAAAAACCAAATTTAGTGTAATCCAAACAACAAGAAAATGGCTCTTGAAAGTCAATCTTGCAGTTCATATAAGTGATATTTTGAGTTATTGAATATTACTTTTATTAATTTTAATTGTTTTATTCTCTTATTACTTAACTTTAATTTATTTTTCAATATTTTCCTCATAAACTCATAAACTTCATCTTCATGGAAAATATTGTAATATTTTTAAGCCAAGCTAATTGGGGGCAAAGCTTGTTCGGATTAGCGAAAATATGGATTAAGCGGGAGAGAGTATATTCACAAATTTTAAATTACAGTTGAGTACTTTTATAAAAATTAAATTTATTTAAATGTCCGACTTATGTGTGTATGTATGTATGGGTATTCATGTATGTATTTATTTTTTGTCTTCAAAAGTGGCTTGAAACACAATATTGTGGGCATGATAATAGTTTATTATTTATGCTAAGTGCTCTAATCTTATCTTACCCTGAAATATATCCAACTTAGCCTGCATTGTTCCACTATGTAGCAGCTTATAAGATAGGCTCATATGGAGACAGTCAAGGAAAGACTGAACTTCCTTTCAGGGTAGCACATAATATGTAGGCTAGTGTAGTTTTATCTTTCTACAGCAATGTAATTATTTTTAATTACAGAAAAACAAATTGTGTTGGATAAATAAAACATTTAAATAATAAGCATAAATGTTTGAAAGGACAATCAATCTGTGGTGACTCATACTTGGCCCTTGCATGTGAGACAGAGACCAGAAGATATTACTAGAGGTTAGATTTCAAGGTCAACACTTGGTGTGCCATAGACAAGAGAAAGTGTCAAACAATCAGCAGATAAATTTAAGGGGTGACAGGACAAAAAAAAATTCAACACATGTTCATGATTAATGGACAGGTTAAATAATGTTTTACCTTATTTACTTATTTCATAAATATTAACGGAGAACTAAATTTAACGACTTCACAGAATATTTATTTTATCATTTATCACTATTAAGATATTATTATTTATACTTTAAATAATATACTTGACCAAACAAGAGTAATAAATAACATTTTAGAAAACATTCTAAATAATTTTTAAATTAAGGAGTTTTATTAAGATTAGAGAATAAGACTTTAAACTAAAGTATTAAAAATGTTATTGTAATAAAACTTAGTTAAATAGTATTATGTATTTAATACTTTACATCCATTAATGTTTCCAGCTTATGGTCTGGGTCAGTTTTTTATTCAAGCCATATATTTTTCGCTACCGGCTTGTTAGGCCTGTCGTAGCTTCATATGCCTTATTATCTAACTTACAACTAGGACAGACACAACATTCAGTCCCCAGCCACTGATTCATCACTGTGAAAAGGTAAACCCACATTTCACCAATGATAAATTCTTCGGCTATACCAGGAATTGAACCCGGGACCTTTAGCTAAAGAGACAGACATGCTATCAACTAAGCTTAGGTGTCAGATTGTGTATTTAATACCATCTTAAACTTAGTTAGACAGTATCATGTATTTAAAACCATCTAGCTAAGTTTTATTACAATAAAATGTTTGATACTTTAATATGAAGTCTTATTCTCTTGTCTTAATAATGATCCTTATTTTAAAATTAATTTAGAATGTTTTTTAAAACGCTATTTATCAATATTGTTTGGTATAAATAATAATGATTGTTAGCTACTCTTCATGAAAAAAATATTTTAGCCTTAACATTACTTTGTGCTAGTTATGAAAGAATTATAAATTATTGATAATTATTGCTCACGAGGTCTTAAAATCCTTATTCAGTACAATTGTACTTCCTTCACCCCCTTTTTAAAATAGTTGCCACAACATAGGTAGGTTTTTAATTATCATATAAAAAAAATGTGTATTAATAATTTAACTAACCGAAAATTGTTAGTAACGTATTTAAAAATGTTTTGTGTCATTATGCATACTACCTTTGTAATATTATAAATAAAATAAACCAGATGATCATATGTGATGAGCATCAGCCTGATCAGGCAAGCCATATTAATTATCATTGTTTCTTTTAATTCTCTTTTAACTTAGTTTAACATCATTAGATTATCATTTGACTTAGTTTTCCTCCATGTTTCAGAAAATGTGTTTGAATTATCCACAGTTTCAGACTATCAGGGTTTTACTGTAGTATAATGAATAAAAACTTATTTTCAATGTCTGGATGAAACTAATTTTAAGAGAACTTACCAAATATCTCAGTTAATCTACTGCGCATAATTATTCACAAATCAGTAAATGTTAAATTTGTTCCGCATTCACCCTAGAGAGTTAGGTAAAAGTTAAATCATAGAAAAATAAAATTAGAAAGATAATTTAAAGTATAAATATATAAAAATATTCTCACTTGACTTTTTTGCTTTCTCTCACAGTGTCCGCAGTCTTCTTTTCTATGTCAAGAAATGTTTTAATCTGTCCATCCTCCCCTACTATTTCTATTCTGATGAGCATTGAGCGTTGTTTGTCTTTTGACACGCAGTCTGTTGTAAGACATGGCTGGCCGAGGATATCCTGCACATTTTAAAACATTAAAAAACTGAAAAAATACAAATGTTATGTGAAGCTACATTTTGCATTACTTTTAAGTACAAAAAAGAATTACTACAATACAGCTCGTCTGCTTTCAAGGAATGAAAAAACCCAGAATACACAAAACAATAATTTTTTTGGTTATTTTCTATGGGTGTGAAACAGAGTCTCTTTATTTATATGATGTAAACAAATTTAGAGAGTTTGAAAACAAAGAGCTAGGAAAGTTATTTGGTCCAAAAAGGGATGAGGCTACTGGGGAGTGGATGAGGTTATATAATGATGAGTTACATACCCTGTACTGATCATGAGACATTGCTAGAATTATCAAGTCATGTAGATTACGGTGGGCAGGACATGCCGTGCCTTGTTCAAAGTACCGAATGGCAAAGCCAATGGGAAGAGACCATTGGAAAGAGCTAGACGCAGATTGGAGGATAACATTAAAATGGATTGGATAGAACTAGCTCAAGATAGAGATAGGTGGCACACTTTTGTGAGTGCAGCAATGAACTTCTGAATTCCTAATGACATGGAGTAAGTGAGTATATATAAAATATTTGAATGTTTTTTAATGCCTTGCTCTTGGTTCTAACTATTCACAACTCACACTAGTTTAAGGACACAGGTTGAGGAAGGTATATTCCAAGGAACTAAATTAACCAGCACTACTTAAATAAATTATCATTGGTGAAATTAGGACTTGCTTTAAATGATGAATTCAAATGTGAAATGAAGGATATTAAATATGAATGAATGTTTAGATATTTAAAAAAAAAAAGTCTAATAATGGGGAAAAAATATGATATTGCATACATAACTTTAGGTATTAGATATAATTTACCAAATGTTATATTGCAACTATGATTAACATGTTTGCCTTAAACTGATAAATTAAGTAACTATCATAACTAGGAACCAAGGGACCTACGAAATTTGTAATTTCGATTTTGGTGGATTATTTGTTTACAGCCTTTGAAAGACTTCATGCTAGGTTTAATCAAGGACATTAATATATATGGACCATGCCAGGCGGCCATGTTTGGTGTAAACATAAATTGACAATTGATTATTTTGATATTGCTATTTGTAAAATTTGAAGGTAATGATAGTGAGATATTGAGTTTGACATGATTAAGTGTGAAATGTTTTGATGCGTATTTATATTTAATTTTTCTCCGTATATGTTAAATCGCATATGTTAATAAATAGTTAAATACACAATATGAATGAAAAATAGAGACAGTTCCGTGAGAGTTCTGTAAAGTTACTGTATCATAGAACCGAGAGTATTCCTGCGTGAACCACCTTAAATCAGAAAAACATAAAGAGGAGAGTGTGTGAAATTTCTGGTAGTACCAAATGCAATAAACAGGTAGTCACTCAGTTGAATATAGCCAAGGAATAGTATTTGTTATATGAATTGGCAAAGGCATGTAAGGAGGCAATTTGGTTACCATGTGCAAAAGTTAACTCGGAGATTTCTTGTGACCTACAACAATGTTCTAACCGACAAAATAATGAACCTTAAGGAAAAAATCTGGCCACAATGGCAATGTTTTCATTTGAGAGTTAGTATAGTAGTTAACAATGTTAAGAAAAGTTTATTTTACAACTTGGCTTGGAGAAATAAATGATGATAAAGACAATACTCATTTGGGAACAAATCAAGAATACTAGAGTACTGCTTTGATTAATGATGGAGCCATTTATTTACTGTAAGGGAATAAAATTAAACATCTCTGTGTGCACACCACATGCTAGTAACCTAATGTTGTTGTATAATTGTTGTGTATCCAGAAGCATGCTACTGTTATCTGGATTTAGGCCCTAATTTTATTTTAATAAATAATAACTTGACTCGTATTAATGTGAATATTGTTATTATTATTATATTTAGCACCGCGTCTTACTACCCGTTCGGGTTATACGCTTAAGTACTAATTACGCTAATGGATTAGGAATTGGGAAGGTTGAATTTAGAGGAGGTGAACCCGCATTTGCGTAGAGGGAGAGTGGAAAACCATTTAGGAAAAACCACTCTCAGTTCACCCGACCGAGATTCGAACCTCGATCTCCCCGTCCTCGGCGGTTGAGCTCAACACGACTAGCGCGTTAGCCAACTACGCCACCGAGGCGGGTATTAACGTGAATAATAACATGTAATTTAATTATTTTAGATTTTTGTCACATGAACACTAATTTGTAATAAGAGCACCATATGACAAAAATTGAACATAAATGTGTGTTTTAACTTTAAATATTCCTATTAGTAAGAATTTGTAAATTTCTAATCAAATTCAAATTTAAATCAAAATTTTTTTAATCTTTGCACATCAAAGGATTGTAAGTTGTGTGCTAATATAGTAAATTTAGAAAGTATACTTAATAATTATTTTTTAAAAACAATTAAATCAGCATTAATATGGAGAAGGGATGTGAAAACTATGTTTAAAATCACAATGTGGAAGATCATCCCCAAAGTATTTAAATTAAAGTAAGAGCTGAACCTCACCACCCCCTTCCCTAAGCTAGGGCTGAGCATTTTAATTTATAAAAAAAAAATGCCTAAAATAACAAACTATGAAAATATGACCTTAAATCCCAAAATGACCAAAAAACAAAAAAAATACATATTAAATATACATTTCTACAACTAGGTGATCATGAACAGAGATTATCTAGACCTACTTGTGAGCAGTGTATGTGACGAACCAAAAGAAAGCTTACATGTTATCAAAATCCTGGCCCAGCTCATGGATTTATTCAACAGCTGTTCAAATTACCATGTTTTACCTTTTACATGTTCCTTTCTATGTGTCATATCCTTTCTTTACAATTTTACATTTTCTCCCTTTTGTGTTTTTTTGGTTTCATCTTTTAGGAGGTTGTGTTTCACACTCCTCCCTGATGAGTTCCGAAAGAATGAAACTAGGGGTGGATGGAATCCTGAACCCTCGGGAAAAGGTTAGGAATTTATCTATTCCCGTTGGTCGAGCGGGAATGACCCTTTCCAAAAATGTTTTGGGCGGGAAACAAAACATAGTGTTTTAGGAATCAAAACAAAGGAAAGAGGAAGTAGAGTATAAGGGGTGTTAAATAATCACCTTTGAGGGGTGTCAAACCTAGAGAGAACATTTAAGTAACTAAGTAACTTTTAAGAGGTTTCAAACCTAAATAATATTTTGCAGTGTCATACTTAGAGCACATTGAAGAGGTGCCAAACATTATGTTTTGTAGTATTTTTTGCGCTCTGCAAGCAATTAAATATAAAACAAGATTTTCAAAAGAAATTAACTAGTAAAAATAATTTCCATACAAAATTTAATAAAATTAGCTATTTGATTTGTATTATTTGATATCAATTTAAAATTTTGTTATAAGATTTGATGAAAAATGCTATTCGTAAACCTCTATTTATTTTAATGTTATTTTTAATATTCATATTACCTTTAGCAATGTTTTTAGGACCGCGTATTATAACCTATTCCAGTTATACGTCTATTTACTAGTGACTAGTGTGTTAGGAATGAGAAAGATTAATTTAGAATAGGTGTACCCACATTTGCGTGGATAGAGTGAGAAACCATTTAGGAAAAACCACCCTTAGTACACTCGACCAGGATCAAACTACAACCTTCCCATCACCAGCAGTCTAATTTATTGTGAGAGTGATGCCTTAGACAATGTGGCCACTGAAGCAGGTTTTAATAATATTCTAACTTTAAAAGTCTTACCATGTTTGTCTAAAAATCAATATATTTTTAATCTAAATTATTCTAAAGTGTAATTTTAAAATTTCCCGTTCCTGTCCCGAGTCCCGATATTTTAACTCATTTCCTGTCCCAAAATAAAAAAGTAGTTCCCATCCATCCCCAAATGAAACTTTGGTTGGGGGACTGGGCGGTAATGATAGAGTTTCTTTAAGAGGCGACCATTACCTCTGTCCAGTGGCAGCAATGTAAAGTGTGAACCGTGTTATTCTTTTCATTGTAAAAGCCATATTTTGTTTGTCCCCTTTTATATGTTTCTATCCACCTTTCCTATACCTTATTTCAAATACAATACATATGAAGAAAATCAAACGCTTATATTCCACTATAATGACCCTTCTTATAAAAATATAAGATTTTTTTGTTCCAGGATATGTCTGCTTCTAAGAACTGTATGGAAACTACCACTTAATGTTCAATTTTATGTAAAAAAATCATAGTTTTAAATAGAGAATTAAAATGTATGGATATTTACATTGAAATATAGTAAGATATAATATGATTGTACCAAAAATATTACCTTATCTCTCAATTTTGCAACAGTCTGTGTCGATTCCTTAAAATCTTTCCAGCAGTTAATATGGTATTCTATACGGCATTTCTGCTCACAAATTACTGTTACGAAACCAGCAAAGTCCGGGTCACTAAAACAAACATGGATAAAATTTTCAATTTTGGTTGAAGCAACTTTCATCTAAGGGTGGACGGGATCTCGAACCTTCGGGAAAAAGTCGGGAATTTATCCATTCCCGAGAATCGGGCAGAAAAGACCCTTTCCCGGCAAGGGTTTGAGCGGGAAATAAAGCCCGCTTATTGTTCAAACAGGTACTACTGGCTCAAACTCTATTGGAGACAGTCATCATCTTTGTTCTGTAACAAACTTTGAGGGGATGTTTTACTGCCTGTGGTGAGACCAACCAGTTGGGAAGCTCGTGAGTCAATGTGCTCTGTCTATCAACAGTTCAGTTATGTGTTAGGTTCAGCAAGTGAGAGAGCTTGCAAGATTCAGAGAAGGACAGAGAGATATTATACTTTACCATCTTGTGGGGCAGAGAAATGAAGGAGAGGATGTATCTTGCCAAGGTAAACTATTTATGAGCATCAGCAACCAAACAGAGTAGAGATTATAGGGGGGTTAAACAAAGAACCTTTAAGGGGTGTCAATTAGAGAGAGCATTGAAGGGGCGCTAAACAGAGAGTAGTTTCAAGTGTTTCAACAGGGTGTCTACTGAGTTGGAAAAACAAAAATTGGTGACTTTTTGGTGACCTTTTTTGACCAAATAATTCCTTCGGTAAACGGTCGGAGATTATATAGTGCATATATATGCATAAGGCATTCGGTAAACGGTCAAAGATTATATAGTGCATAAATAGACATAATGCATATCTAAGCCTAATGCACTCACACGCAACATTAAACTTTAACTAGATGGCGAACATTAGCGTTGTCCTTGTTATCACAGTAAAAACAATCAGGCAACAGGTGGCTAGCGCATGGCATCATGGGTAGTGGGGGACTTAACATCGACGTGTTCGCGTTGTTACAATGTGCAGGAAATTCAAACAACAATATTTTTGTGACTTTATGACTAAAGTATTGAAAATTCGTAACTTTTGCACTGCCTGCTTTCCTTGCTGTTGGCCGTGGATATATTTCAGGGTTAATAACAACATTGCAGGTAGTGAGTTAAGACTGTAGTTTATTGCTAAAGTTACAAACACTTTAATATCTTGTGACGTGTACGTGAGCGTGGCGGACGGCGACTCTCTGACTAGCCCGTACATACTAGGCCGTGTTGACTCTACCAAGTCTTAAGCGTTACTTCCTTTCTAGTTCTCCCCGTTCGCCTCAGGTGAACTCTCTCTCTGACCTAACACAGACCCTAGCGCTATAGTTGTCAGCGCCTACCGCCCAACGCACACGTCACACACTCCCCCCCCTTAATTTTAGAAATACAAAAGAAAACAATATACAGCGTCTCATAAATACAATTTGTACTTAGACTAAACTTAGAATCAATATCATAAAGACCAAGTAAACATAATATACTAAACCTCATAAATACAATTTATAACTTGACTAAACTTAGCCTGGATATCATAAATACAAACTAAATATAATATAATACACCTCGTAAATACCTTTTATACTTTGACCAGACTTTGTATATAATAAATACAAACTAAACATAATATAATACACCTCATAAATACCTTTTATAACTTGACCAAACATTGTCTGTATATTATAAATACCAAGTAAACATAATATAATATACCTCGTAAATACCTTTTATAACTTGACCGAACATCGTCTGTATATTATAAATACCAAGTAAACATAATATAATATACCTCGTAAATACCTTTTATAACTTGACCGGCCGGTCATCTTAAGGATACACATTTAGAAAGATATAGCTAAGTGAATTTACAACACTATGTCAGATTATTTATAATTTCAGAATGTTTACAATTTTTAACTGTTCAGTCCGATATAGTCCCCCTTTTTTTTTTTTTTTTTTTTTTTCTTGACGACACTTGATACACACTTAAGGGAGACTATAATGTTTTAGTTTTACCTAGAACGTTATTCATGATATATATATATATATATATATTTTTTTTTTTGCACTTTTAGAAATATAATGACAGTACATATTTTACATACATAATTTTTCATCCTTTTATACCTTAAAAATTACTAGCCCTTAATTATCCGAACAAAGTTAATACCCGGTGTAACTAGAGTACCTAAAGTACTATTAGAAAGGCATCATCTAATTCTCCCTACGGGTGTCTTTTGAAACAGACCACCCACCTCTTTCCTTAAGGATTCAGTCAAGGTCAGTCAGAGCATACATAAAATGTACCCCGCAACCTAAATAACATCTTTTAACATTTAACCCACAAACAAAAGAGAAAAGGGATCCCCTTCCCTTACATGTCATCGTAGTCACCAAGTCTATTAGAACGAGGGGACAGTCCGAGAGAAAACAAGCGACGGCGGTAAACCCAAACACATCTTCTCAGCAGGACACCTCACTGCGCACATGGTTTGAGTTGTGAGACGTGGGCTCTGCGGCTTGGTAATTTGGTCAGAGGGTCAATAAGGAGGACTGTGACCGGTGTCAAAAATTGACTAATTACCATCGGTTCTGACCACTTGTAGCTTAATTTAGCCGTTACTCCTTCCGCCGCTTTACTCAGGGTGTGAAGCTCGTACATTACCCTGTCACCTACTTTATATGGTACTGGCGCTCTCTGAGCGTCGTATCTTCGGGCGATTAAGTCGCGCGATTTTTTCAACTCACGAAACGCGACTTCCCATTTTTCCACCATTTTTTTCGGCGTTCCTTCCTCTAAAAACCCTGGATATAACTCCCAGCGCAGATTAATAGGTGACAGCTGTTCGTAGCCTAATAACAGTTCAGCTGGGGTAGATTTGTGGCTGGTGTGGATAGCCGAGTTGAATGCCAATTGTAGCCAAAGTAGCGTGGTGTCCCATTTCCTATGAAATTGATGGTGATAGGCTATCAAAGCGGCTTTAAGGTTTTTATGAAAACGTTCAACGTGGTTCGGATTCGGATAAAATGGACTCGTGGTAAAATGTCTAATACCATTGGAAAAGCACATATCTTTGAATAACTGAGAGGTGAACTGGCTTCCATTGTCTGATACGATTGAACAGGGGAAACCAAAGTTCTTGAACACTTCCCTATTCAGGGCTTTAACCACGGCCGAGGATGTAGGGGCTCTCAAGGGTATCAGCCAAACAAACTTTGAGAATGCATCTAATACTGTTAGTAAAATAACATTACCATCACTGGACCTCGGTAAGGGACCAAAAAGGTCAACATACAATCTCTGCATAGGAAATTGAGCTACGTCTGAGGATAAAAATCCGTACCTACGATTTTGTGCTGGTTTAGAACGCCAACAAACTTCACAGGAGCGAACTCTGTCGCGTAGGTCCCGTTCCATTCCGGGCCAAAAAAATTGTCCCTTGACCTTGGCCACCGTTCTAGCCCCTCCTAGGTGGGCCCCCATTGGTGACACGTGGAAATACTCAAAGAGTACTTGGGTGTGAGAATCGGGTACGCATACTTTCCAACCCGACTTTCGCGATGGTTTATGTAACAATATATCCTCTTTGATTTTGTAATTTTGTTTTACCTCACCTTGGGTTAGAGCGTTTGTAATTTCTCGTAGTTTGGGATCGGCCTGTTGAGACGTCTTGATGGGTATGAATAGTTCTGGCAACCCGGCCAGTACTCCTATCAGGGCTTGTTCCTCTTGGGGCGACGCAGGATCCTGATGTCTTCCTTGATCTTCAGGCGGTGGCGTCGGCTCATAGTTTTCTTGCTCTCCGGGTGGCGGCATCTGTTTAGGCTCATTTACTTGTTCTTCAAACATCCGTGATAAGGTGTCGGCTACCACGTTTTCTTTTCCTGGGATATGACTTAGTGTGTACCTCAATACTTGTAATTGCGCTATCCACCTTGCTATTTTGCCTATTTGCCTGGGGTGATTTAATAACCAAGACAGGGCTGAGTTGTCAGTTTGAAGCTCAAACTCTTTATGCTCTAAATATTGTCTGAACTTGTTGACTCCAAAAATGATAGCTAACGCTTCCAGCTCGAATGTAGCGTAGTTCTTCTCGTGGGTGTGAAGCGTGCGGCTGGCGTAAGCTACTGGCTGCATTTCCCCTTCGTTGCGTTGGCATAACACTGCTCCTAATCCTGAAGATGACGCGTCGGTTTGTAGAACAAATGGCTTCTGAAAATCCGCCATTTTCAATAAAGGGGGTTTGGAAAGTTTGGATTTTAACTTTTCAAACGCTTCTTCGGCTTGTGCACTCCATTGAAATATACCCTTCTTTTTCTTTATTTGGTAAAGCGGGAAGGCTACTGACGCGAGATTGGGTATAAACCTTCCATAAAAATTGATCATCCCTAAAAATCGGGCGAGTTTCCTTGTAGTGTTGGGCCTGGGAAACTCGCGCACCACTCGGGTACGTTCGGGGTTCACCTCCACCCCTTTTTGGGAAATTATGTGGCCCAAATACTCTATCTCTGTAACTGCTACTCTTATTTTTTTTGGATTAACCGTAAGTCCAGCTTCCCGTAATCTTCTTAACACCTCTCTCAGGTGTTTTTCATGTTCTTGGTAATTTTCAGAATAAATTACTAAGTCATCTAAATACGTAAACACGTATTCAAACTGAATATCCCCGAATATGTTATTCATCAATCTACTAAGCGATTGAGCCCCATTACACATTCCAAAGGGGAGGAAATTGAATTCAAACAGCCCCACGGGCGTAACGAACGCCGTGTACGGCTTTGATGACTCTGATAGGGGGAGTTGGTAGTATGCTTTATTTAGATCCACCACCGTATATACTTTGGCCTTTCCCAGGTATTGAAAGGCCATTTCAATAGTTGGTAAGGGCGTCGCTTCAAATTTAACTTTGGCGTTCAATTTTCTATAGTCGATGACCAACCGATTTTCCTTATTTTCCTTCGTTATAAGGAAGGCTGGGGACGCATAAGGACTTTTAGAGGGTCTGACAATACCTTTCTTCATCAGGTCATGGACGTGACGCCTAAGTACTTGCAATTTGGGTGGCACGTAATGGTAGGGTTTAGAACGCACCGGGACGTTGTCGAGGAGTTCAATGTCTAATGTGAGCACGTTGGTTCTTCCTATTTTTTCACTGATTACGTCAGAATATTCACTCAATACTTTACCAAAGTGTCCCCGGGATTCTGTCTCCACCGCTATAGTTACTTCTCCTCGGTTAGGTATGGGTTTTAATTCAAACTGAAGTTTGTTATCGAATCCAAAACTCACATTATTATTAGGAAAATCTATTTTCATACCTGCGTGACGAATAAAGTCATTTCCTAATATAACTGGTGTCACCAAGGATGACACAATCAGAAACCAAATAGGCCACGCCCATCTCCCTATTTTAATGCTTATTTTTACCCTTTGTTTTACGTTAAGTGTTCTAGTGTCAGCCATGACGCATTGTACGTCACATGACATTGGTCCTTGTAGTCTTTTTTTATCTAGACTCTCGTAGAACTCTTTAGACATAATATTGTTAACTGAGCCGGTATCCAAAAGAGCGGTAATATTTTTTTGACATATTTTTATAGTCACTCCCTTTAGAGCACTCCCGTGGTCACTGTTCACGGGTCGAAATTTCGGCGTGGGTTGGTTGTTTGGACCACGCCTACTTAAAAATGTGGCTTCTTTCCCGGCTCCTTACCACTCGTGTTTCTATTAGGGCAGTCGCGGATTAAATGTGTAGTCGCGAAACAATTAAAGCATTTTCGTGTTCTTAGTGAAGGGTTGTTTCCTCTTCCTCTATTGTAATTGACTTTTGGGTCGAAGGTTGACGTTTCCCTCCTATCCCTCCGCGAAAAGGGCACTATTTCTTGGTCTTGTCGGTTTTCCTGGTTAGAATATACACCAAAACCCCTGTTCCCTTGTTGGTTACTTCTAAGTTTATTTTCGTTGCCAAAATTTATGCCGTAATTTCTAATCTCTTGTTGGGCCAGCTCGAACTGTGCGGCTTCCTTCACTAACTGAGGGACGGAATGAACCCTGGCTCTAGTTAAACTTATTTTAATATCGGGTCTTAAGTTACGAAAAATACGGTTAAGCTCCTGTTCTTGCGTGAATCCCCCGTGCCTTCTGATTAGTGTTTGTAAATCAGTTACGTACTCTTGTACTGATTCCGTGGGTTTTTGTATCCGACCCTGAATATCCTCGTCTATTAACTCTTGATAGTTAGTCTTAAAAAAACTAACTTTGAATGAATTCGAAAATTGTTCCCAATCGCTCCAGTTACCTTGATTGTTTCTCAACCACCATAATCTACGTCCATGAAAAATTTCTGGTAGAGCTTGTAATAACTCCCAATCAGTTAAATGGTAAACGGTTTTAAGTTCGTTTAACCTTTCTAAACAATCCACTGGATCCGACTCCTCCCCAAAATGCACTCCCCATTTTCTCACTATACTCAAAACGGTTAAAAGTCTTGTCTTAACAAAATTTTGGGATCCCGTTTGAATGGTATCAGTTATATTTATTCCGCTAGTTTTAGGGGTTTCTTTGATATTTGTAGACGTTTCGTTCAAAACAGTAACTCCCTCTTCGGGACGACTGGGTGGTTCTTCTTCAGTTCCTGCCAATGTGAGCTCCTTATCTCGTCTCTTAACTGACATTACCCTTACCCTAAGTTGCTCGCATAGTTTCAAACATGTCTCTTTCCCTTCTATTAAAGTTGCTTCATCTATGGGCGCCCTTTCTAGCCTTGATGAAAGATGTAATAACGAGGTATGGTATTTCTTTATTTGACTTGGGGTGAACTCTGTTTTATCAGTTATGTCTTTCTGTAAGTTATGTAACTTAAGTTCTACGATCGGAACTTCTTCCGATAACGGGGGAATTAAGGAGACTTTCACTATTGAGGAATCTAGGTCTCTTTCTTTATCTAATAGTTGAAGGAGTTGGCTACGTAGCCCATCTACCGTGTCTAACGGGGTTTCTCCGCGAATATTAACTTCGTATTGAAGTTCGTCTTTAAACAATCTATATGGGTCTAAATCCATGATTACAAATGGTGCCTACTGTTTTGGTTAAAGCCTACCCTACTATTACTATAATTGTACTGAACATTAGTTTCCTTGGGTTGGATTAATCTCATCTCCAAGTACCATATTTAATTTTATACCTTTAACTGTCGTCCCCTTCTCTCCTTTTAATACCACAAACGCTCTATCTCTATCCGGCATTGACTGTACCCAAAAGAAGAGGTTTTCTATTTTCAAGAATTGTACTAAATATACGATAAACACCTGACTTCATAAACAGCGTCAAACGAAGCATATGCTTTTTGTTGAACCTTGTTTACGTTTCAACCCTTCTAATGAATAGTGATTTTGGCGTTATAGCGCATACACCTTTTCTAAACCAATAAATATTGATCCTTAAATCACACATATATTTGTTAAAGAATTATTTAGTCCCATTTGCCTTTAGTAACATGCTGGTATTACTTTTGTGGCAAAATGAATAATAACTGTTACTGACTTTCTAATACATTAGAATAGTTTATTCACCTGGATTCTCACAGAACTTTATGTGGCTTAATAGAGTTTATTTACTATTTTGACAAAGAAGAAAATTTACTCTTTACATATTTTCTTTGCCAAAAATAAATGAGATGGGTTCTGCCCATCTACCACCTCTTCCTGACATCGAACACATCCCCCCTGGGGCAAACATTTTACACTAAAAAAAATTGTTTGTCGAATATGGATTAATGTACTTAGCTGTCCGCGGCTAGAAGAATCCATAAACCACACCTCTGATTGATCCGTTTGCGACTCCGGCCTTGGTGTCCCTTGTCCATTGAATGGTCTCGATCCCTTGATGAACCATTCCAATTCCTTGGTGACTTGTTGCGTTGGATGATTATTGGAAGACCCCTCGGCCCCCTGGGATGGGTGTAGGGACGGCCCAATTGGTCCTGCTGGCTCCGTGTTGTTTTAGAACGGATCGCTCCGTTTGATGAAAGCGGAGAACAGTCGTGTTGTCATCAACTTTGGTGAGATGTCGTCTAATGGGCCCCGTTCAAATTCTTGGACTCTCTCGTTGTAGATTGGGCCCCATTCAAATTCTAGGATTCTCTCGTTGTAGATTGGGCCCCGTTCGGAGTCTAGGATTCTCTCGTAGATTAGGCCCATAGACAAATTCTGTAACTCTCTCGTTGTAGCTTGGGCCCCGTTCAAATTCTGGAACTGCCCCGTTGTTGACTGGCTGGTCGTGTCGTGTTTTACTTAACGTTATTTGTAACGTGTCATGATGTTGCACTGTCTGTTGTTTCACTATATCTCTTGGTCGTTTTTTGCTGATATTAGTTTGCTCTGCTACCATTGCACTGCCTGCCTTCCTTGCTGTTGGCCGTGGATATATTTCAGGGTTAATAACAACATTGCAGGTAGTGAGTTAAGACTGTAGTTTATTGCTAAAGTTACAAACACTTTAATATCTTGTGACGTGTACGTGAGCGTGGCGGACGGCGACTCTCTGACTAGCCCGTACATACTAGGCCGTGTTGACTCTACCAAGTCTTAAGCGTTACTTCCTTTCTAGTTCTCCCCGTTCGCCTCAGGTGAACTCTCTCTCTGACCTAACACAGACCCTAGCGCTATAGT